>LPNX010757483.1:142120-205135 GCA_001517045.1 Pseudotsuga menziesii | reverse complement strand
TCTGTGAAGACACATCTAGTATGAAAAAGGACTAGCTCTGTGTAGATCCCACATCCAACATGAAAAAGGGCTGGCTCTATGAAGACACATCTAGTATGAAAAAGGACTGGCTCTGTGCAAATCCCACATCTAGCATGAAAAGGGGTTGGCTCTGTGAAGACACATCCAATATGAAAAAGGACTGGCTCTATGTAGATCCCACATCTAGTATGAAAAAGGACTAGCTCTGTGAAGACACATCCAGTATGAAAAAGTACTAGCTCTGTGTAGATCCCACATCTAGTATGAAAAAGGACTAGCTCTTTGAAGACACATCCAGTATGAAAAAGGACTGGCTCTGTGTAGATCCCACATCTAGTATGAAAAAGGACTAGCTCTGTGATGACACATCCAGTATGAAAAAGGACTGGCTCTGTGTAGATCCCACATCTAGTATGAAAAAGGACTAGCTCTGTGATGACACATCCAGTATGAAAAAGGACTGGCTCTGTGTAGATGCCACATCTAGTATGAAAAAGGACTAACTCTGTGATAATACATCCAGTATGATAAAGGACTGGTTCTGTAGATGTGCATCAAGCATGAAAAAGGGCTGGCTCTATCGATGAAGACCTACATGGAGGCTAAGCCTACAACCAGCATGAAAAAGGGTTGGCTCTGTAGAACTTCCTGTGACGAGAAGAATGAAGAGATAGCACCATTTGATTGAGATAGCAGAAGCAGTGATGATAATGATGATCCAATGATGATCCAGCTTTAATGATGATCCAGATCAAGTGATGATCCAGACTTAATGATGATCCAGTGATGATCCAGTGATGATCCAGACTTGATGAAGATAACTTGACAATGAAGATGACTTGATGATGATCCAGATGATACAGAGAAGAAGACTTGTGCTGATAAATTGTGTTGAGAGAATACCTTCCTAGTTAAGAGGGAGTGTTGATGTATTTGTAACTTCGAAATGTATTCACTTGTATATCTTATGTATTATACCCCGATGTTTATTCCAGGAAGTATCTATAATGTAATTGAGTCATGTCATGCCCCGATGTTTCGATCAGGAGATTCAATAATGTAAACAAGTCATGTAAAGTCATTGAGGCTAACCCTCCATTGTAAGTTGGGGCAATAGTCCCCACAATTATGTCAAGGTTAACGCTCCTTGTTGATCGAAGGGCAAAGTCCCCACAGTTGTGGAGCACTAGGGTTATTAGACTCTCCTAGAGATGTCGGCTCTAGTAAGTAATTGTTAAGTGGGGCCGACATGTTGAAGTGGACATTAAGTGAACGAAAGAATATAAATAGAGAGTGAGTCTCTCTATTTATCACACACACACTCACTCATTGGGGCACATGAGTGAGAGAGGAGAAGCTCTCTCAAGTGTGAGAGAGAGAACAAGCTGTGGAAATCATCTTTTCTGTTTTCGGGTTTTACTGCTACCATTGGTGCTCATTCTATCTCTGAGGAAGTTGCGGGGTTTTCTCCTTTATGGTTTCCTCGAGGAAAATTCTTTGTCTCTTGTCTCTTGTGTTTATTGTTGTGCATGTTATTCTCTCAAATAAGATCCTAAGATAATGCTAGCTTGAATGATAAAATCTAACAGCAACAAGCTTAATTCCACAAAAAGGTAAATAAACTGGAACTGAAAGGAAAATAACTAGAGTAAAATAACACATCCACACAAACAACACAAGGTATACCCTTGGCAAACCCATTATGGGGAAAAACTTGGCCAAAAGTGAGGACTATGCCTTGCTCTTTTCTTCTCCAATATGCAATGCAAATACAAAGAAAATGGTACTCACTATGGAGTTACCTCTAACTGTGTCCCACACAACTACTATAGGATCTCCTACTTCCTCTATTATGCTCTAATATCCACTCCCTTATTATTGCTCGGATATGGAACAATACAATAAGATCATCATAATGGAACCCCTTCTCCTTGTAACAGCTTGGTATTTAATATAGCCCAATAGTCGTCAAGGATTATTTTTAGGGTTTCTACATGCCTCAACTCCCGATTAAGGTTAGGGTTTCAAACCCTCTATAATGTTATTGAAATTCCACACGTGACTAGCTCCATGTGTGGGGAATGAGAGTTGACGTGGAATCCACTCGGTACTATGGTGGTCAACTAGATAGGTCAACTTGCGAGAGGCATCACTTCCTCATGCAGACTCTGATTGAGGTGATTCTTGCACTATTGGAAAGGTCTCAAAGTGTAGAACAACATTAAAGGGGTATGAGTTATGATCGCAAACTCTTGACCCCAAAAAACATAACTCCAATTGAGGTGATATTTGAGCCATTAGAAATATCTCAGAGTATGGAACATAATCAAGAGGGTAAGGCCATCATTTGTAAAGTTTTAACCCCAAAAAACATTGTTCAAATGGGCCTCGGAGTGTTTTGAACCCCAAATCTGCAAAGTAAGACATGCACCTAAAATGGGCCCTACAAACCAATTCGTCCAATTTTTCCACCTAGAAAGCACCAAAATAGATGACAAACAATATATTGATCCATTTCGGATCACATATATAATGCTCAAGAGACTATATTCTAAGCGACATGACTCTACACTATAATAAACATAATTTATGTAATTCATGTTCATAACCAATGAAAATACTAACGTAAGCATGCATAACAACAACCATAATTATAAGCATGCATAATGGTAGCCATTAATGCCTATGCTTAGAAAAGAACAAAAGATGCCCCCATGTAATTATCAGCACTAACAAGCTATCCTATTTTTAGGCTTCCATCCAGCCTATAAATTACTTTTAGTCTATGCCTAGCCCATCGAACACAAATATGGGTGTTCAAAATTAATTTATTCACTTTCTGGCATGATAATAGAACTTCTACTAAGCTGGAAACACTGAACAGTACATATTCTGGCATACTGCAACAGGCAAAAAAATTGGGTGTTACAACAAGATTAGTATCAGTCAATCTATTAGATTTTATTACAAAGACTTTCTTGTAGTAACCAAGATCCTACAATGTGTTATTAATCTCACACGATGCTATTTATCCTTCAAGTTAGGGAGTCAATATTTTAAGCATTAGAGCTTCTTCTTGACATAGTGCCTTGTAAACACAACCAACAAAACATGATTTCTACTATTTTTTCACTGGATTCCACTTATCACAATGCAGCTAGCATGCCTGACTCTGCCTAGGAGTGAGTGCAACCAGCAGCATTCCAACTGGAATCCTTTGGCTAAGAGGCCATGGGTGAGGGGTATCTATCCCAACAAACATGCCTAGGACTTGCAGCTAGCCCCAACCACTATCGCAAGTACTGGTGTACAATTAACATGAGTACAACCACGAGATTGTCATCGGGAAACTTGAAACCTGGTGGGGGCATTAACAGCACCCCGTTTTCACCAACCTAGCTAGCTACCATTCATAGGGTTTCTACCATTGAATATTCCAAGCAACCATAAATACCATGCCATAACAATCACAAGTCCAAAAACAACATTTGGGAACCCATATTCATAAAACCTTAGTAATAAACACAAAAGGGAGTGTTAAAAACACTATGCACCAAGAATAAAATTATATTTATTACAAGATTGGATATTTTGTTTCTAGTAGATTTGAATCCAAATCATGTTTTCCATTGTTTTAACTATTTTCGCAATATTTTATTGGATGGAGGGAAGGATCAAGACTGTGGCAGTATTGGGGAAAAAAAATTTTACCCTGAAAAGTTAAAACATTCCTCTTAATGCCAGAAATGGACAAACTAATGTCAGGAGGCATTTCCAGCTTTTTCTACAAAAGAAAGCACTACATTAAATGTCCCTACTAACATCTCCAGGAGATTCTTGTAAATTTCATACCACAAACACCAGTGGAAGCCATGTTCTGGTAACAGAGATTTAACAATAGGGAAAATAGAACACCTAACTTCAGAGTCAGAAAAGATCAGTACTGAATTATCAAAAAGAAGACTGTAATTCATCTTTGTTGTCTGGTTAGTTGCTACAGAACAAAATTTATTATTTACTTTTGCAATAATAATGGAAGAACACTAATCCAATTGCAAGGAAAAAGAAAGTACACTAACTGAATAATAGCTCCATGGAAAGCATGAAACAAGAAGATGAACAAAACATATTCCACACCATTACAAGATGCTAATAGGAATTGCAACAAACCTCGTACAAGCGATATGGGACAATTATGCCAAGGCACAATGTAAGCCAGAATGGTGTATAAATTAAAAAATATATATCGCCCCATCTCTTGCTTGGATTAGGAGCAAGCCACAAACTTTGCAGCTTAGATGAACCTGCAAACTAGAAAAAGAAGGTAAGAGAATTTAACATAATTTTGGAACTAGATGAATATATTCACTTCTAAATGAGGCATTCCAGTTTCAGATAAGCACAAAGTAAGATTTTCTACCAATTCTGTTTCAACTTTTGAGCATTACTAATGGATTTATGGCCCCGAAGTACAGAACATAGTAAGCATTTTAATAACAAGTTTTATGTGAACTAGAAATAGTTTGGTAATGTTTCTCATTTCTCCTCAGTAATAGAGGAAGACTTGAATAATCAGATGAGGACCAAGAAAGCATTTTTGCCAAGCCAAGCAAGCATTTTTTAACACGTTTCTAGAAAATTCCTTACAATAACCTATCTTACATATCAAAATAACAGTTGAAAATGGAGTTAGCAATTCTCTGCATGATGTTCTAACTTCTTTAAAACAAAATGCAGAGAGAAGCGTCATTATAAAGTGGTTGACATGTAAGCAGCCATTGTAGACTTGCAAAATAGGTGTGATAAACGTTTGATTTGATGAGGTTTTACTTTTGTGACAATCAATGAATATGCCACTGACATAGAAAGTTCTTAATTAGTCTTTCCGTAGTTGTTCTAAATTCTCTTCACTTAATAAGCAAATTTCTTTGCCGGTAATGGTATTGTAAGATCCCAAACTGTGGATTCTGACTTTTGTATGTGTTTACTGTCCTTTTTTAACTGTAGCTGCTGGTTTATCTTGGTTTGTTGGTGGTCTACAATGTTTTGTGTGATAGTGGCTTATCCAATCATTAATTGCATGTCATATTGAAGTTAATAAACACCATAAATCCCATGATATCAAGCTTTACAAACAGTTGCGTACATAAGGAACCGTTCATTCAAATCTGGTAATAATAATTGCTTCTCATTGGTCACTAGTAATCATAGATCAGAAATAGCATAGCTCTGACCTTAAACAGTAAAGGAATTGTATTGTAATGGCTGTAGCAGATTTTAAATATAATCAGACCTGAATATAGAAGTTGTAGTAGTATGCTGTCATAGGAAAGTGCTACCACCAGCTTGAATATAATCTCAGTAAATTGATTATGTCAAAATCTGATAGGTCCAATTCTGAAGGATGAAGGTACGGCTCCCTTGAATGTCTAGCATGCATAAACTTGTAAGCCCGCACAGAGATGGAACACACCATAGTTGTTCACACCTTCTTGAATGTTGAATTAGATCTCTTTAACACTGGATAACTGATTGGAATGATTGATGTTGTCTTCTTGCAATGGTATAAGCCTGGCAGAGTTGTCCACGATTTGATGAACAGCGATGAAAGTGAACTCCTTGTGGTTGTAGCAGCTGACATAAATAACCTGAATGGTCTAGATAGTAGAAGGCTGGGTAATATTGCATGCGAAAACACGCAACTAGAAGGTACATGTTGATTTTTCCTAAGCAGCATCGAGAGCCATTCTCTGGGAGAATGGAGGCACCTGGTCAGTTACCAGGAATTCAACCCAGTCTGGGACTGGGGCCTCAGCCTGGGGCTGAGGGCCATTCTCTAGGAGAATGGAGGCACCTGGTCAGTTACCAGGAAATTAACCTGTTGATGCTCAAAGCAACACAGTTCAGGCAGCAACACGTTAAACACCCTTGGAGGGCTATTCAAGGGGAAGAAAGGAAATGGAAACCCGGGTTGCATTTAGAGCCCTCGGGTAGCTAGGATTCACAAGGTTGATCAATGGCGTTAAGTTCATGAATAATGGAAAGTGAGATTGGATAAATGCTAATAAATGTGCAACATCACTTTCAAGACAAGACGCTAGTCCATTAATGAAACAAAAATGCAGCCTAACTAAGCATGCGTAATATTTACATAAAAATGCATCGTGCAATTGATTTTGAGGAAATAAAACTTTAGTCGTCAGTATAAAATGCAACTGTAATTAACGCCTTTCTAACATTTAAGTGTTTGAAATAGTTTCTTTCAATGCACGAAAGAAATGTTCAATTTCATTTAGTTTAGAAATTTTGAATAAGATGTAAAGTCAAAGTTCTATTTATAAAATAGAGAGCTAGATGAGCATGAACTTTGCGCTTCAGTCGTGGATATTAAATTGCAGCAATAATTTGTATTCTTTAAATGTCTAAGTAGATTAGAAAAGAATATATTAGTGCGCAAAAGAAAAGTTGTCATTACATTCGCACCCGCAATTTTTAATGCAATTGAAATTCAGAGTTTGCTAATGCAGTAAATATCAGTTTGTTGATCCAATAAGATTTATTAAATGTAATTCAATTTGTGTGGTGGACTTTTACTAAAATTTGTTTGATAAACTAAATTGATTGTATAAAATGTAAGGCACATTGAAACTAAATAATATTGCTACTTTTGTTCGAAAAACTCAGCGTTAGAAAGCTTGACAACTAAAGGTAAAAAAAAGGAATTTGTACAAGCTGTTAGTAAACATAAATAAAATAGTAATATTTACAGTCCGAAATATACACATTGTACAGTTTTGCAGAATGTAAAAAAATTAGAAAAATAGCATCAAGGTTGAAAAATAAGGTGAAGGAAAGATTCGGATAATGCCCAAATAAGATTTTTATTAAGAGGAATTGAGAGTCATCAGTACAATAGGTTGTGGCTGGTTTAACCCCTGAGAAAAGGAGGTTTCCAAGACCCTACGCAATTCTCAACAACTCAGGCACCACCCGGGTGAAACTGAGACAATGGAGAAGACTCCCTGTTCAGATTGTGCTGCAGTAACCTGCGTGCATGAAAACATCAGTAGGAAAGATATACAGAAGAAAATGAAAAGTATGCAGTAAAACAGAACATAACTTCGGCGGAAGGACACTCTGCCTTCACCCTAATGGATGGACCTGAACTGTAGCCTTACCTGCAATCGCTACCTGTTAGGCTCATGGACGACTCAGTATGGAGGGAAACAATGCAGAAGTGAAAGCTAGTAGTACCTGTCTCTTACCTCCCGTGTGAGATCCCCCATTTGGAAGCTCCAACTAGCTTTTAAAGGTTGCAGCAAGGCATGTGAAGTGCTCTGGATGCCTTTAGGAAAGGAAAAAGTTTTGTAACTGCTGAGAGTTGGGCAATCGTGCATCTTTAGGTGTTTCAGTTTTTATTCATGTGTGGAATGAGGGTGAGCCGCACTTGTAACCGAGGCTCACCCTCATATACAAGATATGCAATATGAGACGTTTGGTTTTTCATGTCCTCAAGTGCTTCCACTTAAATCAATATTCATATATTAGAGTCTCAATTAGAGCCTAACGCTACATGAAATGAATGATAGCAGAGATGAAAGCTAGGAACCTTTTGAATCTTTTCCTTTATTGTAAAGAGGTCGAAATCAGCATGTGCACTAGCCACAATCACGGCATCATAAGCCCTTGTCATTGAGGCATTCCATAATCCATTTGTCTTGTGTTGGTTTAGGGCTTGGCTAGATCTCTGCTTGCCTATGCATTGATTATTAATTGCAACTTCATGTGTTCGCTCGTTTGCAGGTATGACCAGTTCAAGTGGAAAAACATCCTTTAAATAACAAAAGGTTCTAGAACTCGATGTACAAGCCAGTGTTGTAGAGGTATTCAATAATATTTCTCCTTCTCTAATGCCCCATTTCAACTTCGCTTGCAGCCTAAGGAACAGAGAAAAGGTGTCATCTTTATGCAAATAAAAAGATTTTAACACCAGATCTACAATGGGGTGTTATCTCGTTGAGGAGTGAACGGCGTTGAGGATAGTATGCTCTTATTGTCACCTTTCTGTCACGCATGTCGTTGTACGTAGACCTCTGCATTATGCACAAACTCAAGACTATGCCTGCGAATGTTATTCTATGCCGGGAGTGCAAGATTTTCATCCCACATACTTTGAAAAACATGGACGCCTTGGTTCCACTTGTTCACGTTAGGGTTTGGAAATGGTATGCCCTTTCCTCTCTCTTTGCCATGAGAGTAGATGGAGCCACCAAGTATGGAAACATTGGTATCTTCGTAGTGTTTTGATTCTGCTATCAATGTCACTGCCCGTGCATGAAACATTTGAGCATTCTGCCAATTAACCTGCCATGGAGCATTTTCTCTGCTAAGTATTGCAGTCTGCCACCTTTTCTCTTCTCTGTCGTGAATTGGCGTTACCCTGTGCGTTCATTAATCTATATTGTTATTGAATTATTACGCTCTGCAAGTCTCGGAGTTGTCTGATGACCGTTTTTATTTAATTAACCGCCAACCACTTTGAGCTTTTGACTAACACAAATCAACAGCTTGGCTCCATGCATGTGCCTCACTAGTTTAGCTGAAGTGGCCTTCTCATGCATGAACACACCTCTCCACAGATGGGTTAGTTCTTCCCCTAGCTCAGGGTCTCCACATTCCCCAAGTGTGCCCTCCACCATCCTTTCTAATGCACCTCTCTTCTCCACCTCTTCATCAGTGATGCATGTGTCCTCTCATGTGTGCTTTCCTCACACTATTTTTTCGATTGTTGATGTAGGTTTTGGACTCTGGAGGCTTGCCTTACTGTTAAAGGTGCTTTAAGGACAGCACAAAATGTTCATGACTGGGTGCTTCAAATTTGTTTAGTGAAGTAACCTTTCACGAGGCTTTACTTTCTGCTTTTGTGGAGAGTTTTCCTTACAAAAAAGGTAACCTGTTTATGTAGATTTCCTGAGGGAAATACTGCCCAGATTTGAAGAAAAACTACCCTTTATTGTTCTTTTAATGCTCAGACTGTTGAGAAATGCGCCCAGAAGTAGAACAGAGAATGGAGGTTGTCCATTGTTGTTTTGATGTCTAGATAGCTTACGAATGCGCCCAGAACAGAAAATGGAGGTTTTTCATTGATGTTTTTATGTCCAGAACCCAGATTGTTTATGAATGTGCCCAGATTTGGTAGTTAGGCTTCCCATTGCCCTTTGGAGATCAAAACCATGCTGGAACATGCACTTGACTGCCCAGAAATATCCCTAATGTTCCCTAGAATTGGAAATTATGCACCCAAATTTGAAACAAAACCCCTCAGGATGTCATGGAACAGGTATGATGATTGAATTAGCACACCCAGGATTAGCCCTGTTATCCACTTATTTGTACCATAGTTGGATTAGCTGAGGAGCCGCCATTTGACAAACATGATGAATGTTTGTGTTCCAGTGTATCAGATGATCCGCCTTTGTGCCTAGCCATTTTTGGCTAGTCAGTTTTTGTTTTAAGTAATTATGACCTTGGCCTCGCGGGGTTTGTAATAAAATGTGCTAGTAGGGTGTTTTGAGTGGTTCGGTCTCCTAAGACGTAGAATTTCAACTAAGGTATTCCAGGGAGTTTTTTGCCCTTGTCAATTATGCTTTGCCTATAACCGAGTATAATCGACGAGGTTTTATCCCGCTTCCTCCAAAGCTGGAATGCCCGATTTTGAATTTTGGCCCTTGGGGGGTTATTAGAGCCCAACTGAGTATGTATAAACCTACTAGACATTATTAGAATAGACTATGGTCATGTCCTAAGTCACTAGGACCCTCAGAAAAAAATCGGAAAAAATTTTACCGAAGGCGTTGGATTTTGGATTTTTAATTTTTTAATTTTTTAATTTTTCCTAAGTTTTTAATCAAATTTTTCCATAGTTTAAATGGAAAAATTTAAATTTGTAATATGTCATTCATCCGGATCCCGATTTCAGTGATTGAAGGCTCTAACCTTAAGCCAACAATCATCAATGATCAACCAGCCAGCTATCCCCAAGTTTCAGAAGTTCATTCAGCCTCATAATTAATAATTTCTCAAAAAAGTCATTTACGGAGAAATTATTAATTAAAATATTAAAAATGAATATTTTGGAGAAAATCAAAAACTCTCCAAAATAAACCAAATTGAATAAAATAAAAGGCTAAATGAGATGGCAATGGGCATTTATGATGATTCAACTCGGCACAAATCCTCTTCAGTCAACAATCGGAGAGCATTAAAGTCACATTCAGTTAGCAAACTCGTCATCTCCAGCTAAGCTCACGAATTGGTTGATTTGGAAGGTTGTGATTGGTTTGGTGTTAATTACGGAGCAATGTATTAATTGCAGGAGGTGTTTGGTGCAAACCCTAAGGGTTTTGGCACCTATCATGACCAAGCAACTCCTCCTTCAACCCTCACGCCTCCATCCTCAAGCTCACGCCCTCATCTCCTCAGTGGTGCGCCTTCACACGTGTGGGCTTCCATTTGGTTGGTTTTCGGAGTTTAGGGTTGGGAGTGGGGGCGACTTGCCTAGGTGGAGGCCACCCCTCACTCACACCAACTTTATTTTAGGTCTGTGCTCTCAGTTATGTGCCGAGTCAGCTAAATCATGGGGATTGGCCCTCATTTGATGGAGTTTGGTTTTAGGGTTTTAGTCTTCTCTCTTTGTATAAGTAGAGGCTCTTTTTAGCTCTACAGGGTGGATGATTTGTGTAGAGAACCTCTGGTGAAATATTGTAACACTTGTTGCTCTCATGCAACCATTTTGAATAAAGAAAGGCTTTGGAGGCTCATGCGGTGTAGATCTTGGATGCATGTGTTTTGGTTAATGAGGTGATACAATTTCAATTTCTTTTTGTTTGCTAATTTGTGGGTATTGATACATGCTTTAGAGGGCTTATATAAGCGCATAAGAATAGATATTTGTAGTTTTAAGTTATCTATTTATTTATTTACTTTCAGAGATCTAAAAGAGCATTGTCTTATTCAGTTATATTTCATGTTTTTTTTATTCAAATTAGTAAATAGTACATGATCTAATCCCCTTTTTGGCAAGCGTACAAGTCTTTGATTGCAGATCACTCCATTGCACCGAGTAAAATGTTGAGCTAAGTTGCATCTCCTTTTCTTGGAGCCAAGCACAAGTTTCTAGCAGCTACATGCTAATTGAAATCCAGGGTGGTTTCAAAGATTCAAGATCCAAATGGTTCCATCTCTTCTATTCACCCCTAAAACAAAATTCTCAATTCTTTCACTTTATGTTTGCAAGTTAAAATCAGATCTATAACGCTAATCATTTTCGTTTTGCTTGCTCTCACTTCTAGATCTAGGAAGTGTTTAAGTTTTACATTCAACTTGGATCTAGTTAGTACTTGAAGTAGCACAAAAAATCCTATCTTTGCACAAGTACTAAGTGTAATTTTTAGTGTATTTTATTGTCTAATCTATTGTTTTACGGGAAAATAGCTCGCTGGTTTTTTACTTTTCATGACAGGTTAAGCGGAAGTGCTAGCAAAAATTTGAAGTTTCGAGCTCCAAAAAACACTCATTTTTCCCCCTTCTTCATCCCCTTTCTCCACATTGAAGACCTTCTCAATCACAAAAGGAGTCCCAACTTCAAGAGCATTTGTAAAAAATAATAAAGAGCAAGTGGGATAAAGGCTCCCACACCCCTCTTCCCCCATTTGGGGGAAGCTTGTATCGTCTCTTTTATTTTCATGTTTGCATAATAATTTGTTAGAGTAGAATAGGAAAGAGTAGTTTCATTATTTAAAGGTTAGCTTTCATAAAAGTTGAAAAAAGAAAAGTTTCCTGCTTCATTATTTAGTTAGTTTAAATTTTGTTTGCTTTCAATTGATATAATATTGCAAAAATTAAAAAGAACCAAAATCTCTTGAATCTCATCGTAAGGTGGATCAAGAGTGCTCTCTATCAGAGAGTTTGTTTAATATTTCTTTCATTTTCGTGCACTTTACTTTTTGCAAGTTATTAATTAATTTCTAAGTCTCTTGAACTTCCCGGAATCCAAGTCAAGAGCACTCTCTGTCGGAGAGCATATTAATTTTTGCATCATCCTTGCACTTAGGCATATAGATAGATAAGACTCTTGAACTTTTGTCATAAGACAAAGTCAAGAGCGCTCTCTGTCGGAGGGTTTTAATTAATTCTTTTAATAAAATCTTTCAACTCACATTCCCCTTTAATTAATTTACTTCGTTGATATCCTTCACCTAGTATGCTCTACCGACTTTCAAAGTTGGGCTCGTACTCAGAACGGTGAACGGACTTGCTAAATTCACAATAACAACACAAATAAAATTTTACCCCACAACCAACGCACCGGCATTGTAGAAAGCATTCAAGTCTATTCGCAGTAAGGGCGCCGAAACTCCCCGTTGTCTTCGAGTCACGGCTAGCTGGTCAATCCTCCAAGACACCAGCCCGAGATACTGGACGGGCCGACATGTCTAGAACAGAATGACTTTGAACACTTTCCTGGTTGGTCTCTGATACATTCTTTCAAGCCATAATAAACAAGACCATTAAAATATTTAAAACGTACCAAGAGCACTCGCATAACATATCCACTAGCTTTATTTCAAGACTTGTATCTTCGTTATTCTTCAAGCATTGCAGAGCTTTGACTCCATAAGGCACCGGTCTATCTTTTCATGCGTTATTATTAATCTGGACCATTTGTCCTTTGATTTATAAAATCTTTGTCTATGAATGCACTTTTATTTTTACAAGCTCTTGATATATTGTTCATCTTTTAATCCAGTACAACAACGTGGATTGCCTTTGTCTTGTGTTCAAATTTTCATAATCATCTTTCATCATAATAACTCCTGAACAACACCCATATGTATCATTCGAACATTAAAACTTGACTTAAACACATTGAGCCATAGAAAACTCTTTGTTAGGGACTACCCCCCTTGGCGTCGTTAGGAGTTAGCCTAAACAGAGGAGCTAGGAGTAGGTGACAGCACCTGGCTCTGTGCTTGCCCCCAAGGTCACACCTCTCCCACTTTCTTAAGTGAGGAGACAGCTTTCTGAAGATTTCTGCTGCTGGTGTGCAATCGACGAACAACATCTTTTGGCGCCGTTGCCAGGGACAAATCTTTTTGTTCTTGGACGACCTTTGTTTCTTTTTAGTTTTTTACCTTTTTCCCCCTTTTTGGTAGTTTTTAGTCCAATCACTCTCCGAAATTAGACTTGAATCCACCTAGCGACAACATTGTCAGTAAACACCTCAAGGTATTCAACTAGAAGAAACTCTGAAGGTTTGCTCAATTTCATCCCCGAGCCTGAAAAGGTTTATAGGAGGAGACTGAACAAACTTGCTTCTTGTAGGATCCTTGAAGCACTTGGATATGAGTCTGTTTCAGACATCCACCTTTTATTTCAAGAAAACTTAGAAAATTTTCAAAACAATAACTTTTTTCCTAACGCAATGGGTGAGTTTTTTACTCAACTAAATTTCACGCAGATAGTAGGTCAGCCTCATGACATTCCCGAAACAGCTATTGACAAGCTCATGACTTTTAATGGCACCGATGCCTCTATCTCTGCTGAGCAGCACATCAAAAATTTCTCCAGACACGGTGGTTCTTATGTCAGGGGTATTGACAAACATGAAGATGTTTACATGACCCTTTTTGCTCTATATTTGGATGGTAAAGCTGGAAATTGGTATAACAATTTGTCAAACAACTCTTTCACTACCATAGTTGATTTCAAGTCTGCTTTCCTCGAAAATTTTGGCAGTAAGAAGGAACCTAGACATCTAGTGGCAACCTTGATTAGTATGAAGAAGTCTGATACAGAAACCATGGATGAGTTCAACAATAGGCTCACAGAGTTGTCAAATTCCATCCCTGCCACTCATGCTCCTCCTACAGCTTCCACTATGGATTATAACATAGAAGCATTAAGTGGCAAAATCCAGTATCATATAAAAGACAAAGAGCCGACCACTTTACTTCAAGCTCAGAATTTGGCGATTAAAATTGATAAGAATATGCAGTCTTCAGGAGAGTCAAACATCCAGGGTTACTCTAGATCATCAACTCCTCTAAAAACTTTTGAGCCTAAAGAGAAAGAGCAATCCAATGAAGCATATGAGAAGAAGCTCATGGACTTGACAGAGAAAATGCAAGACATGGAAAGGAAGCACTTAGCGCAAATTAAAGAGGTTCAGAATAGGGTCATAACTGTTGAAAGAACTCAACCTCCGCCACCTCCTAGAACCTTCCCTGCAAAACCAACATGGCAAAGAAGAAATCCCAACCATGAACAGAGGCCTCCTCATCAGTTAGAGGCTGCTAACATGGTTGAAACTTACACGCCATTTTGTAGGGCATGTGAAGGCCTTCATGAAGAATCTTCTTGCTATTGTGCATGATATGTTTAGGAACATGGTTTTCCAGAGGGTTGTGGTCCTAAAACATCATCAAGAGAGCCTAAGTACATGAACTATGTAGGTGACACGCATGATGTTTCCGGAGAAAGTTGGAGAGAGGCAAAACAATATTCAAGAGAGCCTGAGTACATTAACGTTGTTGGACAGCTCCATCCTGTCACCACAGAAACCCGGGGTCAAGTCGAAGATTATAGTCAACAATTGGATAGCCTCACTAAAAACTTTGGTACTAATCCTACAAATGAGCATAATGATGATAGTTTGGAAGGTTTGCTACCTTGTGACCTTTTTTCTGAAGAAGATTACTATGATCATGAGGAGGGATATAGCCAGGGATGTGATACAAGTGAGGTAGAATCCCTTACATCTAAGATGGATGATAACTACGAGACTTTAATTGAAAATCCAATCTTAGAAGTTTCATGTGATGAGAGTCCTCCATGCTCTCCACCGGATGACAAATATTTGGAAAGTTGGGTCCCATGTGATATCTTTGAAACCCAGCTTTTTGAAGAAGATTGTTTTGAGCAGAATAAAGAGTGTAGCCAGGGACTTGATACTAGTGATGAGGCATCTCTCATATCTGACATAGATAGCGATGATGACTATGAGATTTTTGAAAATATTTTTGAGAATCTCATCTATGATGTGTCCAGCGAGGGGAGTGTTTATTCTGAGACTTATGAAAGTTGTAAAGAAGAACATTCAGAGTTTTCATATGATCAGTCAGAATTGTATCCGAGTATTTGTAATAAGGACTTGAAAAAGTAGTGCAGTGAAGAATCAGATGGGGTACAACTAGTTGAAGTTTTTTCTCAGCCATCATCTTCACATATAGATGTTCCTTATGTTTTGGAGCAACTTGGGGTTTATACAACGAGTTATCATTTGATAAGCCTTGATGATCAGCATGATGGAGTAGTCAACCTGCCTCATCATCCCGATTTGCATATCAGTGCTATCCAGTCATGGATAGAAGCATCCTGCACGAGCACCTACCAGTTTGGGAAGAAGTTTGACGACATTATTCATGCCTATGATTTCCCATCCAACCCGCCCATTTTGGATCATCACGCAGGTTTGCATTTTCTGAATAAAATATTCTTGTTTTGGCTGGTAACCAAAGACAAGGAAAAACCTTTTTACATTAATAAAATGCTTAAGTGGTTACATTGGATTTATGATTACACATAGCCGTTTTTATTTTCATGCTTAGAGTAGGAAAATAGGCTCCTTAAAGTGAGCATTTACTATAGCATTTTCTTTTTGTACTTAGAAATAATTAAATTTTTCAGTTAAGTTTTGTTATTCCTTTGAATAAAGCAACTTTTGGATCATTGGCTCTTTTTCATAAAACTTGTGCTACTGAGGTTTTTCTTGTCAAGTTGAGATGTTTTTTCAGGATATGGAAACCAGAGATTCCGGTGTTCTCGTATGCTCTCCTTGCATAAGAGACTAGATCGAGCACACATCCCGCAGTTGGAGCCAAATGTTATCCACTTATTTGTACCATAGTTGGATTAGCTAAGGAGCTGCCATTTGACAAACATGATGAATGTTTGTGTTCCAGTGTATCAGATGCTCCGCCTTTGTGCCTAGTCAGTTTTGGCTAGTTAGTTTTTGTTTTAAGTAATTATGACCATGGCCCCGCGGGGTTTGAAATAAAATGTGCTAGTAGGGTG
This sequence comes from Pseudotsuga menziesii, assembly GCA_001517045.1. Lineage (NCBI taxonomy): Eukaryota > Viridiplantae > Streptophyta > Pinopsida > Pinales > Pinaceae > Pseudotsuga > Pseudotsuga menziesii. The sequence continues at coordinate 188,980 of LPNX010757483.1, read as the reverse complement.
TTTTGAGTGGTTCGGTCTCCTAAGACGTAGAATTTCAACTAAGGTATTCCAGGGAGTTTTTTTCCCTTGTCACTTATGCTTTGCCTATAGCCGAGTATAATTGACAAGGTTTTCTCCCGCTTCCTCCAAAGCTGGAATGCCCAATTTTGAATTATGGGCTTTGGGGGGTTATTAGAGCCCAAATGAGTATGTATAAACCTACTAGACATTATTAGAATAGACTATGGTCATGTCCTAAGTCACTAGGACCCTCAGAAAAAATTCCGAAAAATTCCTAATTTGTGGGTATTGATACATGCTTTAAAGGGCTTATATAAGCACATAAGAATAAATATTTGTAATTTTAAGTTATCTATTTATTTATTTACTTTCAGAGATCTAAAAGAGAATTGTCTTATTCAGTTATATTTCATGCTTTTTTATTCAAATTAGTAAATAGTACATGATCTAATCCCCTTTTTGCAAGCATATAAGTCTTTGATTGCAAATCACTCCATTACACCGAGTAAAAGGTTGAGCTAAGTTGCATCTCCTTTTCTTGGAGCCAAGCACAAGTTTCTAGCAGTTGCATGCTAATTGAGATCCAGGGTGGTTTCAAAGATTCAAGATCCAAATAGTTCCATCTCTTCTATTCACCCCTAAAACAAAATTTTCAATTCTCTAACTTTATGTTTGCAAGTTAAAATCAGATCTATAAGGCTAATCATTTTCATTTTGCTTGCTCTCACTTCTAGATCTAGGAAGTGTTTAAGTTTTACATTCAACTTGGATCTAGTTAGTACTTGAAGTAGCATAAAAAATCCTATCTTTGCACAAGTACTAAGTGTAATTTTTAGTGTATTTTATTGTCTAATCCATTGTTTTACAGGAAAATAGCTCGCTGGTTTTTTACCTTTCATGACAGGTTAAGCGGAAGTGTTGGCAAAAATTTGAAGTTTCGAGCTCCAAAAAACACTCCTTTTTCCCCCTTCTTCATCACCTTTCTCCAGGTTGCATTGAAGACCTTCTCAATCACAAAAGGAGCCCAACTTCAAGAGCATTTGTAAAAAATAATAAAGAGCAAGTGGGATAAAGTCTCCCACACCCCTCTTCCCCCATTTGGGGGAAGCTTGTATCGTCTCTTTTATTTTCATGTTTGCATAATAATTTGCTATAGTAGAATAGGAAAGAGTAGTTTCATTATTTAGAGGTTAGCTTTCATAAAAGTTGTAAAAAGAAAAGTTTCCTGCTTCATTACTTAGTTACTTTAGATTTTGTTTGCTTTCAATTGATATAATATTGCAAAAATTAAAAAAAAACAAAATCTCTTGAATCTCACCGTAAGGTGGATCAAGAGTGCTCTCTATTGGAAAGTTTGTTTAATATTTCTTTCATTTTCGTGCACTTTACTTTTTGCAAGTTATTAATTAATTTCTAAGTCTCTTGAACTTGCTTGAATCCAAGTCAAGAGCACTCTCTGTCGGAGGAGAGCATATTAAGTTTTGCATCATCCTTGCACTTAGGCATATACATAGATAAGACTCTTGAACTTTTGTCATAAGACAAAGTCAAGAGTGCTCTCTGTCGAAGGGTTTTAATAAAAAATTTTAATAAAATTTTTCAACTCACATTCCCCTCTAATTAATTTATGTCTTTGATATCCTTCACCTAGTATGCTCTGTCGACTTTCAAAGTTGGGCTCGAACTCAGAACGGTGACAGACTTGCTAAGTTCGCAATAACAACACAAATAAAATTTACCCCACAACCAACGCACCGGCGTTGTAGAAAGCATTTAAGTCTATCCTCAGTAAGGGCACCGAAACTCCCCGTTGTCTTAGAGTCACGGCTAGCTGGTCAATCCTCCAGGACACCAACCCGAGATACTGGATGGGCCGACATGTCTAGAACAGAATGACTTTGAACACTTTCTCGGTTGGTCTCTGATACCTTCTTTCAAGCCATAATAAACAAGACCATTAAAATATTTAAAACGTACCAAGAGCACTCGCATAACATATCCACTAGCTTTATTTCAAGACTTGTATCTTTGTTATTCTTCAAGCATTGCAGAGCTTTGACTCCATAAGGCACTAGTCTATCTTTTCATGCGTTATTATTAATCTGGACCATTTGTCCTTTGATTTATAAAATGATAAATCTTTGTCTGTGAATGCACTTTTATTTTTACAAGCTCTTGATATATTGTTCATCTTTTAATCCAGTATAGCAACGTGGATTGCCTTTGTCTTGTGTTCAAATTTTCATAATAATCTTTCATCATAATAACTCCTAAACAACACCCATCCATATCATTCGAACATTAAAACTTAACTTAAACACATTGAGCCATAGAAAACTCTTTGTTAGGGACTACCCCCCTTGGCGTCGTTAGGAGTTAGCCTAAACGGAGGAGCTAGGAGTAGGTGACAGTACCTGACTCTGTGCTTTCCCCTAAGGTCACACCTCTCCCACTTTCTTAAGTGAGGAGACAGCTTTCAGAAGATTTCTGCTGCTGGTGTGCAATCGGCGGACAACAAGCCCTATGGCTCTGGTTAGGCCACAGACAATGCACGGTGCTGTCATTACCCTCTCTCAGGGCTGTTGTCATGACTCATGAGAACTTTAGTCAGGCCTGCTCCAGAGAATGCATTTAAAGGGGCTGAAATAATCCCAGAAATGAACCAATCTTCAAATGTTCTCTTGAGAATCATCATTTCCATCAACCCTATCCACAGCTTTAGCACACAGACCAAGCCAGGCAATCTCCATCACATGTAACATATCAACCAAAGATAAAGAAAGGACTAGTCATTTGATTTTAACCATGACGCTGATGTGGTTTGAGGTCTTGGACCATACCACCTGGGATTCAATATCCATGAAATCCTTCCATTAATTTCCACGTTGCATACTGAGAGGTATTCAATATGTTCTAACATTGTTTCTTAACTCAACACCTCTTCACAACTAAACCTTGACCATCATCCTCATTGCTTGATTGAAGACTTGACATTGAAACTGTACCTGTCACATAAAGAAAATGGTAATAATAGACATGCCCAATAGAACAAAAGCAAAAAATCAAATAAGCAGTCTAATTGGGACCTGTTTTTTTTACAAACCCAACATGTATGAATCCCCATGTCATGTGGCCCTCCCAATTGATGTGCATGCCTGGATCAACGAACAATGTGACCAGGAGTCTTGCTGGATCTTTACCCTCCAGTCGTGTAGGCACAAATGGGAGGTTAACACAACACCAACTCTATAAAGGGTGAGCTTCCTTGGCCTTGCTAGAACACCAATTATTCCACTTGCATTTTAAAGGCATCCCTACAACAATGTACCAGTTTGAATGCATCATCAAACCCGTAGTTATTTATGGAGCCGAGCTTTGGGGACCATTTTTGTTCTCAGGAGATTAGTGTGTATTCAGAGAATGTAGTCTATCATGCTCCAACATATGATCCATTGCAAACCGATAGTCATGTTACCTTCTAAATCTGCACTTGTAAAATACTCAAGTCCATGCAAGAATGCAAATCTAGGGCAACTTATTAGAATCCCTACCCAATGTCACCTCAGTAGGATTTTCCTTCAATTTAAGCCAGCTCTCTCCAGCACAAGGGGGTTTCCCTATCAATGATTGTTAAAATGCCCTTATAATCTTCAACAAACCAGATTTAGTAATCTAACAAGTTATGATGTACAATGGATATTATTGTGGTGAATTCAAGTAGATTAGCGCCTATCCTTGGGCCAAATGGAGTCAAAACACTTTAAAGCTTGGAATACTTAATGATAGACAATATTAAACCCAAGAAGATGCTTAAAACAGCAACCAGCTTTAATCATAACAGCACTGCAAAACCATATTCCATCCAAACATACCAAGCTCATAAAGATGCACTGGTATTTATATTGCATTCTTGCTTCTTCGCATAAAATCAGAATCTGAAAATGAAGTAGAAGACAGTCTTTTATTAAAGATAACAACCCAGGTACATAGCATAAATCAGATCTGAAATTAGGGTCTAGAAAAGGACTTTATGGTATCTTTTCAGACCTCTTAATGCTGAAGATAAAACCTAAAACAGCAACAATATTGCCAGGATAAGAAAGGGACAAGGTACAACAACAGCCTTACAAATGATGATGACAGCCCTGAATATTCCCTCAAAGAAGCTCCAAACCTGCACAGGATATCTTCACCTACAGCCTGAAGGTCTAGGGATTTCTCCACAACAAAAAACACACCTTGCAAATGAGAGGGATGCCTCTTTTTATAGGCTCTTTTTGCAACTTTAGGTGAAATAAAACATATTAGAAGGCTCTAGGTTCCCTTAGAAGTAGGGTGCTCCATCAACTAAACCTCCATGTACCATTGAAGCAACTAAAACGTCCACATGTCACCTCATATGCAAGTCGAAGAAATTACTTTTCCTCATTCCTTGTGCCCTTCTAGGGTCTTCCTCATGGAACGCCTTACCTTACTATGGACAAGATATCAAAAAAATAATATTAAAAGATACCTTGTAGAGTGTTCTTAGGCAAGTCATTCCATTAAATATGGCTTCAAGACTGTTTTAATAATAGATTTATGATCAGGATTGCCACATGTGGTCAAGGACGATGGACAGCCCTAATAAATTATAATCCTGTATCATGAATAGTAAATACACCCCACAATGGCTGGGCAGCTCCTTAATCTAAGCTCAATCATCCTTATAATGGTTTTAATATGCCAAATGTCCTTATTAGATGAGGGGCGTTCCATCCAAGTATCATATAAGTAGTGCCAACATATCCACTTAGGCCTCCAAATATGTAGATCTTGCCTCATGAAATGTGAATGGTGTCCATAAAGACGACCATGCCTCCAAACATGCAAATATGCCTCAAGGAATGTGAATATGCATCAAAAGTAACTAGAATGAAGAATTACGCCTCCATAAATGTGACAATGCTCCACTATCTCAAGTACCTTACAAGACCTAGTGGTAACAGGTCCTTTAGTCCATTGTCCAAGATAAGTTTGGGGCCCATCTTCTTTTGTGATTTTTGTTTGTTGATGGTCAACTTAGGTAAAACCAAGATCATGATCTTCAATGGGTCAAAGAGGTTAATAATTGATCTTCATTTCTTTTTTAGAGGGGCGGAGATTGAGATCACTAGCACCTATACCTATTTGGGGGTGCAATTCATAGGTCATCGTTTTAGTCTATGGTACGCCCTTCAGCCCCGAGTCAACAAAAGCTACAGACCCTAGCCCTTCTCAAGAGACAGTGATTCAAACACCATTTTCAGAACATCTCATCCAAGATGTTTTTCATGGACACTCTCATCCAACCCACAGTCCTCTGTGGCTCTAAGGTTTGGGGATCTTACTTACTAGATTGTGATTGGGACTCTGCAAAGAGAGTGCAGATCCTCCTCTTTTGTCACGTCATCAAATGCAAACAGTCAGTACCTCGGCCCATTGTACTGGCAGAGTTCAGTGCTATCTTTTCAACTAGAGATTGTTTTCAGACTTGTCTCTCTCTTACATCGCCTTCATAGTTTCATGGACTCAACGAAGGATTAAGATCAGTAACCGTATCTAGCCTATCTCTCATTAGAGTCCATTGCCTCAGCTAACCCTTCTAGTCGTAATAGGTGTTGGTATGCAGGGGTTGCAGATCTTTTGGCATCAATTGATATTGCGATAGATCAACTTCCTACATTTAGGTGTTCCTTGGATGCACCTAGCCGCCTCTTACCTACCAGGAAAGAGTTAAACAGAATCACCAGAGATGACATTTATTGACAGTATGTGGAGATTACTTGGATCAACCCTCACGGTGAGCTACGTCTAAAGATGGCCTTCTACATTGCACACTTCTTGGATCTGAGAGACGGTCTAATTGTTCGGCTCCAGTACACACTCCGCCATTGGGCACACGCTCTTCGTATTCCTTTAGGCCAATTCAGAGTGGGCTCCCATTGTCTCAAGGTAGAGACAGATCACCAGATCGACCGATTAGGAAAGATCTGCTAGGTTTATCACCTTCGAAAGGTTGAGACAAAGGATCACTTCATCTTTCGGTGCCCCCTCTACTATGAGATATGCAGACGATTCCATCGTTTCTTTAAGGACCTTCTTCTCACAGGGCTTAAGACTTTGACTAACTTCTTCAAGTATCCATATCAGACGTGTCTAGCCTTATACCTGCAAGAGGCCCTCCTGCTTCATTCCTTCACCCTCCAATGACATTCTTAGTCGAGACCAGCCTCCACTCAGCATATTATTTATTTTCGATGCTCCCTTCCTCTAGGGACACCAAGAGAACAAATGACAATATTACCTTTGATCAGAAATCAGTTAGGGCACGGAAAACCATCTCCACTTCCACTCGACACCAGTGACGTGGCCAGTCTCGACCCCATCCCAGCAGTCAAAAGATTCCACCCAAGACACAGCAGCGGGCCCCCCACTCCAGGAAGTGGTGTACTACCCATTGTAACTCATCTTTCATTTCTTCCTCTAAACGATGTACTCTTCTAAGTTTTCTCCAATCGACCTCAGATGGTAGGAGAGATGCTTCCAGCGCTCCATAATGGATTCAACATTTTTGTATTTTGTATCCCCACTTGCAGAGCCACTCTCTTTTCTGGATCAAGCGGTAGGAGAGCAACAAGCTGCTTCCAACACTCCATGATGAATTCACCATTTTTGTATCACATCTTTCGGATCCAGCCTCTTTTTTGGATCAAATTTCCTTGCATAGCTCTCTTCCAGACCAGCTCTCCATCCATGGAGTTAGGTCCTTTTGGTTTGGTCTGTAGGTTAGAGTTTTGCTTCTTGCTTTTATAGGAGCCACCTTAGCACTCCCACTTTGAATTGACATCCTGTTACCACACGGTCCCATTGACCTACTTTAGTGGTCATTTGTTGGACATTAATATAATTATCTCATCTTATCTTATCTATAGTCGAAGAACACTTTCAAACTTGTGGGCACTCTACTTTTGGTCTAGATGGATACCCCTAACTCACACTCTACTCTTCCAAGGAGATTGCCCATCTAGGTGCAAACAAAGTTGGTTCTCGGATTTACTAAATATAAAAAATGTGATGACCCGTATAAGCAATGAGCATCGAAATTCTATTTTTAGACCAAGGTTTGACTAGCTTTCACCAAGGCCTTGACCAGCTCAAAATGCCACCAAAACGAAACCATTTGCACATATCCCAAAAGAGTATCCAAACCTCCAATCAAATTTCGAGAAAGATAAAATTTCTAAAACTATAAATTTTTCAAGTTTGTGAATCTTGAAAATCTAAAAGTGCCCTTTTGAAGGACTATCAAATGGGTGCCCAATAATCTCACCAACTGTTGTAAAAAGACCAAGTTTCTAAAAATAAAGCATTCTAAAAATAGCCAATTCAAGAATTTGAGTGTCCATTTGATTGTCTTCATCCTCCCATGCATACTCCAAATATTGCATGTATGCATGGGCCAACCTGCTCAAAACAGATCTAGAGTAACCTGTAAAAAATAACATCGAATATGTCGAAACCCTATCCATCTATGTACTAACCTGAGTGTGATGTGTCCTCTGGATGTATCTGCTATGAACCACTTGCTAGGAACATGTTCAATCCTCAAACCTTGAGCAATAAATGATTTGTGACCATGTGCTAAGTTTGATTTAGCACTCCCAAACCATCAATGTCATATAGTGCACAGCGTAATGTTGAGTTCACCTAGTAGTGTATCCACGAATAGTTGATTTCAAATAATGAACTTTTAACAAATTCAAACAATAGTGTATCCATGAGCCATCACTACCAGATCCCAAATATGAATTTTGAAGAAATTCATTTTGGGTGTTGACATTACAAATAATAATTTCATTTATATCTAAGTTGCTCTCTATTTGTTTCCCTAAATCCATGCTCAGCATGCTCTTCTTCTTGGGTTGTTCCTTTTTACGATTCCTTGGATTCAACACAACATGTGGTTTCCAACATTTATCTTTGGTCTAACCATCTATGTCACAGTGGTCATAGTGGTTATTTGGATCCTTGCATTGATGTGTCGTAGCAGCAGTCTTCTTGCCTTTCCTTTTCCACTTCTTATTTCCCTCCTTGGAAGTTCCCTATTAGCCTTGCTGCTTTAAAACACTTAGTTTTCCTTTCTTCTTTCCCATCTCCAAGAATTGTGCTTGCACACAAGCATCATAAATGGACTTAGTCTTAAAGAGCATCACTTCCCTTCTTAAATGAGTGTGTAGACCACCCAAATACTTGATGAATACATCTTGTTAGAAAAACAAGATCACAACGCAATAACAATTAAACAAGATGCAAATATTAAAACATAAACACATTACAAGAGAGACACCAATATAACGTGGTTCACCCAAGATGGGCTACGTCCACACAAAAATTGGCAGTCCTTTTATTATTATACTGCCCAGCTAAATGAAGGGATACAACCTGCAGCAAACCCGCTGCACTTCATCTTCACTCTCTCACAGTCTCTCTCACATAATCATAGAGATTGTTTTTACAATGCTACAATACAATACACGGTCGTATTACAATGCTTTCCTTTTATAGGGGAATTACCATGGGAAAATACCACAGGTCTCCCAATACCATGGGCCCGTAAACTGTTGGACAACAAACATCCCATAAAAAATTTGGGGGGCTTCGCCCCTGAATCCTCACCAAGGGCCCACTGGTCCCCACACCTCCCCTGCTAGGATGAGTGTACAGTAAAATTGGGGTACAAACACGGCTAAACAACATCTCTGAATCTAGAAGATCAGGCTCCACAACCAACACATCTGTTTCTTGGGAGAGAGACATTCCCAATTGAATGTCTTAATTTTTGAACTCAATCGTATACTCTTATACACTTTGCCCTTGTCCCTATCAATAGTCGTGCCAAGGAATTCTCTAGTCTTCATTATACCAAATAGGATAAAACTAGGACTTCATGAGGTCTTTGAAAACCTTCCACATAGTTACTAGTGGATCACCCTCTACTCTAAGTGCCTCTAGATAACTTTCCCACCGTGTTTGGGCATGACCTTCTTTCTAGCTTCCATCAAGAAAAATCTATCTTTTTCTCTTATCCTACTTTATGCCTACAAAATAGACTTCTAATGGTTGTAACCAATGATTACACGTAACATCATTGACCTCACCTTTGTAGGGCTTGATATCCACTTAAGCTTTCACTTTGAACAAAGGTTGGGAAGATGTGTTGTTGAAGCTTTCCCTTTCTTTCTCTAGCTCTTTTTTATCCTTGAGTTTGTCATTAGAGCCAAAATCCTAATTACAACTAGCCAACTCTCAAAAGGTCTGAACTTGCACTCTAGAGATGACATTGATATTTTCATACTCTTGGAGTTGTCTATGACTTGTGCTTCAATTTTGGAAACATTGCCTCCAATTCACTTTCTAGTATATCTCCAAGATGATCCACCATATCTATAGCTTGACATTGTGTCCATAGGTTGATGTTGCTTTCTTGCCTTCCTTATGTTGATCAACGGGTTCACAAGGTACAATTCTCTCGTTGCCTTTGACTTCGCATGTCAGGTGACCATACACTGCAATTGTTCCATAGAAACCCCAAAGAATACAATACCGCCTGATACTAATATGATATGTAAACTACAATGGATTTTTCAGTGAACATTTCCTGAAAATAGATCTAAATATGTTAGTACCTAAGTCACCTAACACGGGGACACAGGACACGAAGGACACGGGGATTCGATTGTCCGACACAGACACGATGACCCTGGGAATCAGGATACGTTATATATATAGAGAGAGAGAGAGAGAGAGATTTTTAAAAATTAGATATATTAAAATTTAAAAATATAGACATATAGCTCCAAATTTTTACAAATATTCAATATAAATCAGAATCAAGCCTTCAAATCTTCTTCACCTACAAAAAAAACACTCTTTGAGCTCTCCCAACATTTGCAAATGACAAAATACAAGTGAAAATTTGTTTTTAAAGAGGGCCCTGCCATCTTTTTTTCTATTTGAGTGTCCTGTTTTTGGGACACGTAGTGACAATCAAGGGACACAAGTGTCTAAACACGGGACACGCTGCAGAGACGTGTCGGACACGCTCTGTCAGCATGTCCGTGTCCGACACACGGACACGGGACATGTAGCCCAAAACTAGCATGTCCGGTTTCTTAGGTTAGTAGAGATAGTAAGATTATACTCTATTGTGTAGTGATTATTTATGATCAAGCTATAATATTAGAAGGATGTCACTTTCCTATGAAAAATTACCAAGAAAATAAGAACAAAGATACAATAGCAAAAGAACATACCATAACACCAAGATTTACCCTAGCAAAACTCGTGAGGGCAAAACTCTAACAAGCAATTAAGGTATGTGCATTGATCTTTTTTATTCTCAGATTTACAATGGAAAATACAAAGAAAATTGAAATATTGACTCACTATGGAGTAACTAGAAACTATAACCTACGATAGGATGCTACAAGACCACCTTCTTCCTCTTCTCTACTCCGATATCCACTCCTTCGCACTACTTAGCTATGGAACAAAAAACTATTACAATAGGAAGGGAACCCCTTTCTCACCTGGCAGCTAAGGTTTTAACACCTCTTGAATCTTGATAGTCATTAGGGCTAGAGTTAGGATCTTTGCATGCCCCAACTCCCTATTAGGGTTTAGGGTTTTGGACCCTCTAGAATCTTCTTGAAAATCCATATGTGGCTAGCTACACATGTCAGTAATGGGAGCTAACATGGCTTCCACTAGGTATTGTGGTGGTCAAAACTAGGTCAACTTATCAACAGAAAAACTCCATACAACCTCCAATTGAGGTGATCTTTCAACCACTGGAAAGGTCTCGATAAGTTAAAAGGCAATGAGTGGCTAGGAACAACGTTTGCAGAGTTTAGGGGAAAACACATTCATTTATTTCCCAAAATGGACTCTAACAGTTTCAAGACCCCAAATCACAGCCCCTAGACTGGGATAAACAATGCTATAGCTTTTCTACCCCCGCAAAGCACCAAATAGGAGGACAAAATATATGACGATCCATTTCTGACCATTCTTCCCTTCAAGCAACTCGGCCAATTTGCAAGTCTTATTTCTCTACAATGCTGTGAACTCCACAATGCACATTCATTGCAACATTCCATTTTACCATTCTTGGGTTAAGAACAAGATTTCACCAACTCACTCAAAATGGCAAAATTCACATAGCTTATCTGTTTCTTCCACATCTTTGATGCAACTCCGCAATCTTCTAGGCTTTGGAGCCTTTGCTTCTTCCTCCTTGTGCTTCTCTACTGCCACTTGTAGGTGATCATTGGCTTTCTTGCAACAACTTCCAAAGAATCTACTAGAAGCTCAGTACCATTGTTGTCTTTGTTACCCATCTTCTCTGTTGCTGCATGTGCAAGTTAACAAAAATAGCATCTTCTCATCAACAAGATCATATAATTTATAAGTTTTCGGCAACTCACTATAGCAGTGATATGAGAATGAAAATGCATTATTCAGAAGAACGAATCAGTCATGACTGATGAGCTATAATTTGCAGCTCCGGTATCTTGACTTTTCCGTTGTGCATGCCTCCATGATTCTTTATTATGAACCAAAACTAGAAATCTGATGTTAAACAAATAAAAACTGGAAACTAATAAATACTAATTGCCGCTAACAACAAAAACAAAAAACTGCAGCATAATCATAGAAACCTGCAGCAGTATATCCAGCATTAATGATAGATTCCAACAATTTTCCACTAGGAGATTTGATAGCATATTCTATAGCACTAACAGTAGAAGAAAAGCCAACAACAGCTACGAGTAACAACACCTGAAGCTCAAAATCCTCAGCACATAAAATCTGAAACTTTCCTGAGGTATGAATGCCAACTCAGGCCAAATCCAATGGATGCTGCTCTTGCCCCAAACAGTCTCTTCCAAACTACCTGCAATAGCACACTTCACAAAAAATACCTACTATAATGCCTAAGAGTCTTTATAGCTGATATTCACATCGTTTTTTTAGAAAGACGAGTTACAATCTTCGATGAGTGACACTTGTGAATTGGAGTTACTAAACACTAAACATAGGTGGAGTTACAAAAGATCTCATGAGTGAGAGGGGCATAAATGAGAGCATGCTTAACAGTAGCCATTAATGTGATGTGGGCATGCATAACAGCAGTCATTAATGAGAGTATGCATTAGTAACTCTTTATGCTAGTAAGCCCAGTGGGCTAGCTTGAGTGGTTGAGTGCTTTGAGCTTCATGCAGGGTCTTGCAGTTGATTCCATGGACAGGCTGTCTCTGTTGCATGCCTTACTCAATGTCCCTGCACGGTCAAGCACTGTAATCAGCGCTAACAGGTCTGCCATTAGATCCCTTGCAACAAAGGTATCTACATATCACCAACAAAGGACACGGAAGTTAGCACAGTCATTCCAATAAGATAAAGCTGTATCTGGTGGGAAACCAATATAAATTTGGAGTTCGAGCAAACGGAAAAGAACACTAGGGAGAACCACAAAAAATCTTATGAGGTATGCAAGTCTGTTCATCAGAGAACACAGCGATCCTTTTTCGGACAAATTAATTATTATTGCCTTTAAACTTTTGTTCTTAAATCTCTGTTTCATCTGTATAGTTTATTGATTTTACGATCCATGCACTTGTTGATTCCTCAAATAACAAGTGATTTTTTAACTGTATTATTTTGAATGAAACTTAAAAGCAAGAATATAAAAAATGCTGACTACAATGCCAATACACAGATCATCTTACAAAAATCTTAGTTCATAGAAGGGAGTTGTTAAAACTTAAAACCATAGGAACAGGGTCCAATGGAACAATGTAGCCAGAATGGAGACTAATAAGCTTATTAAAGAAAAGGTATATTGAGATTTATGAGCAAATAGGGTAACAGAGAATATGCAAAAACTTAGAAATACATGTAACTGACCTGAAAGAAAAGGTATATTGAGATTTATGAGCAAATAGGGTAACAGAGAACATGCAAAAACTTAGAAATACATGTAACTGACCTGAAAGTTTGGACTGAAATTTTAACCCCGCCACGTCATTTGCCACTACATCACCGTTCACAGCTGATTTGGACCTCCTCTGTACAGATGGAGCCATGTTTATTTATTTCCCCTTTCAAATCTAATCCTCGGAAACTGCCTAATCAAACCAATAATCCTATAAAAAGAACCCCATTAAGCTCCAATCCTTCCTGCATTGTATTTTCCAATTAAAATTACCATCTTCGGGAAAAAACGTCATTAAAACTGACAGATTCAAAATAATTAGAAACGCCCAAGCATATAAACAAATCACCATTGAAGCTAAGGACTAGATAGCAGCACAGAACACACCTTTGAGCTGTCTGAGTTAGGGAAATGGCATAAGCCTCTTTTCTCGCAGTTAAATATATTACTGTTAAAAACTGATAGCTTGGGCATATCTATCTGTATTGTTCACGTTTAATATTCAAAACACTGCAACTACAGAACTGAAAATTAACAAAACAAAAAATCAATGGCGTGGAAGTTTCACACTGTCTGTCATTAACCTCGGAAGTTTAATGATGAAGATAGATTATTGGTTTGAGTAAAAAGCGAAAACTCCGTTACGATGAGAAGAGGCATTTCATGTAAACCAGAGTGGATTTATCTCAGATCTAGTACTCTCATTCAGAATTTAGTAATGGGTAGTCGAATTGAATTTAGTAATGGGTAGTCTAATTGAAGGAACAAAATTTATTTTATTTTATTATTTTATAACTAAAACTTATAATATTCTTATTATAATTTTTTATCATTGTTGTATTCTACAGAGTACAGTGTGAAAGTGTGTAAACTCCCTTACGATGAAAAGAGAAATTTTATGTAAACCATCCTTGATTAATCTTAGATCGCTTAGGTCGTGCTGTTGTCATTTATCTTGACGACATCCTCGCCTTTTTTTTTTCTTTCAACGACATCCTCGCCTTTTTTTTTTCTTTCAACGACATCCTCACCTTTGTAAACCATCCTTGATTAATCTTAGATCGCTTAGGTCGTGCTGTTGTCATTTTTCTTGACGACATCCTCACCTTTAGTAACACCTGGGACTCTGGGAGGACCAGTTGCTGCATGTCCGTATCATCCGACCTCCTGCGCCAACATAAACTCCAAGTTAAGTAGTGCAAGTCTCTCTTCGGTCAGACCTCTGTTCGGTATTTGGAGTTTCTGATTGATTCTACTGGGGTACGCCCAGAGAAGTATACCCGACAATCAAAACGCACACAATCCGCCGGAATCCGGCAGAGGTAGAATCCATTAAACTATAATCTTGGTTCCTCAAATCGTAATTTGGGCGATTTAGGTATTCTCAAAATCTTGCATTAGCCTGAGCAACTGTGATGGCTGAAATGCCAAAATAACACTAGCAATTGCCCCAAAAAGGTGCAAAAATACGTCCATAGGTTAAAAAGACAAGAAAGGGGAATTAAAATTCAGTTGTTGTAGACTTACTAATGTATATTAAGGAACTTTAAAATTTAGAACTTCAATATTCTAAATTTAAACAATATATGCAGAAAACTTCAAATTTCTTCAAATTTATTCTGAGTATGCTCATTTTGCCCTACCTAGAATTGTATAACAAGTGTATTTTTTTTAAGTATTTAAATATATTCAAATGCACAATGTAGTAAACCTAACAAAAATAAAAACCTTTCTTAGAAATCCACATTAAATGTACAAAGTTCAAACTAACCAAGAGGTGGAAAAATGAATGGTCTATATGGATATGCTTCAACTCGAAGTAATAATTGACCAACCAATCATTGATTCCTTTGAAGCACTATTGATGATTCTCAGCTAAGAACTCATAATTTGTATAACTCCAGTAAATAAAACTCAAGAAGTTGTAGCATTCCCTTCAATTCACGAGCTTCATTATTTCATTGAACAAAAGGACTTCTACTACCTTCTCTTACTTTTCATTTTCCTTGTATCACTATCACTTTCAGTTTCACTATTAGGATGAGAAGAAATCTTGGTCTTAGTCCTTTTTTTCTTTCTCGCATCCTTGTTTTCACTTCCATGTTCTCTCTCAGAAGCATAAGAAATCCTAGTATTTTTCTTTGTTCTTTTTTTCTTACTCTCTCTTTTACTCTCACTCTCATGGATTTGATCTGAAATAAGAAATCTAAAGAACATTCATTTAGTCTCATGGGAAAGAGAGCTCTAAGTCTTTCTAGATTTCAATTTTCATTAATATTGTCTACCAAGGTCTAATTTTCCAAAGGCTATAATCTCATGAATTTAAAAACTAGAGCCAATGTTCTTATATACAAAACGTTCTTTGCTAGCATAGTTGGATAGATCATGATGTTAGGATTTGAATATGTTTTCCAGACATTTCTTTTCTTGGAGGGATGTGGATGATTCTCTTTGTTGGCTAGTGATTGTTGAGCATTTATGGATGAACTTAATTTAATGTCACTCATTACAGGATTGCAACAATGCAACCCATAACAAAGACTTCAAGTTTGACGGAAAAAAAATTATAAGCTATTTAGAAAAGTAGTACACATTGGGGCTTATTAGGGGATTAATTTCCAAAGATACTTGTAAGCTACTCAATGAACTACTATTTACTGAAGGAGGTATTTTAAGTAGGTGGTAAAATAATGAAATTAAAAGCCCAAGCATCAATCAAAACCACATTTTAGATTAAGAGTTGTATAATGTGTACCAATATAAATAGAGACTATTTTGTAAATTTGGGTAAAATACAAAATAATTCCAAATGTTATTAACAAATAGATATGGATACCAATATTAAATATATCACTCGGTTGAAAATGCAACCTCAAATTTTAAAATAAACAATTTAAGAATTATGGAAATAAGATTCAATCTTTTCCATGAGAATGAAAAGGCACAATTGAATGAAAAAAAAGATTTACCCTCCACAAAAGTTTTGTTGGACTTTCTTCAAGGTGTAAATGGTTTGAATCATGAGAATGAAATGGCACAATTGAATGAAAAAAAAATATTTACCCTCCACAAAAGTTTTGTTGGACTTTCTTCAAGGTGTAAATGGTTTGAATCATAACAACCATTTTTCTATAAGTTTGAGTAAGCCTTACCTTACAATAGACCAACAGAACATATCAACAAAGCAGGAAAAAACAAAACTTACCAATAAGACTATTATCTTTGACATCTCAATGTATAGTTACTTTGTCTTCATCTTGAACATTTGTAAGCGGTTCTTTTCCATTAAAAGTATTTTTATGTTCCTTATCATTCTATCTATACTCTTCGAGATTTTCCTCACCTCCCAAGAGGGAAACTCTTCTGACCCGCCTCCAAATCTATTTGCCTTCACTTGAGTATCATTTTTAGTTGTTGCTTAAAACAGACCTACTCAACTATATAAATCATCATCTCACTTGTTTCCTTTCAAGTTCAATGGAAACAAAAAACTAATCATTTCCTCGTTGTGCCTCATAGTAAGCAATCTCCCTTTGATTTACTTCAAAGGATTTCTCTTGTACCATGAGGAAGACAATTCATTATGTCCAATAATATTTAAGTTCAAGGTTCCATGAGGAAGAGTTCCATAATTGGACATAATGATGAATTAATTTTGTCCATATAAGGTTAGTCTTAACACCTGCTTGAATGTCACTATTATATAATCTTTAACAAGATCCACACATGTATTTTGGTGATCTAACAGAATGTCTTTGCTTAATGAACAACAAATATTCAATGAATGCATTAGGTCATCTTGGACCATCCTTGAGATAGATTTTATGCAATGGTTCCATTTGGATTCAAAGTTTTCTCACTACCCTTTCTCTGTCATTTAGGAGAAAATAAACCACAAGCAAAAGCCTCCAGTGTTCTTTGTAGTCAAAGGGAGAATGCTTGTGCTTTGCATGAATACATTTTCCTATAGAGTATTTTCATTGTTTTTCTCATGGCTTGGACAAATGTCTCTTATATGGGCTAGGACTTGATTAGAGAATGTTTTAAGAACTCTCCTAAATTTATATGTATAATAAATGGGCGAATCACAATGATAAAGAAGAAAACTGAAATGTATTTTTTTTAATAATCTAATATGTATATATAATTTTTAGGCAAATATTTGACTGATTTATATAATCTTGTAAAATTTTAGCAAAGTTTTCATTGAATCATAAAATCGTGCAAAATTTTGAAACATTGTAAAGTCTTGACATTTTTTTACTAAATCGTAAAACATTATGAAGTCTTGATGTTTTATTTTTATAAAGTATACAACTTTATAGAATAATAATAAAATATATTCATTACACAATAATTACAAATTTTAAATGTGTGCTTTCTCAAATATCAATTTTGATAGTATTTCACCACAAAGATGCTATACTTGTTGATCATAACCACTACTTCTCTCAAGCTAAGAGAAATTACTTTTTCCTTTCCCACTTTTATTATGTATCCATTATTACTAAGTCATAATTTATTAAAATACCCTTTAAGTTCATCATAAGATGATCCTAAATACGCATACAATTATTTCTATAAATAAATAAATAAAATAGAAGAACATTTATAGGTCATATATCATAAAAATTAGTAAATTGATTGACATTTCAATTAATAGTTTCAAGATGGCTATATATTCACTTCATATTTTCCATGTACACTTGCATTCTAAACAAAATATTTGAACCTATGTCAATTCTTTATTTTTATCTAGAAATATTTGAAACCTACCTTCTTCACCTATATCTATTTTTTTATTTTGATTATCAAACAAAACCTCAATCAAAACCTCTATTTGACGGTGTATGTGAAAACATAAGTTTATTCTCTTACCTTTATGTATTGTGCATAGGTATAAACGTGGACATCTTTTTGAATAAACATTTTACACTATTAGCATGAACATTGACAATTAAATAAAAATAAGGTAATAAAACATTAATTTATAAGTCAAGTCATCCACATAGTAATTGATATTGAAGTCCATTATTTAGGTTTACGCCTAGCAAACAATTTACACTATTACCATGTACCTTGACAATTAAATAAAAAAATAAGGTAATAAAACATTAATTTACAAGTCAAACCATCCACACAGTAATTGATATGGGAATCAGTTGTCACCTAACAATCAATAAAAACAAATCTGTATACATATGTTGTAAATGATTACAATCATACATAGTAATTGATATTGGAATCAGTTGTCACCTAACAATCAATAAAATCAAAATAATAAGTTAGTTGGTTTATTACATATACATATATGTTGTAAATGATTACAATCAAGAATAGTACATAGGCTTAATATATCAAAACAAAACTATAACATAAAAACACAATTACATCATAAAACTATTTAAAAGCTTTAACACTCTTAATACAATACTTTCAAATAGACTCTTAATACAATACACATAGAGATGTATGAATATATTAATAATAATGATAAGCTTTTACAATCTTAAGACAACACACATGGAGATGTATGAATATATTAATGATAATGATAACTTCTCTTTGAAATGAAAGAAAGTATCTTAACATTACTTTGCCATACAAGTACTTGAAATGATACACGGATACTTTGAAAACATTATGAATGCGAAATCCGGTTTTGAATATGTAATATTATTTTTTTAATATTTTTAATAATAAAAGATTAGTGTAAAAAAATATTTTCAATTTTTTTTATATATAATATTTTCCTAAATTTTAAAAATAATTTATATAAATAAATTTGATCTCTCAAAACATAAATTTAAAGTTAAAATAAATCTACAATAGCAATTCACTCGTTCAAACAATAAAAGGGAAGTGTGGTTTTATTGAGGAGTTCCAATTTCATCTTTAGAAAAAAGTATTATACTTACCAAGTGGATTCTCATAGATCCATACAATTATAATCAAACAGAAGTAATTCATATGATTTTGTTCTAGCGGTTGAGATAGGAGATTATCATGACCCAGACTCAATCCCCCGCAAGCATAGTGACCTAATGAAGTTTATAAAATGGTCAAGTTCAACAGCCTCCGAATTAAAGTAGCCTTTACCACTATAACGCAGTGTTGGGATTCGTAATTCTCCCAATGACATGTGTTTCCCAGGGATAAAGCTAGATCTGATATGGAGTTCCAAAGGAACTAGACTAGATGCAAGTCCTAGGCCAGATAATGTAGAGTTGGGTTCGTAGTTCTCCCGAATGACATTTGTTTCAAGAGGATAATCATAAAGTTGGATCCCACACGAATCACATGGAGTTCTGAAGGAACAAGGTTGTATGCAAGTCCAGGCAATTTCGTCAAAGAAGGATTCATAACTACCCATCGAATTAAACAAACAGTACTTCACCCACCAGGATGAAATGAGTTCTAGAGGGACAATAATCCAGGTTCAAACTTAAAACCCTAGTAAGCATGTTGCCCTAATCAAGTATATGAACTGGCCAAGTTCAACAACCCCTCATTAAAGTGAGTTTTACCACTATAATGCAGTGTTGGGATTCGTAGTTCTCCCGATTGACATGTGTTTCAAAGGGAAAAAGCTAGATCCCACCCAAATGATATGGAGTTCCACAGGAACAAGATTGTATGCAAGTTCCAGGCAATTTCTACAAAATAGGATTCATATCTAACCAGCAATTAAAAAACAAGTACTTCACCCACTAGAATGAAATGAGTTCCAAAGGGCTGAGGCTGGAAACAAGTCCCAAGAAATTTTGGTAGATACCCCCTGCACCTAAGGAAGTCGCCTCTATATGTTGCAGCCCCTTTGGGTGTGCTTCATGAAGCACTGCCAACAAAGGAAAAAAGTAATCTCAGAACAACATATCTAATGAAATGCAGCATTTATAAAAGGGGAAATATTCTCTATGACATGTCAAATTTCATAAAATTTGAGTTTGAATTTACATATAGACTTTCTTGTTGCTGCATATTTGAATCAGAAAAAGTATTGGCCCCTAAAAGAGCTACCAATATGCTTTGTTGCCCCTTGCATGGAAGCTACAATGGTCCTAACCAAGAATTTTGCAAGTTAATCGAAATCAAAACTCTCAATTTCCCAAACATTCCACGAAGTAACTAAGAATTTGCTAAAATCTTTTTATTTACTCAAACAGAAGGGTGAACATCTCTGACCTTAGTTGGAACATCTCATTTTAACCTGATAAGCTAAACACCTACATGCTAATTTCTTTATTTAGTTTATGGTATAAGCTAAACTTTAGACCATTTATACCTAAAATTGTGCCATTTATCTAACCAAAATCTTGCCGAAATTGTTTACATATTAGTTTTTAGTGATTGAAATTGCATAATCTAAATATGTAGGAGCCTTAAATTCATTTTTGCAATAAAAAAATTGCAAAATTTAAACACTAAAATTGTAACAAATCCTGTGGCAGTATTTCGGCCAGAAAAAATGCAAATGGTCTAGATTTATTCTCTCAAAATATCAGAATTTTGCCGATCAGAAAACCCTCCTCTTAAGAGAGGACCTACGCTTTGGAAAGGTATGGTTCCCCAGGTTCCTCCAGTATATTTTAGCCTTGCTAAGAAGGACTAGTGGGAGGGTTTTTTACAGGTTGTGAACTGATTTTCTTTTTAGCGGGCAAGGTCCAACCTACTACTAATATTATGGCCAAGGACTAGCCTATCGACAACTGAAAGGCTCCCTTTACATGTAATTGTCAAATCAGGAACAGGTTAGCCAATAGAAGTTAGAAGAATCTTACTTCACGGCGATTAGTTAAAAACTTAAAGCGCATCAACTCCCTAACACAACACGACATCACAGTCCACACCTACAACCCACTCCTATTACTCAGAGGTGTTACGTTACTGTCGCTATTGAACGATTCGTAGACACAATCGATTACAACATGAAACCCATTGGCTGTTGTAACCTGTAACAACACCATATGTTGCCCTTCCTTGTTTAGATACGGGGTTTGGATCCAATATTCTTTGTTCCCGAATTCTATTAAAAAAATAGAATTAAACTCACTGGCGGCCATTTTTTTGTTAGAGTCATTAAAATGCAGCTAAGAAGTTAAAAGCATCAGATGTAAATTAGAGCCATTACAACAATATTTTAAAATGCATCTAAGAAGCTAAATGCATCACATCTAATCTCGGAGGACAATGATAGTTGAAGGAAGTTTCTTCTAGTTTTCAAAATACTTATCTTGGAAGAAAGAAGGAATTCACCAAGGGTCTTCTTTTAAGATGTGAAACCCTGAAACAATGATCAAGGTCACAGACATTAGGGAAATTTTCAAAATCACTTAAGGTTTATCATAAGCATAAAGTGAATCTCACAAAGTAACAATAGTGATCATTGAGATCGTTGATTACAGATCATGCATATCTGAAAATTATTGAGCTAAACCAAAGAACAATTTTGGACCCAACCAAATCAAGTTTGAGCAATTACTAAATCTATCCACGCAAGGGCACTCCTACCAACGCATCCAAGCACCCCTCATTGATCACTGCCAAATTGGAGCTAGTTTCCTCTTGCGTAACGTAACCAACACAATTAGACTATCACAGATCAAGACTATTGACTAACACCTATTGTTGTAGCAAAGCCATTGCTCAGATTTATAAGCTCAACCAAATGTAAACGATGTGCCTAAATTCAATTAGTAGACATTGTCTGAACCTCCAGTATCTACAGCTTGATGAAGACATTCAATCAGTCACGCAATGGACATTATACCATATTTTTAGCTTCCTTTGGATGAAGAAAGTTTGGTCAATGTGCTCACTAAAGAAGCAAACAAACTACCTACATGGTTGGCCAAAAGGGAACTTTACGGTCTGTCTTAAACTACTTTTCAGAAGTAATTCCCCCATATACTTCAAAGAAAATTGGGAACTTTACTAGGTGGCTCTCAAACCACATTTCAGAAGCAATTCCACCATTTAAATTCAGAATTGGGGTCAACTTCTATAGCTAAGCAAATTTTATACTGAAAATGGAGACATAAAGTTGTCAAAAGATCAAGGAACTTCATAAAATTTTCAGAATCAATAGTTGAGGTAACATAGCACAAAGAGGGGCATAGAAATATGACTCCTTTTCATAGATAAAGTTTCAAAAGGATAAGTATTAAAAATATTAGAAACACCAAAACGACAAAAACTGGTCACGCAAACAGATATCAAGCCTGAGATCCAATATTTCTAGGACTGCCTCGCAGAATGGAAGCCATATACAAGATATAGCATCTTGGCCTTGAGGAATATCACACGAAACATAGCAAAGGAAAAAAAGAAAGAGCTTTCACAAAGCCTGTTCAAATTTGTAACTTTTTAGTCTTTAACATCTCTATACAAAAGGGCAACTCCATTGCAATCTAAAAAACTATCGCACACAAGGAAAGTAAATAATTTAAGGCATGTGAAGTGATAACCCAAAGCAAATATCTGTAAACAAGTTCATAACCTGAAAAAAATACAATGATTACACCAATAAACTCTACTGAAATTAATAAATATTGCAAGGAATTTCTCAATTTACAAAAAGATAACATATTAATAAAGGCATCTATAATTATCTCCAATCAGTTCAGATAACATGTCTCGCTTCCGCACAACAAAATAGAGGATCATAATAAAATTTATATTCTATTAAAAGATCGTCTAACCAACCTTTGGCACAATACGTCTTGAGAGATATGCTAAAGTTCAAACTGAAAAAAAAAGGGTTTTGTAGCAAAGAAGCTAAATTTCCAAAAGACCACCCTCGACATATGCACGAAACTAATCTAATCCAAAACAAAAGACAAGTTTGATTTGAAATGTTGACAGAGAAGCACTCTTCAGATAAAGATGATAGTAAAACTAATCACCAACGTAAAGCCATCTTAAGCCCAATCTACTATGCTAACCATGGAAACCAGGTGAAAGTCTACAGAGAAAATTATGCTAAGTGGCTCTGTTTTTAGATTCAATCCAAGCCAATCTTCCAAGGGTATCACAAATAAATACATAAATAAATTAACCCAGAGAAAATTATGCTAAGTGGCTCTGTTTTTAGATTCGATCCAGACCAATCTTCCAAGGATGTCACAAATAAATACATAAATAAATTAACCCATGCACACAATATATTATGATTAACAACGAAAAGGGGAAAATATTGACATAAACAGCAGATCTCGAAGCTCCACTACTAGAAATTCTTACGATCGAGCTGACATGGCAATTTATGGACCTACGATTCCTCAGCTTCTGACTTTTTCACGGTATATGAAATTTTTCGGTGGTTCAGCCTTCCCATGGCGAGATCCTAACCCTAAGCTGTTTAGATTTGGAAGAAAAGGGGGGCCAAGTGGCGGACATACCTGCACTGCATGAAGTAGGCGAATCTTTCTGAAGATCCTTCAACTCTTTGAGGATCCACTTGGACGCCATTCCGGCAAGAATAATACGATGACGCGGTTAACAAGATCCTCCACAAATAACGATCATAAAAATTAATGTGAGCCGAAAGCCATAATAACGAGACAGATCCATCATCCATTCCATGGACGAATCGAGTCGTACAGGACAAATTACCAGGCGAACAAACAGATCAGAGAAGCAAATTAGCGCCTTCCTTCGCTTGCAACTTCATTTGTTTCTTACATGCAGTAGACCAGAAAACATGTGGATGATTCTTATTGGGCAGAGGGACGACCATGATTGGAAACTGTGTCGAAAACCCGACCTCGAAGAAAGACGTCTTCGATGATGTACATGAAAACATAAGTTTATTCTCTTACCTTTATGTATTATGCATAGGTATGAACGTGGACATCTTTTTAAATAAACATTTTACACTATTAGCATGAACATTGACAATTAAATAAAAATAAGGTAATAAAACATTAATTTATAAGTCAAGTCATCCACACAGTAATTGATATTGAAGTCCATTATTTAGGTTTAGGCCTAGCAAACAATTTACACTATTACCATGTACCTTGACAATTAAATAAAAAAATAAAGTAATAAAACATTAATTTACAAGTCAAACCATCCACACAGTAATTGATATTGGAATTAGTTGTCACATAACAATCAATAAAATCAAATCCGTATACATATATTGTAAATTATTACAATCATGCATATATATATGTTGTAAATGATTACAATCATACATAGTAATTGATATTGGAATCAATTCTCAACTAACAATCAATAAAATCAAAATAATAAGTTGGTTTATTACATATACATATATGTTGTAAATGATTGCAATCATGCATATACATATGTTGTAAATGATTACAATCAAGAATAGTACATAGGCTTAATATATCTAAACAAAACTATAACATAAAAACACAATTACATCATAAAACTATTTAAAATCTTTAACACTCTTAAGACAATACACAGAGATGTATGAATATATTAATAATAACGATAAGCTTTAACAATCTTAAGACAACACACATGGAGATGTATGAATATATTAATGATAATGATAAATTACCTTTGAAATGAAAGAAAGTATCTTAACATTACTTTGCCATACAAGTACTTGAAATGATACACAGATACTTTGAAAACTTTATGAATGCGAAATCCGGTTTTGAATATGTAATATTTTTTATATTTTTTTTAATAATAAAAGATTAGTGTAAAAAAATATTTTAATTTTTTTTTTATATATAATTTTTTCCTAAATTTTAAAAATAATTTATATAAATAAATTTGATCTCTTAAAACATAAATTTAAAGTTAAAATAAATCTACAATAGCAATTCACTCGTTCAAACAATAAAAGGGAACTGTGGTTTTATTGAGGAGTTCCAATTTCATCTTTAGAAAAAAGTATTATACTTACCAAGTGGATTCTCATAGATCCATACAATTATAATCAAACATAAGTAATTCATCCGATTTTGGTCTAGCGGTTGAGATAGGGGATTATCATGACCCAGACTCAATCCCCCGCAAGCATAGTGACCTAATGAAGTTTATAAAATGGCCAAGTTCAATAGCCTTCGAATTAAAGTAACCTTTACCACTATAATGCAGTGTTGGGATTCGTAATTCTCCCAATGACATGTGTTTCCCAAGGATAAAGCTAGATCTGATATGGAGTTCCAAAGGAACTAGACTGGATGCAAGTCCTAGGCCAGATAATGTAGAGTTGGGTTCGTAGTTCTCCCGAATGGCATTTGTTTCAAGAGGATAATCATAAAGTTGGATCCCACACGAATCACATGGAGTTCTGAAGGAACAAGGTTGTATGCAAGTCCAGGCAATTTCGGTAAAGAAGGATTCATAGCTACCCACTAAATTAAACAAAGAGTACTTCACCCACCGGGATGAAATGAGTTCTAGAGGGACAATAATCCAGGTTCAAACTTAAAACCCCAGTAAGCATGTTGCCCTAATCAAGTATATGAATTGGCCAAGTTCAACAACCCCTCATTAAAGTGAGTTTTACCACTATAATGCAGTGTTGGGATTCATAGTTCTCCCGATTGAGATGTGTTTTAAAGGGAAAAGGCTGGATCCCACCCAAATGACATGGAGTTCCACAGGAACAAGACTGTATGCAAGTTCCAGGCAATTTCTGGAAAATAGGATTCATATCTAACCAACAATTAAAACACAAGTACTTCACCCACCAGAATGAAATGAGTTCCAAAGGGCTGAGGCTGGAAACAAGTCCCAGGAAATTTTTGTAGATACCCCTTGCACCTAAGGAAGTCGCCTCTATATGTTGCAGCCCCTTTGGGTGTGCTTCATGAAGCACTGCCAACAAAGGAAAAAAGTAATCTCAAAAATACATATCTAATGAAATGCAACATTTATAAAAGGGGAAATATTCTCTATGACATGTCCAATTTCATAAAATTTGAGCCTGAATTTACATATAGACTTTCTTGTTGCTGCATATTTGAATCAGAAAAAGTATTTGCCCCTTTAAGAGCTACCAATATGCTTTGTTGCCCCTTGCATGGCAGCTACAATGGTCATACCCAAAAATTTTGCAAGTTAATAGAAATCAAAACACTTAATTTCCCAAACATTCCACGGATTAACTAAGAATTTGCTAAACTCTTTTTATTTACTCAAACAGAAGGGTGAACATCTCTAACCTTAGTTGGAACATCTCATTTTAACCTGATAAGCTAAATGCCTACATGCTAATTTATTTATTTAGTTTATGGTATAAGCTAAACTTTAGACCATTTGTACCTAAAATTGTGCCATTTATCTAGCCGAAATTGTTTAGATATTAGTTTTTAGTGATTGAAATTGCATAATGTAAATATGCAAGAGCCTTAAATTCATTTCTGCAATAAAAAAATTGCAAAATTTAAACACTAAAATTGTAGCAAATCCTGTGGCCGTATTCCGGCCAAAAAATGCAAATGGTCAAGATTTATTCTCTCAGAATATTAGAATTTTTTTTCCGATCAGAAAACCCTCCCCTTGAGAGAGTACCTGCGCTTTGGAAGGGTATGGTTCCCCAGGTTCCTCTAGTATATTTTAGCCTTGCTGAGAAGGACTAGTTCGAGGGTTTTTTAGAGGTTGTGAACTGATTTTCTTTTCAGCGGGCAAGGTCCAATCTACTACTAATATTATGGCCAAGGACTAGAATATCAACAACCGAAAGGCTCCCTTTACATGTAATTGTCAAATCAGGAATAGGTTAGCCAATAGAAGTTAGAAGAATCTTACTTCACGGCAATTAGTTAAAAACTTAAAGCGCATCAACTCCCTAACACGACACGACATCACAGTCCACACCTACAACCCACTCCTATTACTCAGAGGTGTTACGTTACTGTCGCTATTGAATGATTCCTAGACACAATCAATTACAACACGAAACCCATTGGTTGTTGTAACATGTAACAACACCATATGTTGCCCTTCCTTGTTTAGATATGGGGTTTGGATCCAATATTGTTTGTTCCCGAATTCTATTAAAAAAACAAAATTAAACTCACCGGCGGCCATTTTTTTGTTATAGTCATTAAAATGCAGCTAAGAAGTTAAAAGCATCAGATGTAAACTAGAGCCATTACAACAATATTTTAAAATACATCTAAGAAGCTAAAAGCATCACATCTAATCTCGAAGGACAATGATAGTTGAAGGAAGTTTCTTCTAGTTCTCAAAATAATTATCTTGGAAGAAATAAGGAATTCACCAAGGGTCTTCTTTCAAGATGCGAAACCCTGAAACAATGATCACGGTCATAGGCAACAGGGAAATTTTCAAAATCACTTAAGGTTTATCATAAGCATAAAGTGAATCTCACAAAGTAACAATATTGATCACAGAGATCGTTGATTACAGATCATGCATATCTGAAAATGATTGAGCTAAACCAAAGAACAATTTTGGACCCAACCAAATCAAGTTTGAGCAATTACTAAATCTATCCACGCAAGGGCACTCCTACCAACGCATCTAAGCACCCCTCATTGACCACTGCCAAATTGGAGCTAGTTTCCTCTTGCGTAACGTAACCAACACAATTAGACTATCACAGATCAAGACTATTGACTAACACCTATTGTTGTAGCGAAGCCATTGCTCAGATTTATAAGCTCAACCAAATGTAAACGATGTGCCTAAATTCAATTAGTAGACATTGTATGAACCTCCTGAATCTACAGCTTGATGAAGACATTCAATCAGTCATGCAATGGACATTATACCATATTTTTAGCTTCCTTTGGATGAAGAAAGTTTGGTCAATGTGCTCACTAAAGACGCAAACAAACTACCTACATGGTTGGCCGAAAGGGAACTTTACGGACTGTCTTAAACTACTTTTCAGAAGTAATTCCCCCATATACTTCAAAGAAAATTGGGAACTTTACTAGGTGGCTCTCAAACCACATTTCAGAAGCAATTCTGGCATTTAAATTAAGAATTGGGGTCAACTTCTATAGCTAAGCAAATTCTATGCTGAAAATGGAGACATAAATTTGTCAAAAGATAAAGGAACTTAATAAAATTTTCAGAAACAAAAGTTGAGCTGACATAGCACAAAGAGGGGCATAGAAATACAAATTGTTTTTATAGATCAAGTTTCAAAAGGATAAGTATTAAAAATATTAGAAACACCAAAACGACAAAAACTGGTCACGCAAACAGATATCAAGCCTGAGATCCAATATTTCTAGGACTGCCTCACAGAATGGAAGCCATATATAAGATATGGCATCTTGGCCTTGAGGAATATCACACGAAACATAGCAAAGGAAAAAAAGAAAGAGCTTTCACAAAGCCTGTTCAAATTTGTAACTTTTTAGTCTTTAACATCTCTATACAAAAGGGCAACTCCATTGCAATCTCAAAAACTATCGCACACAAGGAATGTAAATAATTTAAGGCATGTGAAGTGATAACCCAAAGCAAATATCGGTAAACAAGATCATAACCTGAAAAAAATACAATGATTACAACAATAAACTCTACTGAAATTAATAAATATTGCAAGGAATTTCTCAATTTACAAAAAGATAACATATTAATAAAGGCACCTATAATTATCTCCAACCAGTTCAGATAACATGTCTCGCTTCCGCACAACAAAATAGAGGATCATAATAAAATTTATATTCTATTACAAGATCGTCTAACCAACCTTTGGCACAATACGTCTTGAGAGATATGCTAAAGTTCAAACTGAAAAAAAACAGGGTTTTGTAGCAAAGAAGCTAAATTTCCAAAAGACCACCCCCGGCATATGCGGGAAACTAATCTAATCCAAAACAAAAGACAGGTTTGATTTGAAATGTTGACAGACAAGCACTCTTCAGATAAAGATGATAGTAAAAGTAATCACCAACGTAAAGCCATCTTAAGCCCGATCTACTATGCTAACCATGGAAACCAGGTGAAAGTCTATAGAGAAAATTATGCTAAGTGGCTCTGTTTTTAGATTCGATCTAGGCCACTCTTCCAAGGGTATCACAAATGAATACATAAATAAATTAACCCAAAGAAAATTATGCTAAGTGGCTTTGTTTTTAGATTCGATCCAGACCAATCTTCCAAGGATGTCACAAATAAATACGTAAATAAATTAACCCAAGCACTCAATATATTATGATTAACAACGGAAAGGGGAAAATATTGACATAAACAACAGATATGGAAGCTCCACTACTAGAAATACTTAAGATCGAGTTGACATGGCAGTTTATGGACCTACGATTCCCCAGCTTCTGACTTTTTCACGGTATATGAAATTTTCCAGTGGTTCAGCCTTCCCATAGCGAGATCTTAACCCTAGGCTGTTTAGATTTGGAAGAAAAGGGGGGCCAAGTGGCGGACATACCTGCACTGCATGAAGTAGGAGGATCTTTCTAAAGATCCTTCAAGTCTTTGAGGTTCTGCTTGGACTCCATTCTGGAAACAATAATACGATGACGCGGTTAACAAGATCCTCTGCAAATAACCATCATAAAATTAATGCGAGCTGAAAGCCATAATAACGAGACAGATCCATCATCCAGTCCACAGAGGAATCGAGTCGTACAGGACAAATTAGCAGGCGAACAAACAGATCAGTGAAGCAAATTAGTGCCTTCCTTCGCTTGCAGTTTCCTTCGTTTCTTACATGCAGTAGACCAGAAAACATGTGGATGATTCTTAGTCGGCAGAGGGATGACCATGATTGGGAACTGTGTCGAAAACACGACCTCGAAGAAAGACGTCTTCGACGGTGTATGTGAAAACATAAGTTTATTCTCTTAACTTTATGTATTGTGCATAGGTATAAACATGGACATCTTTTTGAACAAACATTTTACACTATTAGCATGAACATTGACAATTAAATAAAAATAAGGTAATAAAACATTAATTTATAAGTCAAGTCATCTACATAGTAATTGATATTGAAGTCCATTATTTAGGTTTAGGCCTAGCAAACAATTTACACTATTACCGTGTACCTTGACAATTAAATAAAAATATAAGGTAATAAAACATTAATTTACAAGTCAAACCATCCACACAGTAATTGATATTGGAATCAATTGTCACATAACAATCAATAAAATCAAATCCGTATACATATGTTGTAAATGATTACAATCATGCATATATATATGTTGTAAATGATTATAATCATACATAGTAATTGATATTAGAAACAGTTGTCACCTAACAATCAATAAAATCAAAATAATAAGTTAGTTGGTTTATTACATATACATACATGTTGTAAATGATTGCAATCATGCATATACATATGTTGTAAATGATTGCAATCAAGAATAGTACATAAGCTTAATATACCAAAACAAAACTATAACATAAAAACACAATTACATCATAAAACTATTTAAAAGCTTTAACACTCTTAAGACAATACACATAGAGATGTATGAATATATTAATAATAATGATAAGCTTTAACAATCTTAAGACAACACACATGGAGATGTATGAATATATTAATGATAACGATAACTTACCTTTGAAATGAAAGAAAGTATCGTAACATTACTTTGCCATACAAGTACTTGAAATGATACACAGATACTTTGAAAACATTATGAATGCGAAATCCGGTTTTGAATATGTAATATATTTTTTTTTTTTTAATAATAAAAGATTAGTGTAAAAAAATATTTTAATTTTTTTTTATATATAATTTTTTCCTAAATTTTAAAAATAATTTATATAAATAAATTTGATCTCTCAAAACATAAATTTAAAGTTAAAATAAATCTAGAATAGCAATTCACTCGTTCAAACAATAAAAGGGAACTGTGGTTTTATTGAGGAGTTCCAATTTCATCTTTAGAAAAAGTATTATACTTACCAAGTGGATTCTCATAGATCCATACAATTATAATCAAACAGAAGTAATTCATCTGATTTGGTGTAGTGGTTGAGATAGGGTATTATCATGACCCAGACTTAATCCCCCGCAACCATAGTGACCTAATGAAGTTTATAAAATGGCCAAATTCAACAGCCTCCGAATTAAAGTAGCCTTTACCACTATAACGCAGTGTTGGGATTCATAATTCTCCTAGTGACATGTGTTTCACAGGGATAAAGCTAGATCTGATATGGAGTTCCAACGGAACTAGACTGGATGCAAGTCCTAGGCCAAATAATGTAGAGTTGGGTTCGTAGTTCTCCCGAATGACATTTGTTTCAAGAGGATAATCATAAAGTTGGATCCCACATGAATCACAAGGAGTTTTGAAGGAACAAGGTTGTATGCAAGTCCAGGGAATTTCGGCAAAGAAGGATTCATAGCTACCCACTGTATTAAACAAACAGTACTTCACCCACCAGGATGAAATGAGTTCTAGAGGGACAACAATCCAGGTTCAAACTTAAAACCCCAGTAAGCATGTTACCCTAATCAAGTATATGAGCTGGCCAAGTTCAACAACCCCTCATTAAAGTGAGTTTAACCACTATAATGCAGTGTTGGGATTCATAGTTCTCTCGATTGACATGTGTTTCAAAGGGAAAAAGCTGGATCCCACCCAAATGATATGGAGTTCCACAGGAACAAGACTGTATGCAAGTTACAGGCAATTTCTACAAAATAGGATTCATATCTAACCAACAATTAAAAAACAAGTACTTCACCCACCAGAATGAAATGAGTTCCAAAGGGCTAAGGCTGGAAACAAGTCCCAGGAAATTTTGGTAGATACCCCCTGCACCTAAGGAATCCGCCTCTATATGTTGCAGCCCCTTTGGGTGTGCTTCATGAAGCACTGCCAACAAAGGAAAAAAGTAATCTCAGGACAACATATCTAATGAAATGCAACATTTATGAAAGGGGAAATATTCTCTATGACATGTCAAATTTCATAAAATTTGAGTTTGAATTTACATATAGAATTTCTTGTTGCTGCATATTTGAATAAGAAAAAGTATTGGCCCCTTTAGGAGCTACCAATATGCTTTGTTGCCCCTTGCATGGCAGCTACAATGGTCATAACCAAGAATTTTGCAAGTTAATAGAAATCAAAACTCTCAATTTCCCAAACATTCCACGGATTAACTAAGAATTTGTTGAACTCTTTTTATTTACTCAAACAGAAGGGTGAACATCTCTGACCTTAGTTGGAACATCTCAGACCTTGGTTGGAACATCTCATTTTAACCTGATATGCTAAACACCTACATGCTAATTTCTTTATTTAGTTTATGGTATAAGCTAAACTTTAGACCATTTGTACCTAAAATTGTGCCATTTATCTAACCAAAATCTTGCCGAAATTGTTTAGATATTAGTTTTTAGTGATTGAAATTGCATAATCTAAATATGCAAGAGCCTTGAATTCTTTTCTGCAATAAAAAAAATGCAAAATTTAAACACTAAAATTGTAACAAATCCTATTTTCAATAACAAATCCTGTGGCCGTATTCTGGCCAGAAAAATGCAAATGGTTTAGATTTATTCTCTTAGAATATCATAATTTTTTGCCGATAAGAAAACCCTCCCCTTAAGAGAGGACCTGCGCTTTGGAAGGGTATGGTTCCCCAGGTTCCTCCAGTATATTTTAGCCTTGCTGAGAAGGACTAGTTGGAGGGTTTTTTACAGGTTGTGAACTGATTTTCTTTTCAGCGGGCAAGGTCCAGCCTATTACTAATATTATGGCCAAGGACTAGCCTATCGACAACCGAAAGGCTCCCTTTACATGTAATTGTCAAATCAGGAATAGGTTAGCCAATAGAAGTTAGAAGAATCTTACTTCACGGCAATTAGTTAAAAACTTAAAGTGCGTCAACTCCCTAACACGACACAACATCACAGTCCACACCTACAACCCACTCCTATTACTCAGAGGTGTTACGTTACCGTCGCTATTGAACGATTCGTAGACACAATCGATTACAACACGAAACCCATTGGCTGTTGTAACCTGTAACAACACCATATGTCGCCCTTCCTTGTTTAGATACGGGGTTTGGATCCAATATTCTTTGTTGCTAAATTCTTTTAAAAAAACAGAATTAAACTCACTGGCGGCCATTTTTTTGTTAGAGTCATTAAAATGTAGCTAAGAAGTTAAAAGCATCAGATGTAAATTAGAGCCATTACAACAATATTTTAAAATGCATCTAAGAAGCTAAATGCATCACATCTAATCTCAGAGGACAGTGATAGTTGAAGGAAGTTTCTTCCAGTTTTCAAAATACTTATCTTGGAAGAAAGAAGGAATTCACCAAGTGTCTTCTTTTAAGATGCGAAACCCTGAAACAATGATCAGGGTCATAGGCAACAGGGAAATTTTCAAAATCACTTAAGGTTTATCATAACCATAAAGTGAATCTCACAAAGTAACAATACTGATCACAGAGATCGTTGATTACAGATCATGCATATCTGAAAATGATTGAGCTAAACCAAAGAACAATTTTGGACCCAACCAAATCAAGTTTGAGCAATTATTAAATCTATCCACGCAAGGGCACTCCTACCAATGCATCTAAGCACCCCTCATTGACCACTTCCAAATTGGAGCTAGTTTCCTCTTGCGTAACGTAACCAACACAATTAGACTATCATAGATCAAGACTATTGACTAACACCTATTGTTGTAGCGAAGCCATTGCTCAGATTTATAAGCTCAACCAAATGTAAACGATGTGCCTAAATTCAATTAGTAGACGTTGTATGAACCTCCAGAATCTACAGCTTGATGAAGACATTCAATAAGTCACGCAATTGACATTATACCATATTTTTAGCTTCCTTTGGATGAAGAAAGTTTGGTCAATGTGCTCACTAAAGAATCAAACAAACTACCTACATGGTTGGCCGAAAGGGAACTTTACGGATTGTCTTAAACTACTTTTTAGAAGTAATTCCCCCATATACTTTAAAGAAAATTGGGAACTTTACTAGGTGGCTCTCAAACCACGTTTCAGAAGCAATTCCACCATTTAAATTAAGAACTGGGGTCAACTTCTATAGCTAAGCAAATTCTATGTTGAAAATGGAGCCATAAATTTGTCAAAAGACAAGGGAACTTAATAAAATTTTCAGAAACAAAAGTTGAGGTGACATAACACAAAGAGGGGCATAGAAATACGACTCGTTTTCATAGATCAAGTTTCAAAAGGATAAGTATTAAAAATATTAGAAACACCAAAATGACAAAAACTGGTCACGCAAACAGATATCAATTATGAGATCCAATATTTATAGGACTGCCTCGCAGAATGGAAGCCATATATAAGATATAGCATCTTGGCCTTGAGGAATATCACACGAAACATAGCAAAGGAAAAAAGAAAGAGCTTTCACAAAGCGTGTTCAAATTTGTAACTTTTTAGTCTTTAACATCTCTATACAAAAGGGCAACTCCATTGCAATCTCAAAAACTATCGCACACAAGGAAAGTAAATAATTTAAGGCATGTGAAGTGATAACCCAAAGCAAATATCGGTAAACAAGATCATAACCTGAAAAAATACAATGATTACAACAATAAACTCTACTGAAATTAATAAATATTGCAAGGAATTTCTCAATTTACAAAAAGATAACATATTAACAAAGGCATCTATAATTATCTCCAATCAGTTCAGATAACATGTCTCACTTCCGCACAACAAAATAGAGGATCATAATAAAATTTATATTCTATTAAAAGATCGTCTAACCAACCTTTGGCACAATACGTCTTGAGAGATATGCTAAAGTTCAAACTGAAAAAACAGGGTTTTGTAGCAAAGAAGCTAAATTTCCAAAAGACCACCCCCGGCATATGCGGGAAACTAATCTAATCCAAAACAAAAGACAGGTTTGATTTGAAATGTAGATAGACAAGCACTCTTCAAATAAATATGGTAGTAAAACTAATCACCAACGTAAAGCCATCTTAAGCCCGAACTACTATGCTTACCATGGAAACCAGGTGAAAGTCTATAGAGAAAATTATGCTAAGTGGCTCTGTTTTTAGATTCGATCCAGGCCAATCTTCCAAGGTTATCACAAATAAATACATAAATAAATTAACCCAGAGAAAATTATGCTAAGTGGCTCTGTTTTTAGATTCGATCTAGGCCAATCTTCCAAGGATGTCACAAATAAATACATAAATAAATTAACCGAGGCACACAATATATTATGATTAACAACGAAAAGGGGAAAATATTGACATAAACAACAGATCTGGAAGCTCCACGACTAGAAATGCTCAAGATCGATCTGACATGGCAGTTTATGGACCTACAATTCCTCAGCTTCTGACTTTTTCACGGTTTATGAAATTTTCCAGTGGTTCAACCTTCCCATGGCGAGATGCTAACCCTAAGCTGTTTAGATTTGGAAGAAAAGGGGGGCCAAGTGTTGGACATACATGCACTGCATGAAGTAGGAGGATCTTTCTGAAGATCCTTCAACTCTTTGAGGATCCACTTGGACGCCATTCCGGCAACAATAATACGATGACGCGGTTAACAAGATCCTCTGCAAATAACCATCGAAAAATTAATGTGAGCCGAAAGCCATAATAACGAGACAGATCCATCATCCAGTCCACAAACGAATCGAGTTGTACAGGACAAATTATGAGGTGAACAAACAGATCAGAGAAGCAAATTAGCGCCTTCCTTCGCTTGCAGATTCCTTTGTTTCTTACACGCAATAGACGAGAAAAGACGTGGATGATTGTTATTGGGCAGAGGGACGACCATGATTGGGAACTGTGTCGAAAACCCGAACTCGGAGAAAGACGTCTTCGACGTAAAAATAACTGAAACTGCAATTTAAAGACACGATTTTGACTGGAAGTGACGAAAAATACGAGGCGTTTTAGTTGCTCTTTACCCCACGAGCACGCCCTGACACTGCCCGCATTTTGATATTAGCTTCTAATATCCAAGTGAAAGCGTAATTGAAGCCCCTTAAAGCCTCATTCTTGGAAGGAAAGGTAATGCAATTTTTGAGAGGATACTCCGCTAATTGGGAATAATCCAATGGGAGGAATAAGCAATGGCGATACTCTTAATTTCAGAAAATAAGCAATAATATTCTCAACTCAAACAAGGGTTAGGATTGTTTTATTTTTATTATTATTTATTTTAAAGTCAGCGTAGATATATCTTAAATTTGGATCTAGAAAGCACCCAAAGGGATCCAATTTCTTTAGGTGTAGGCTATTTTTATCTTCAATTTTTAAATGATCATAACAAATTACACCTGAAACATTTTGATCAATTTGGTGTTTGGTAAATCCAGGTTTAACGTGGATCTTTTAATTACTTTTCATTTAGTTTTATTATTGGGTTTTTATTATTTGATAAATTAGGCAACATGTTTTTCTCTATATTCTTTTTGTTTTAGCGACGTGTTGGTGTAGTGTTAGGTTAAACATACATTGATCTCATTAATGTTATTTGGTTGACACTCCTTTATTCTAATCAATAAGCCATAATCAAATATAGTAAAATTCAACTCTAAAGCCACACCAAAATATATCTAAATTTTATTATAAAAAAAAAATCATTATTATTATGGTGAATTATAAAGAAAGTTAGTTTATTTAAATTCTTTTAAAATTCTTTTAAAAGTAATTAAAAATAAAATAAAATAAAAATGCTAGAATTTTTTAAGAAGGTTGAATATCTTTTAAAAAAGAGTCTAGTAATTATTAATGGTTAATATATATGAGAGAGAGTAAAAAGACAAATGAACCGAAAAGAAACATTAAAAAAATACAAATGATCATTTTCTAAAGAACAAATCTAGTAAATTAGCATATATCCATTTTAAACCTGGATTTATCAAGCACTGAGAGGGATCTAATTTATGGATCTATGCTAGTTTATTTTATTTTATTTAAGTCCATATATAATTTATATTTCTCATTATTTATATTTTTAATATTTTTCATTTATATTTCTCACCCAGGTTATTCCTTTCCTTATCGTAGATTGAAGTATAAATATATGAATCTACAATATAATTTTTTTGTTTATGTCTGTTAACATAATGTTTTCTTATGTCGGCGAACCTGACTAACGTGACAGGCTCTCCCCCATACGGGGCTGAGAGCACCTCACTTCTATGGGTGCAACAATAATATTTTTCATTTATATTTCTCACGCAGGTTATACCTTTCCTTGTCGTATATTGAAGTTTATTTGGTGAATTGATTTTGGATTGAGTGGACACTATATAAATATATGAATCTACAATATATATATATTTTTATTTATGTCTATTAACATAATGTTTTTTTTATGTCGGCTAACATAACGTGACTAAAGTGACAGGATCTCCCCCATACTGGGCTAAGAGCACCTCACTTCTTTGGGTGCAATTAAAATTTATGATATTTTATTTAATATATTTTATTAAAAATATATATTAGTATTGTATTTTCAAGGTCATATTATTCAATATTTACATTAATTAAGTTATTTTTTTGCATAGTTTTAATTAATATTCATATTAATTATAAATAAGACAAGTGTAGGAGTTAGATTAGACCTTGGTGGGAATGTGGTGAAATCTTATGCATGGGAGGGAGTGGCGATTCTAGCATTCCTTGAGGTATCGAAAGCTCATATATATGGCGACTCCATGATCGTAATGCACAAAATGCACAATTGTATGAAAAGAAAGGGCCTAAACTATGGCATATTACAAAAGAGAATCGTAAGCTTCCTCCCTAATTCCATTTCCTTGTTTCATATTAGGAGGAAAAATAACGTAGAAGCAAATGACTCGGCAAACCGAGAAGTTAGGCTTCAACAAGGATGGATTGGTGTTAGGTCATCTCCCACCTCAATGAAAGTGGAATCCATGTATTTAAAACATAGGAATAAGATGGTCTTGCTTGTATTTGGTGGTCATATAAAGGAGCGAAACTATAGTCTTTCTAGAGCCGACGTTAGGTGGTGGATGGAGGCTTGGGAAGGGGCATGTAATCTA
This sequence comes from Pseudotsuga menziesii, assembly GCA_001517045.1. Lineage (NCBI taxonomy): Eukaryota > Viridiplantae > Streptophyta > Pinopsida > Pinales > Pinaceae > Pseudotsuga > Pseudotsuga menziesii. The sequence goes on along the minus strand of LPNX010757483.1, from coordinate 151,004 downwards.
GGTCGAACGCCCCAGAGGTGTCAAGGGAATTAACAGGGCCTCACGCGAGCACTTAATCACCCACTTGGTCTACCAGGCTCGCATAAGTGAATTCAAGGTCTCGACCATTATAAACATTGTGGAGGGATCTTATGCATGGGAGGGAGTGGAGATTCTAGCATTCCATGATGTATCGAAAACTCATATATATGATGACTCCATGATCGTAATGCACAAAATGCACAACTTTATGAAAAAAAAGGGCCTAAACTATGGCATATTACAAAAGAGAATCGTAAGCTTCCTCCCTAAATCCATTTCCTTGTTTCATATTAGGTGGAAAAATAATGTAGAAGCGAATGACCCGGCAAACCGAGGAGTGAGGCTCCAGTAAGGATGGATTGGTGTTAGTCCATCTCCCACCTCAACAAAAGTGGATTCCATGTATTTAAAACATAGGAATAAGATGATCTCATATGTATTTGGTGGTCATATAAAGGAGTGCACTATAGTCTTTCTAAAGCAGGTGTTAGGTGGTGGATGAAGGCTTGGGAAGGGGCACGTAATCTAGGTCGAACGCCTTAGAGGTGTCAGGGGAATTAAGAATGCCTCACGCGAGCACTTAATCACCCACCTGGTCTACCAGTTTCACACAAGTGAATTCAAGGTCTCGGCAATTATAAACGTTGTGGAGGTATCTAGTATACGCTCAATTGCTCTAGTGTTTGAAATAGTGGTCGAGAGCGAGGAGGAGTCTGAGAATTCTATGAAGGCTTATGAGCTTCCTCCCTCCCTACAAGATTTATATTCCCAGCTCTTTATTGTCAGTGTCTCGACGAGGTCTTCAAATGGAGGGAATTGTGTTAGGACTAGCTCGTTTGATATTGAAGTGAATATTCATGTAGCTAAAGCGAGCTTCGGCTCCTTTTCTGCTTGTGTTGAATACACGAACATCAGAACTGGTATTAGGCAAGTTGAGGGCGTTCTTTGCGACAAAGTCATAGTTGGGGGCTCTTGGAATGCACAGAATTTAATCCACAGGTCTGGAAGCTTTGAGAAGAAGGGTTCATACATACCTCGGCCAGCTTGTCTAATTCAAGGATTTGAGAATATCGTTACTTGGAGGAACCTTTAACAACTTTCGAATTGATCTTAAGAACTTCAAACGAATATTTTTTTTAGGTAGGAAAATCGGTAACTCGTCGACGACATACATACCCCGGCCAGTTTGAAGTCCACGTTTGAGAACTTCAAACGAATATTAAAGGTCGTCCACGATTGGATTGGGGGACTATTGGAAGCGTTGAGGAAGGTCTCCTATTACACTTCTAACCTAGAATTGTGAATCGACGACATCAAAAGCAATACACACGAGCAGAGCAACATCCTGGATGAAATGAAGAAGGACTTGTACAAGTTGGTCAAGATGAATCAATGTAGTCATTGCCAGAGTTTTTCTCCTGTGGAAGCTAAAACAATGGATGAGGACTATGTCATCTAACCAGTCAATGGAGGGAATGACACCAATCGATATGGGTAGCTTCTGGCAAGCTGTGATTCCTATTTCCTTTTTTGAATTGTTTTGTTTTTTTATATTATGCTAAGTGGATAGTTTGTGTGGGTTTATAGGGCCAACAATATTGTAATATATAATAATAAAAATATAGAAATCATCTTGAGAGTAGTAGAACCATTAATTTTTTAGACTCTGACTATTTAATTTTGTGTTTAGGACAATGCTTTTAGACTCTTATAAGAGTCATTTGGAAACAACATTTTAATACAAATATACTCTGTTTTGTTTTAAAAAAACTATTCATACTAATTATAAATATATCTTAAACATTAATAAAATTTATATAAAATATTAATTAAAAGTATGCATGTCAGTGTGGTAAGTTTGAATAAACCATTTATCGTATTGAATTAGTTAAGTGAATTATAAAATGCATTTTTAATAATAATAATAATAATAATAATAATAATTTCTTAGAATATTATAGTGTAGAATTTGTTTTTCGGGAGTAAGACTGAAAATTGTTTATAATTAATTAAGAAAAAATACAATAGTAGAAGTCTACCGCTTACAAACCATAAGTGCGTCATTTCACAAAAGATTTTACATTTTAAATTTTAAAGTAATTAATGGATAAAATTAGTAAGAGAAAATGTGTTGTTTGGATTATGGAGATATGTTTATGATTTAACTTACTTTTGGCAAAGGGTCATTGTTATAGAGTAAATTTATCTTAAATATTGGATGTTTAAAATATTTTAATTAAAGGCCTATGAGTGTAGACCAGTTGGTATAGGGTGCATTGTTAAGGGGTCTCCTAAAGAAGGTGATTATAGATTGGACCTTAAACAAGTGTAGCCTTCAGGTAAATCTTTTGGAGTGGTGGAAAGTCTAGATTTGATTGCTTCATGGGTCGTATTCATAAATATTTTTTCAGCACATCTATAGGGAATCTAATGTGGAAACTAATATTTTGTCAAAGAAGGCCTTGAATTGTCTAGAAGGCTTAATTTTCATTGAAGAGTTGGTGTAGGGCAAAGTGTCTTGTCTTGCTTCTCTGCCTATTTTCCGATGGTTGTTTGGGGTCCTATAGCTCTTGGGCTCTTTGGACATTTTACTTTTGGATGAGTGTACATTGTAGTAGATACTTTGATGAGTCTTTTATGTTACTTTTGTAGACAAAGATAGACTGTTGGCACAATCAGGTAGGTTTATTGTTAGGTGAAGTTGTGTTTTATATGCAACAAGTTTTGGTTCTCGTAGGAAAACAAGTCAAAAGATTAGAATGTTGAAATGATGGTGTATGAATACTTTGATTCCAATGAATATCAAGTAATGTTTTTTCCAAGTGAAGAAAAAAGTGCCTTGTTAAGGCACTAATGACATGGGTTATAGTCGTCACATCGTATGTGACATTTCCCCCATACTAGAGCACTTGGAAACTCTTGTTGCAATCAATTTTATTTGTTTTCATTTTATTTTAAATCTCAATTTTATTTTGATAGGCATATGTTCATTACACATTTCCTCCATATTACTTTGGAGAATGCACCTCACAAAGACTTTCCTATGTTGGAAGGGAATTTATCCACAAAAAATGTTATGCCATTGATTTTTTGTTATGTCGAAAAGAGTTTATTTTCAATATGATTTATGTTCATAAAGTAGGTTGTGGAATTGAAAAAGATTATTGGTATTGAAATCTCAACATATAGTGCAAATGTAGAGAGGAGGTTGTGGGAGGAGATGATGGTATAGTTTGCATACCATGAAAAATTACAAAACTAATTAACACATATGTTGGAAGACAATTGTAAAGAGGATAATGCAGTTGAGTTGAGTACGATGACATTTAAGCGAGCGATGGCGGATAGGGTTACAGTAAGATTGTGTGTTTCTTTCTCGTTTTCATGAGGCTCTAGGAATTTTCCCTATGTTGGTTTGGTTTATGAACTTGGGATGAGACGGTTTTTATGTTTCATAGTTATTTTGGTTGGGTTTCATAGCTTAATAACCTTTTGTTTCTTTCATTTACAACTTGTTATCCACTAATTTAGCACTTAGTTGGATTAGCTGAGGAGCTTCCAGTTGACAAACATGATAAATGTTTGATTCCAGTGTATCAGATGATCCGCCTTTTTGTCTAGCCTGTTTTGGCTAGTCGGTTTTTTGTTTGAATAATTATGACCATGGCCCCACGGGGTTTGTAATAAAATGTGCTAGTAGGGTGTTTTGAGTGGTTCGGTCTCCTAAGACGTAGAATTTCAACTGAGGTATTCCAGGGAGTTTTTTGCTCTTGACAATTATGCTTTGCCTATAGCCGAGTATAATTGACAAGGTTTTCTCCCGCTTCCTCCAAAGCTAGAATGCCCAATTTTGAATTCTGGGCCTTGAGGGGTTATTAGAGCCCAATTGAGTATATATAAACCTACTAGACATTGTTAGAATAGACTATGGTCATGTCCTAAGTCACTAGGACCCTCAGAAAAAATTCCGAAATTTTTTTATCGGACGCGTCAAAATTTTAATTTTTTAATTTTTCCTAAGTTTTTAATTAAAATTTTCCATAATTTAAATGGAAAAATTCAATTTGTAATAAGTCGGTCATCCAGAACCCGAATTCAGTGATTGAAGGCTTTAACCTTAAGCCAAAAATCATTCATGACCAGCGAGCCAGCTAGTACCAAGTTTCAAATCATCATTCGGCCACATAACTCATATTTTCTCAAAAAAAGTCAGTTTTGGGGAAAATATTGATTAATTAATAAAAATGACTATTTTGGAGAAAATCCAAATCTCTCCAGATTAATCCGAATTCAGCGAAATAAAAGGCTAAATGACATGGCATGGAGCATTTATGATGATTCCAATCAATATCGGTCAGTTTCAGATCAAGTATCAGAGTGTAGCAGTTGAACTATCAGTCAGAAATTTGCCCTCTTTGGTTAAATCCGTTTTTGGTTGAAGTGTGGGTTATCTATTGGTTGGGTGATCATTACGAGGGAGGATGAGCCACCTCATCCCCCCTCATTACTCTAGCACTCAGTTACAACTCAGTTGCAGCTTAGTTCAACTCCAAATCATCATGCCGAGCTCATTCAATTACTCCGGTGTTACTCTTAGTTTGGTTTTAGGATTTTAGACTTATCTCTTTGTATAAATAGAGGCTCTTTGAGCTCTATTAGGGGTGGATGATTGATGTAGAGAACCTCTGGTGAAATATTGTAATGCTTGTTTCTTTTATGCAACCTATTTTTTAATAAAGAAAGGCTTTGGAGGCTAATGCTGTGTAGATCTTGGATGCATATGTTCCGGTTAATGAGGTGATATTATTTCAGTTTTTTTGCTTTGCTAATTTGTGGGTATTAATACATGCTTTAGAGGGCTTATAAAAGCATGTAAGAATATGTATTTGTAGCTTTCAAGTTACCTATTTATCCCATTTACTTTCAGAAATATTAAAGAGCATTGTTTTATTCAGCTATATTTCATGCTTTTCTGATTTGTTTAGTAAACAATACATGATTTAACCCCCGTTTTGGCAAGTGTATAAGTTTTTGTCTGCAGATCACTTCACCGTACCAAGTAAAAGGTTGAGCTAAGTTGCATCTCCTTTTCTTGGAGCCAAGCATACGTTTCTAGCAGCTGCATGCTATTTGGGATCCAAGGTGGTTTCAATGATTCAATATCCAAGTGGTTTTATCTTCTTTATTCACCCTAAAATTAAAATTTTTCAATTTCTCCACTTTATGTTTGCAATTAAAATTCTGATTTATAAAGCTAATCGTTTGCATTTTACTTGCTCTCATTTCTAGATGTAGGAAGTGTCAAAATTTTTGCATTTTTACTTAGATCTAGTTAGTACTTGAAGTAGCATAAAGTTCCTATCTTTGCTTAAGTACTAAGTGTATTTTGTTAGTGTATTGTATTGTTTAATCCATCATTTCACAGGAAAATAGCTTGCTGGTTTTTCTCTTTTCATGACAGGTTAAGTGGGAATGTTGACAAAAAAATCAAAGATATAAGCTCCAAGAAACATTCATTTTTCCTCTTTCTTCATCCCCATTCTCCAGGTTGCCTTGCAGACGTTCTCAAGATCACAAAGGACTCCAAACTTCAAGCATTGTAAACAAATTAATAAAGAGCAAGTGGGATTACGGCTCCCACACCCCTTTTCCCCCATTTGGGGGAAGCTTGTATCATCCCTTTGTAATGCTTGCATATTTATTTAACAATTTGCTACAGGTAGAATATGATAGAATAGTTCAAATTTGTTAAAGTTTTGTTTCTTTTACTAAGGTTAGATAGTTTATTTCTGATTAAATTATCTTGCATAAAATAGAAAAGTAAAAAGTCTCTTTATTTATTTATTTTGCTAACATAAGGTTTTGTTTACTTACCCCCATGCTTTCTCGATTAGGGCCTAAAAAGCCCGAAAGAGACTCTTGGGTAGTTTAGCTTTCTTTTTTTTAATTAATTAATTAACTAAGTCTCTTGAACTTGCAATAACCCAAGTCAAGAGCACTCTCTATCGAAGAGCATAGCTAGTTTGCATTTTCCCTTGCATTAGGCATTTAGTTTAATTAACTCTCTTGAACCTTTGTTATAAGACAAGGTCAAGAGCACTCTCTGTCAGAGAGTTTTAATTAATCTGCTTAATTAAAATTTGCAACTAACTTCCCCATAATTAATTAACTTCGTTGATCATCCTTCACCTAGTATGCTCTGCCGACTTTCGGGTTGGGCTCGTACTCAGAACGGTGAACGTACTTGCTAAGTTCGCGCAAGAGAAACATAATAAAACTCAAACACATAACCAACACACCGACGCTGTAGAGAATTTCCTAAAGTTCTTCTTAGTAGAGGCGTCAGAACTCCCCGCTGTCTAAGCTTCTTAGCTAGCTGGTCAATCTTCGCGATACCAACCTGGGATACTGGGCGGGCCGTCATGTCTTCAACAGATTAAAGTTGGAACATTCTCCCAGCTCTTGAATAATCCTTTGCTTACACCATAAGCAAGATCACTTAAAATCCTTAAAATATACCAAGAGCACTTGCACAACGTTACATTCACTAGCTTTATTTCAGGACTTGTTTATTTCTTAAGGCATTGCAAAGCGTTGACTCCGTAAAGGCACTGATCTTTTAATCTATGCATAATTGTTATATCTAGATCACTTGTCTTTGGCGTATTTAAATTTCTATCTGTGAATGCATCTTTGTAAAGTCTTGAATTATTTTTTATCTTTTAATTTTCTTGATAGCAATGTGGATTGCTTTATCTTATGTGTCAAATTCATAATAAACAAACACATTTAATCACAATAACTCCTAAACAACACCCTTCCGCATCTGCAACCTTTTAAAACACTTCAACAACTTAAGAGCCATAGAAACTCTTTTGTGGGGACTACCCCCCTTGGCTTCGTTAGGAGTTAGCCTAAACGGAGGAGCTAGGAGTAGGTGACAGTACCTGGCTCTGTGCTTGCCGCCAAGGTCACACCTCTCCCACTTTCTTAAGTGAGGAGACAGCTTTCAGAAGATTTCTGCTGCTGGTGTGCAATCGGTGGACAACACAACTCCCCCCCTTATATAACCTTGTTTTTCTCATCCCACCCTGTGGATCACCCTTCCAGATTTCATGGCAACATCGACCCTCCTCTCCTTGCTGATGTGATGCTACATCATGTTATGCCTTTAACTTACCTGTACTTCAATTGTCCATTTTTATTACACCGAGGTTTATGACCTGACTTATTTGAACATACTGATGGCTCACTAGTGTCTTATGCTTTTTCATTTACCAGACGCACTCTAACAAATTGGCAACATTGTTCACCTAATTTCTTGGGCTAAGGAACTTCCTACTCACATTTCCCCATGAAGCGTTGAGGTGGAATTGGATCTTTTGGTAACCCTTCTGAAAATACCTCAAAACATCCTTATGTCTCACAAAGCCCATATCTACCCCCACTGACTCATCTCCGATGTTATATGACTTTTAAGCTCCTGAAACTACACAGAACCTCATTGTTGTAATTAACCTTGGTGCAGAGACATCCCCTATGGATTCAAACATTCAATCTGAAAAAGCTGTTGAGATGCAGATGCTTTCACCTTGGCAGCACTGGGTAAAAAAAGGTGGAGTTGCATTAAAAGGCCATCAACCTTGCTATGGGTGACGGTGTTCCAAAGTATGGTGTATTTTTTTATTATTGAACCTGGTATTATTAGGCATTTCAGGGGTAATGATATATCTCTCCCATCCTTCAGAGACTGGATTCAAACTCAATGGAATTTCCTATAGTATTAGCCCCAATGTTTCTCCCTGGCTAAAGGATGGCTTGGAGCCATTTTACAATCTTTCGAGGATGTCTAAAGGGTACTAGAGGGAATTTGGCTCTGGAGGACTCTTCCAAGTTAAGAGATGGAACCCAACTTTTGAAGGAATGAGGGAGAAAATTTACACCCACCCTACCTGGGTAAAGCTTTTAGGTGTACTGGCATAACTATGGACCATGGAGATCTTTACACATATTGGTTTTGCCCTTAGAGAGTTTCTGCATGCCGATGAAAGTTTTGAAACCACTGGAAACATGGTGGTTGCTAAGATACTTGTTGAATTGAACCTATAGGAAGGACTGTTGAAGCAAATTATTATTTCAAAAGGCATATATTCCTACATTGAAGATTTGGATTACATCGAGCTTCCCTCTAGATGTAATTGGTGCCATTGATATGGACACCTGGTACAAGGCTGTGACAAGCCTTTCATTCAACATTTTTTGGAGGAATCATAACTATCACTCTATTAATAACCAAGAGGGTCCTTGTTTTCGATAAAAGTAGAATGTGGAGTCATCTCAGAGGGTTCTTGCTATGAACTCTCCTCCATCAAACACAGTTGCATCAAATGGAATGTTCCCACATTCCATGGACATGGTTATCAATCTGGCAAGTCATCTGAGTTCATCAATTATGGAGGTTTATACTAAACCTCTCTCAAAGTCGAAGATAATGTTGGAGACTGGAACACACATATGGGAGGATCTTATATGGTATAATCCACTTCTATTGGCTTCAATGGAGAGTCAAGACTTTTCTTCGGGTAAGTGTGGTCTTATTTCCAATATGTATACAATTCATATTGAGGCAGAATTACCTTTTTTCTCATGTGAACACTTTGATTCAATGAATACTGGTGTTAGGGTTCCACCCTTTTTTACATATTTTTCTCATTGCCCTGCTACTTTAGTGCATTCATCCCCTCTTTCTTTCCCTCTCATTTCACCTGGACTTGAAGCTTCATCCATTTTTAATCATGGTTTCTCGTGCTCCCCTGTCTCAAATAGCACCCCCCACCTAATTTACTCAACCATTTCATCAAAC
>LPNX010757483.1:126394-138366 GCA_001517045.1 Pseudotsuga menziesii | reverse complement strand
TACTTTTGAGGAAGTAGAAAATAATGTTGTTGAAAAATAAATATTCTTTTATTAGCATTTCTCATATTTTTTGTTCTATCATTTTTTATGTTTTGTTTTTAATAAAAAATAAATATATTTTTTCTAAGTCCAAAGAAAAATGATATATATTATTTCGTTCAGATTCGTTTAAGGTTCGTTTGAGGTTCGTTCAGGTTCGTTTGAGGTTCGTTCAGGTTCGTTTGAGGTTCGTTTAGGGTTCGTTTGAGGTTCGTTCAAGTTCATTTAAGGTTCGTTTGAGGTTCGTTCAGGTTCGTTTAAGGTTCGTTTTGGGGTTCGTTTGAGGTTCGTTTTAGGTTCGGCATTTAGGTTCGCCGAACCTGAACGAACTTTGCAATTTTTTTTAGGTTCGCCGAATTCCGAACCTGGAGGTTCGGGTTCGGCGAACCCTGTGACATAGGATGTTAGAGATCTTTCAATTTGAATTTTGTGATATCTATATGGGATTAAAGTATATGGGTTTATCCTTAAACCAAAATGATCATACAAAAAACTATTGGTTTCAGCTTATAACATGAAATTGAATTAATATAAAGTCAAAGCAATTTTAACTTTCAAATAAATATTATACTCCTTACTTTGGCAATTACTAATAAACACAAACATACAAACATAATGAGTTAAATTTCTTTTTAAATGGTATGTTTTAGATAATGTCTTTTTATGTCACCACAAGCAGTGACATATATGAAATGGTAAAATATATTAATCCAACCTTACGTTGTTAAAATTTTGCTGCTTTGTAAAGTTTTGAAAAGTTGTTATCGATTTCTGCTACCCAACGTTGACGATAGAGTAGACATCATACATGTTACAGTATTGAACCTTGATGGTACTGTGATTCAACCCCTTTGTGCCTAGCCTCTTACCTCGTCCTCAATAGTTCTACGATTCAACCCCTCTGCATCTAGCCTCCAGCCTCAGCCTCTTAGTCACGTGTGAACGACTCTAGAATATTATCACACCTCTTTAAAGCATTGGATTAATAATTAATACATTGCAAATACGTGATGAAAAAGGCTTCCACTGTCCAACTATAACAAACAGATCAGCGTGAGCGGAGCTAAGTTGGCTTTCTTTATTTGTCTGCATGTCTCTCTATGATACACTATCTATACAAGGACATGTTGTCAATTCATCATTGTATTTCCTCGCCCATGAACGCAACACCTTCAAAACGCTCAGATTTATAATTATAGCGAGCATAAGAGCATTGGCTATGGATGCATAGTCCTAGGGTGGTTGTATGTGTTTTGTTTATCGTTCATCTCACTTTTGCTTTTGTTCCAATATTCTAATCAATTATTGATAATTATGCAGGCTTGCTAGCGGTAATATTAATACTTTTTTTTATAATCAAAACGATTATATATATATATATATATATAATTGATAAAGAATTTGTTGGGTCTTCACCCAATTACAACTCTTCCAAGATATACAATTCCTAGATTCCAAATCTTCTCGTTTCAAGATTAAGGAATGAAATGCATCGAACTAGAACCTTCTTTCATGCTTAGCATTCCTGGAGGAAGAAGGCAGCCCTGATTTGCTTTGTAGTCTGCCAACTTATTCAATTCATGAAGAATGTGATAAGAGGTAACAGAAACACAGTCTATCAAAATGAAATGCAACCTTTGCATAGTCATGTTCAAACTGAGGTTGTTGAGCTTTGTAGCAAAGTTTAAAACTTTTATTATAATTTCTGAGTCTCCAAATATTTGAATGTTGTTATGTCCAGCTACCTTTGCAAGTTGAGATACTTTTAGAAGTGCAAATAATTCTGCTTGGTTATTTGTAAGTTGTCCTACTCCCCAGCTGAAGCTGGTTTCTAACCTTCCTCCTGGGTTGAAAATCAGCCCCCCTGCCCCCAGCTTTCCATGGATTTCCTTTTGACGCTCCATCGAAGAAGATTGAGGCATTATTTTTCATTTGCCACCATTTTGAAAATTCCTTTTCCGTAACTCTAACATGCCAAATTGGTTTAATAGCAGGCCTGCTCGAAACCAACTGAATTTTATCCACATGCAATGATCCAAGCCATTTATGCTCAACTTCCAGTTTAATGGCATCAATTTGAGAATTTCCCACTACTTCCAAAAGAAAAGCCTTAGCTTTTATTGCTACAATTTCTAGTTTCATGACTTTACTGTTATAGATCGAATCATTTTTTGCTAACCACATTTTCCACCATACAAAATTTGGAATGGCTTGTCATAATTTCCTCCATTCATGACTGGTTGAAAGACGACCAGGATACCTTGACTGCCAGTGTTTAAACCCATGCAAGAATGTGCCCAAACTTTCTGTGTAAAAACGCATCCAACAAAGATATGGGCTGAAGTCTCGACATCTTACAAATAGAAACAACATCTAAATGGTCCCAAGAAACCACGTTTTGATAAATTTTCACTGGTTAATACTTTCGTCCAAGTAAAAAAGTTTACTTTTGGAATGTTAGGATAATTCCAAACCGATTTCCAGAATGCTATGTTTTGGGATGAGGCAGCAGAATGCTGCAATACCTAGAAATCGTGAGCAGCAGAGTACATGCCAGAAGATCCCCAACCCCACACGTCCTTGCATGATAAGTGTATGGGACCCAAACCAGACAATTTATTCAACAACAAATTTTGTTGAGCAGAAATATTAGGATGGCCACGTTCTAGCAGTTTTGGGAGAACCCACGCATCCCAGTTTCCATTTATGTCCCAAGATATAATATCTGACAGTCTTAAAATACCTTTGTTAACTAGCCAGGGCTTTATCTCAATGAGAGATAAATCAAAGTTTAGAGGAGTGTTACCTTTTATTTTGTCATCCCATAGAAATGTCTTCTGCCATTTCCTAGTATACGATAAAGATGCCGAGTAAAGAATTCAAGTCCTCTTTTGCATAGATTACATGTAATATAACCTTTAGGAGTATTTGTCATCTATAGATTTCTTAGAGTTCCTCCATTAAGATATTTTTTCTAGAAAATTTGACTTACTGGATGCTTTTTATTAGAGAATAGCTGCCATAGCAATTTACCTCCCATAGCTAGATTAGCTAATCCTGGATCTCTAATTTGCAATCCACCTTCTAGTACAAGTCTTTTAACAATATCACATTTAACCAAATGCATACGGCTTTGATTTCCTTTTCCACCTCTCTAGAGGAAATCTCTGATCAGCTTAGATATCTGATCCATAATCGCTTTTGGGGCCAGGAGAAGAGATGATTGGTAAATAGGAAGAGTTGAGAGTATTGATTTAATCAAAACGAGTTTCCTTGCCTTCGTAAGCCAATGGCCACCCCATGAGGCAATCTTTGCTTTTATCTTGCTAATGATTTCCATCCAGAGAGAAGGGTTGTTTTGTCCCAAGGTTAATGGAAGACCCAACTATTTAACCTTGTCCCATGTAGCATATCCTTCAAACCCTAAAATCTACGATATATTTGCAACTGTTGAGTGATCTACATTCCATCCATACACGACACTCTTACGACTATTAATAAGAGCCCCTGAAATAATACAAAAGTGTTGCATAATTTCTGAAAAAAACTCTTTCCATCTTTAATGAAGCCCCTCCTAGAAGCAAAGTATCATCCTCAAAAGAGCATGGTTGATAGCTTCAACTCCACTTGCTGAATTGATGCCCGAAATAATCCCATCATTTTTTCCTATAGTTAACTTTCTACTCAAAGTATAAGCCATTAGAATATAAAAAAATGGTGAGAGTGGACAGTCCTGTCGAAGACCCCTGGTTGCTTGAGTACAAGCCTTTATCAGTACAAGCCTTTATCAAATTTATAAAATCAGGGCTAAATCCAAAAGAAAGGATAGCTTTACCCTGTCAAAGGCATTTGCCATATCGATTTTAATTAGCATGCCCTTCTCCTTTATTTGAAAGCTGGAATGCATGGCTTCCTGAACTTGAATCACATTGTCCAGAATATGTCTCCCTTTTACAAACATGCCTTGAAGAGGTGATATCAACTTCCTAAGCAACGGTTTGAGCCTGTTAGCTAAGAGTTTAGAGAAGATTTTATAAGATGCATTACAAAGTGAAATAGGTATGAATCGATCAAAAGTAGATGGATTAACTTCTTTAGGAATTAATGCAAGGACTGTGGAATTGGTGCATCCACCCACTTTGGCTTTTAACTGAAATGATTTGATCATCAAGAGTAAATATTTTCTAATTACTATCCAACAAACTCTATAAAAATGAAAAGAGGATCCGTCAGGGCCTGGGGCTTTATCCGGCTCCATAGACCATATAACATCAATGATCTCTTCCTCCGAAAAAGGCTTCATTAACTCAACATTTTCCCCCTCACTCACCAAACAAGGAATGTTGGACAAAAAATCAGAGGTTAGGTCTGAATCAATAGAGCCATCTTCTCTAAACAGGCTCTAGAAATGTGCTTCAACGGCTTGTTTAATTTGAGAAATGCCTTTAAAAGTTTCACCAAACAGCGAGGAGATTTCCGAAATATGATTTTGGGAAAGTCTAGCTCTGTACTGTTTGTGGAAAAAAGAGGTATTATGGTCTCCCGCTTTCATCCAAGTACTACGTGACTTCAATCTTCAATAGTCTTCTTCTTGCCTAAATGCTCGAAAGGAATTAAACTGTGCTTTTTGTTCTTTTTCCAACATGGCAGAGGTGATTTTTGATTCTTCCATTTCCAATTGAATCTCCTCCAACTTTTCTAGGGCCTCTTTTCTTGCGCTGATTGGATTTTTATGAGAGTGCTTAACCCATTCCTTTAACGTAGCTTTGGTGCCATTTTAAGTTTCCTCTCCCACGCATAGTTTGGCGATCCAAAGACTAGGAGATCCCACGCCTTGGATATAATGCTCATAAAACCATCTCGGCCTATCCACAATGGACTGAATCGAAAGGGAATTGGGTCAAGATCCACTTCATCTTCTAACTGCAGCATTATCGACTTATGATCCGAGGTAAGCTTGGCTAAGATACTAGAGGAAATAATTTTTTTCCATTAGCAAAGAGCTCTAGAACAGAAATTGATCCAACCTGGTAGAGATGTTTGCAGCTCCAATTCGATTATTAGTCCAAGTATATCTACCTTTTTTTGGTTTAAAATCAATCAATTCCCAAAATAAAATGAGATTCTCCACCGTTTTGAGCATGGGATCTCTCCCGCAGAATCCTCCTTTTTTCTCTTTAGGATCCATTGTGATGTTTAAATCACCAGCCACAATAATATTGGAAAGATAATTAGCAGCAAGAAAGTCTGACAGAGAATTCCAACATTCTCTTTTCTCTTGGAAATCGACAGGTACGTAGAGATTAAAAATAACAAGGGAAATCTTACTTGGAATGTGTCGAAGTTCAGAAAAAATCTAGTGCTGCGTTACAAAAGAGTTTTCTAGAGAGAAAAGATTCTCTATCTACAAGGTTGCAATTCCACCAGAAGAACCTCGAGCACTCACAACCTTCCCTGTATTCATTTTCCAGTTCTTTTTGCTTAGGGATAGGAGGCTATCCTTGTTTGTTTTTGTCTCTTGGAGCAGAAGAACATCAGGAGAAGCCATTCTTAAGAGATCTTTAACAACTTCCACTTTCGATGAATTTCCAAGCCCTCTGCAATTCCAAGAGACAATGTTCATTATTTATTATTGACATAAGGAAGAGGGCCTCCTTTTGAAGGTCTAGCACATGTATTCCTGGCAATTGATATCTCAATTGTAGCTTGACTTCCTTACATCTTCAAACGTTCAACTTCTTCCTCCTGAACCTTCTTAATAGATTTGTGTCCTTTTTTTGAGGACCTCTCAAGAGATTCTTCTTTAGATGAACCAGAATTATCCATGGGTTTTTTTTTCTCCATTTATGCATATGTGGGAGAGTGTCCATTAGCAGGGGAACCAATATTTGAATGAGTTGATTTTTTATTTTATTCTCGTATCTGATCTTGAGATTGAGGAACTTCTCCCTCTTCAAGAACTGAAGGCACTTGTTCTTGTGGATTACTCAGAACATCGAAAATGTTTTGTGTTGTTATTTCCTTCATAGCTGCTTGAAATTCATTTTGTTTTTGTCCGGTGGGATTACTACTCAACCCCATTTCTACTATTTTTCCCTTTGAATTATTTCCTTGCTTTGTTGTACTTGTTTTTTGGACTTGTGTCCATTTTTCTCCCTTCTCTTTGACAACTTCTTCATCATCTTTCTTCTTGCATGATATGGCAAAATGCCCATAGCCATGACATTGTCTGCACTTAAAAGGAAATTGCTCATAATCAAGCTCCTACACATGTGACCAATCTGCTACTGTCAACTTAATCGCTTCAGGAAGCCCTACCTACAAATACACTTCAACACATATTCGAGCACAAATATATTGTTCTCTTCTTTTAGCCATATCAATATACTTCCCCAAAGTGTTTCCTATGGATTCAAGAGACTCTGAATTCCAACAACGAAGAGGAAGATGCGGCAGCCTAACCCATACAAGAACAATAGAAAAGATATCTTGATTCAGATCAAAGTTCGGAGTCCACTTATTCAGGTAAATCCCTTGAGGGCCCATGAAATATGGCTCATTTTAAAAATGAAATCTCTGTCTTCTGAATTTTCAAAAAGAAAAACATAATATCCTTTACCTATCAGATTGCTGCATATGCCTTCTGAGATGAGGGGTTTCCAATTTCTTTGTACCCACCCTTCGATTGCCTTGGGAGATGGCCAAAGACAAATGAACTGGCCAATAAGACCCCGATCTGCAATATTCATGGTTGTTCGGCATGGTTGTTCCGCAGGTAGATCCATCGAGGGAATGTTGTCTAATTTATTAACAAACGTTTGTTGGTTATGGATGGGCTTCCTATTGCTGCTTGTTGCTACCAATCTCCTGAAAGCAATGAGTTCAGGGGGAGGGGAGGAACCCTTTCCAACAACCATGAAAGAAACTCTCAGAGCATTGGAAAACAAGATCTTGCAGAGATATTCAAAAGCAGAGTCAAGAAACTCCCAAATCCAAACTCTATGGACAATGAGCTCCCAGGTCGAATTCCTCCATCGATTCCAACTCAACGTGGGTAGACCAGAGCCAAGGACGCAGCCAATGATCCACCGATTCCTAAGGTTGGGCGAGAGAACCGAAGAATTCCACCAAACCTACAAAAAATTGGAAAATCTTCTTGGAGCTAAATTTTTTTGAATGCTACGTGAATTCTTTAATATTAATACTTATTGCTCTTTGATTAGTCGATAGTTAATTAGGCTTAATGGGAATGCATGCTTCAATGACCATGGATGATGGTGAAGGGTTATGTTCATCATTGGATGTTATAGAACAACATCAGTCGACCATGCTAACACAACAATGCTGCTTTTTACTCTATTGGGGTTTAGGGTTTTTTCCGATGTTTATTTTAATGTGAAACACCTAGCAATAACAAGTGGTTAACAACATGGTCCCATGGAAACACCTTGTTTCCACCACAACTTGATCATAAGGAAAGGGGAAGAATTTTTATGATTGACATGACAATATCCCTCAAACCACGTCTCCTCATTGAGAGGAGCTCCACAAAGTCTAAGTGAACGATCATAGCAAATGCAACAATCAAAGTGACATCTTTCAAATTTCTATGTTTTTGACTCACTTCAAGGGCGTGCACATATTATGTTTTGCTAATCTATATTGGAGGGGAATAATCCAATTTTAATAAATATTTCTTATTATTATGTTTATTTTTATAAATTTGTACATTTAATGATGATTCTTTATATCACAAAAAAATCCATACACCAATTCACAGTTTAGTTATGGTCATTCAATGTTTAGTTAGATTATAATTATAATTATAATTTATTATTATAAATATCATATGAACAACATTGAAAATTTAAAACACCATCACAATATAATGTTAATTTAATTTCCATTCAATCCAATATATCATGGTATAAATATCCCCAAAAATAAGGTGTAGTTGTGATCAGTTAAGTGCTAAGGTCAATAGACAATTCGTTTAATACAATTGGAAAAAATACATATGCAGTGAATAGTGCAAGTACAAAAGAAATGTCTACAACTTTACATGCCTTTCGTATCATCAAATGATATGAACAATCAACAGGTAAATAAAGAGATTGCTAATTGGTGAGGCCCTCATTTGTCATTATTTTCATATGGTCCCAATTCAACATTGGGTATTGTTCAATATGTAATCTTGGATTTAAGATTTGTTCTCTCAATCAAATGATAAACACTTAAAATTTATTTGATCAAACTAAATAATAAATTATTAGATATTTTTAGGTTGATGTTAATTATTTTCTCCAAAATCTTTTAGCTTTTTTATTTTTTGTTTGTTGAAATGTTTTTTTCAAGTTTGATACTCTTATGGCTAGAGGATAATTAAATAGTCTAGATTTTGTTTTCTTGATTAGGAAATAATATATTTGTATGAAAATTAGTTTTGATTTAATTAGATATAATAATTATTTATATAGGTCTTTCAAGAGTATGGTTTAAAAATTGTTTTCAAAGAAGCAAAAATTTACATTGTATATCAAACTATGATAAAATTTTAAGTTTCATCATTTCATTGATTGTGGAAAACTTGGGGTTTGATGGCTATGAAATCCTGTGGCAATTGTTTTCCTTTTCTGTTACAATTTTGTGGCAAAAGTACCATATTTCTATAGCTTTTGTCTTATAGCAATTGCGGTGACATTGCCACCTTGTGACTCTTGTTTATATAAAGTACCATAACTAAATTTAAGATATGGAGATGTACGTGTTTTCCAAATTCATCCTTTAAATTATACAATGATTTTGTTCATTTTAGAAAAGGCTATTTCTTATTCATTCTAATATTTAGAATAATGCATGTTACTGGTGGAAGATGTGAAAATTGTCTAGTGTATTGCTATCTTTCTTTATTTGTTATTGGATATTATTTCAAAGTCACATTGTTATGTTAATCTTCACATTGATAACTCGATAAGGGTGGGTTAATGATAAGTTTACTATAGGTAGTTTATAGGCCTAAGGTATTCGCCCATGGTACTGATGTGATTAAACACATTTAAAGGCTTTAAGTACTGCACTGTAAAAATGCCTTAAGGAGCTTGTTTTATGGTCAACTTGACTAGATTAGCCAAGACTAACAAATTATATCTTTTGAAGGCTATTTTTCTTGATAAAGGGTTTCCATCGTAAAATATAGTCGTGCATGTGGTTGCCTTGCGCTTTTTGTATTGTTGTTTCTCTCTCACCGATGAAATTGACATTTGGTATCAAAGCCATGTGTGGCTGGTCATAAGTCTCTCTCACAAGAGAGACCTGAAAATCAATGGCTTGTGTTGCTATGTTAGATTGTATTATGTCCAGGTCAAAATGATGTGCACCATATTTTTGCATTTTATTTAGCAATGTTCATTATGGGTTGGATATATATGCATGTGTGATTACGAGTTGTTGTGTGCTCTTAGTTTTGAGTCGATTTATGGATTTTTCATAGCTTGTTGCTTAGAGAGTGTACATCTAGGTAGAAAATTATTTGGAAATGATTCATCGATATGCTATCGTGGCTTGCATGAGAGATGCATTATGTTTCTCTTTCTCATTCATGCTACACATCAATCTACTACCATGAAGGCCACAAATCAAGGACTACCTCATGGATATAGTCAATGTGATGTGTAGTGCAAGTGTGTGACAATGCTACATGGACCTACAAAGTGTCTACTAAAGATATGCTTGAATGGTGACCATAACTTTGCACACTCAAGAAATTTGGCAAGTTTTGAGGGTAATGAGAAATCCATTGATTCCAATGCATATTGGGGTTATTTTGTACTTGTTGTGAGTGTGCATTAGTGTTTTTATTAAGTTCAATATGCAATCCTTCATGCACTGGTTTATTCTACCAAATCAAGACAAGTTGGTATACATGAGAGTGGAAGAGCAATATCCATTTGGTACTAAACATGTGCATTGATCTCAATTATGTTGTGTTGGTGTGAATCCCAATGGAAATATTAGGCTACCATGGAGGTCTGGATCCATTATTGTCATGACCTACTAGTGTATATTTATTGTTACTGAGTGACCTATGGAAGTCTTGGATTAAAACTGTGGGTTGGTCAATTGAGTTGATGGTGCATGTAAATGCTTGGGATGATCAAAGATGTGATGTAGCAAATATTTTGATTGTTTTGTGATCACATGATCAATTTGGATCAACAATGCATTCTATGTGTATTGAGGCCTCCTACTGTATGGATCTATGAGTGTATATCAACAAGCATATGCTTGCAAGTTGCAACACTTCATTGTATGTGGTCGGTAGTGATTTTGAGAATAAAAAATAAACACATGGATGTTGTGGAATAACCAATTTTTTTGAAGAAAACTTAGGAATCGCTGCTCCCTGAGGACGCAGCCTTCTAATCGCGCACGTGAGCAAGGATTCCTGGCAGCCATGGCCGCCCCTGGGGGCGTGGAGGCCCCCCCTCCCCCCCTTCTTGCAGAGTTGGACGCTTTCCGGAGACTGGTCGCAGGCGGAGGGAAGAGATCTGCACCCCCCGTGATTCCTAAATTCATAAAAAAACTAGCTGATATTCCTGAAATCGCCCTGCCAGAGACATCCTCGGTCAAGATTTCCCTAGCTCTATCTGAAAGAGGGTTGGTCGGCCAATTCATGGGCCTCTGGCCTTCAGCAAAGACTACCGACGACTGGATCCAGAGAAATTGGAAGCCGCACCTTAATCATGGAGTCACCTGCTACCCTCTGAGCAGTGGCTACTTTCTCTTCGAATTCATTGACAAGGAGGATAAAGATCTCATTTTCCGGAACGGCCCATACTTCATGGGAACCCAAGGCCTGTACCTAAATCGCTGGACCCCAGATTTCGATCCTTCTGTAGATCTTCCCAAGGAGGTGCCGGTCTGGGTCAGGCTCCCCAACCTGCCGATCCACTGCTGGAACTTTGAAGCACTGCAGAAAATCGGAAATGGAATAGGAAAATTCATGGACAAGGCTGACAATAAGAACATCTACAACTGTGCCAGGATTTGTGTGGAGGTGAATCTAGAAGCAGGCCTTCCAGAGGCAGTGAAGCTGAAGGTAGGCACCTGGACCCACTTCCAGAAAGTGGATTACGAACACCTTCCGTTCAAATGCAGACTCTGCCAGGAGCACGGGCACTTTTAGAGGAATTGCCCAAAAAATCAATCACTGGACAAGGAAGAAGCTGAAGGTTGGCATAAGGTCAAGAGAAACAAGCCAGCCTCTAAATCCAAAGAGACAAGACCTGACCACTCGCAGATCCATCCTCAGGAAAATGAGGATGCGCCAAAGGAGCCCCAGGAAAAAGTTACAAATACTTCAATCGAACCGGAAAAGGAATGTATAGAGATAGCAACGCAATCTGCAGGCTCCTCAGAAAACCCAGCCAGGGAAAATAATGATCCAATAGCTAAAGAAGTGCTGAAATCTGACGAAGAAAAGACCATTTTAGATTCCAGAACGGGAGCTGAATCAGACGGGGGGGCTACGGAGACCAACAGCTCGGTTGGAACTCCTGAAAGGAACCCAAGAGGAAGGAAGCCAGATCACAAAAAAAGAGAGGAAATATCGTACAGAGATGTCACGGCAGGAGTCCAGCAAACCATCCCGGACATGATAGAAACCAGATCCTCAAAGAAAGGCCGGGCTCCGAAAGGAGCCACCCCCCCCTCCTTCTGACCCCAATGATATTCGTCTCCTGGAATTGCAGAGGGATGGGAAGCAAGACCAAAGAAGAAGCAATCAAAGATGTTGTCCGAATGAACTCCCCAGAGATCCTTCTGATCTAGGAGACGAAGATGGAGGCGCCTGAGACCATCCAGGCTGGCAAAAAGTTTTGGAAAAAAGGAGAAGGCAGAGCAATCAGCTCAAGGGGAGCCTCAGGAAGGATAGC
>LPNX010757483.1:59119-124003 GCA_001517045.1 Pseudotsuga menziesii | reverse complement strand
TTAGCCATGGGAGGAAAGATCCTCTGGAAAATGGTCAGGGGGAAAACAACTTGGAGTTCCAAAGCGTTAAGAACAAAGTACTTCAGAGGCCACAAAGAAAGGTGTCTGGACCTCCCCCCAAGGAATTTGAAAGGCTCCCCCATTCACTCTCTTTGCATTAAATCCCTAAACTTGATCTCTTCCAGCCTCACTTGGATTCCGGGTAACGGAGCCAAAATAAATTTTTGGGAGGACTCTATTCTTGGACAGCCTCCTCTCTTTGGCTCTGACGGTCTGGTAAATATTAAAAACTGGCTTCACTCAACCAGTAAATTTTCTCTTTGGGATATTTCTAGGTGGGGGCCTGACAATTGGCTTGAGTGGGACCTGGGGCCTGTCCCACCTCTTCTAGATCTGGAAGCCCACGCTCTTCTTTCTACTCTCCAAGGCCTCTCCCCTATTTCCTCCAAGCTAAAAGACAAAAGAGGTTGGGGCTCTTCCTCCGGAAAGTATTCTGCCACTGCTGGTTATGCCGTCCTTAAAGCCATTCCATGGGCTGCCCCAGATCCCAGGGTGTGGAGAAATCTGTGGCTTCACCCCTCCCTTCCCAAGATCGATTTGTTTTGCTGGACTCTTCTGCACAACAACATCTTAATCTGGGATAATCTACTTTAAAGAGGTTGGGAGGGGCCTTCTAGATGCCCGCTCTGTGCCAGCCATGAAGAAAGCTCGTTCCACCTGTTTCTGCAATGCCCCTTTGCAATTGACCTCTGGAACATTATCCTTGATCAGCTGAACCTGATTCTCCCCTCTTCCATCAACTACTTATTCGCTCATTGGACAGACTTAGCCCCCTTCCCTCTTGCCAGTTTGAAGCTGATCAAAATGTGCTGGATGTGGATCCCCAAAATCTTCTGCTGGAAAGTTTGGTTGGAAAGAAATAACAGAGTTTTTCGGGACAAAGCTGGTACTCCGGCCCAAGTTGCCACTAAAGTGAAAGCCTTGATTGGGGAGCTGGTTTCCTCAAATCCTAATCTAACCAATGAAACCTCCCCTGACCATAAGGAGCACAGCTGGTTCCACCAGATCGACCCCTCCATTCTCACCATAACCAAGAGCTCAGTTCAGCATCATGACCCTTGGGAAATTAGATTAAAAGAGCAGGAGTTCATTAAATGGAGATCTGCTTTGAATGAGCACATATTGCAGGTTGACGGGGCCTCGAAGGGAAATCCAGGGCTTGCAGGAAGTGGAGGAGTTATTATTGATGTCACCGGGAGGATCATTCTCAATTTCTCTTGGGGTCTGGGCAATAAAACAAACAATGTTGCCAAATTTCTTGCCATCTGGCAGGGCCTCACTCAGGCCAGTGCACTCTCCATTAAGAAGCTCGTGATAATTAGTGACTCTCGTAACACCATCCAGGCTCTCATCCTGAAGGAGCCACCAAAAAATATGGAGCTGACCCACATCTACAGGAAAGTCTCACTCAAGATAAAAGACTTTGAAGAGGTGAAATTCTTCCACGTCCTTCGGCATATGAACATCTTAGCGGATCATGAAGCCAACTTAGGAGCCCGGTTGAACAAAGGAGAACTAAGTCTGAATGGAATCATCAGCCACGTGACCATTCCTTAGCCAGAGAGACTCTGTCCTTTTAAATCTGTACAGGATAAGCAATGAGAAACTCGTGCTTCTAATGCTCAGCATGGGAGATTATCTTGGGAATCTCGTTCTGTACAAATTTTAGAAGTAAATCAATTACAAATCTAAATTGGATTCTGGAACACGATCCTCTCAATACTGAGCTTGTCTTCATTGATTTTGGCTTCCAATAGACGCCCTCAAGGACGATTCCCTTCCAGCAAGGTAAATCGACTTTTCAGTAAAGGAATCTTCAGGAACTGGTTTGTCTCATTCCTTCTTCTGAAAACGCCATAGTATCGAGTCTATATCAGGCAGTGCCCCTCTATCAGCTACTCCATCTTTCTCTGTTCACTCCTGAAGGAATCGCTGAGCTACACGCAGTGTGTGATCACAGAACCAGCTAGAAAGCATCGTGATGGCCTCCAGCTCGTCCACCCCTGAAGCTCACCTCTCCCAACTCGAGGCGGATTTCAACGAGCTTAAGAAAAAGCATGACCGAATGCAGGCCCTTGGCACGAGCAGGTGGGAAAGCATGAACAAGGAATTAAAAGAACTGAGGGAAGAAATTTATGATGACAAGCTGAAAAACATCAAAGACTTGGCTGAGGCCATTGGAGGTATTGGACACCGGCTGAAGGAACTGGAAAAGAAGGTAGCAGATCTGACCAAAGAGAAGGGAAAGGAGCCTAAACCTGAACGCTGATATTTCAAGCTCTGTGTTTACATTTTTCTCTCCTTTCTGTTAACAAGCTCCTATCTATGATTGTCTCGATATGTATCTGCTTAGCTCTAGATCTTTTGTAAAGGGTGCAATAGATAATTTGCAGCCTGTTTTTTTTGGATATTAAGAATATGATAGACTAGTTTCTGAATGTAAAGCATCTGGCAGCTGGTTAGCCAGTCGATATATAAAACAGCCTCATAACTGTTTTAGTAAAAAAAAATAACCAAGCCTGGAATATGTGCATGGAGAATAAGTAGATAGTTGTTGAGAATGCCTAGTCCATGTGATATCGATGGTTTTGTGGCTTGAAGGCATGTTGTGTGGAGCTAATGGATATGGGTATATGAGATGCTAATGGGAAATGATTTAAATAGCAATGGTTCAAAAGTTTAAATTGAAGGTAATGCGTGTTGCTTGGACCTAACAGACATGAGTATTTTGGATTCCAAAGGAAAGTGGTTTGAGTAGCTAAGATTTCAAAGGGTTGAATTGAAAGTCATGCAAAGAAAGTTGAGCATTGGAAAATGCAAATAGAAGATAACTTATGGAAGATGTGAAGAGATCATGATTAAATGGACATATGGCCTTTTTTATGTATTTGTACCCTTGATTTGGTGGTTCACCATTACAAGGTATAGATGTGGAGTAAGGTGATAGAATTAAGAGGGGCATGTTGTACTCCCAAATACACATGGAATAAAATTTGAGTGGGGTAGGTGTTTGTTTCAATAATTTTAACTACCATAGTGGTATTTGGGCTAAACCACCACAAAGAGATACCCAAAACAAAACTCAAACTATTCAGACAAAACAAGATCAAACATTTTGCATGCAAACTTTATTTCAAAACACAAAGTAGGTTCAGAATACAACTTACTTGGAATCCAAACGTTTGATGTAGATCCCAAGGTTGTCGCTGCTCCAATATTCTCAACAACACTTCAAGATTTTAACTTGAAAATGAGAAAAGGTTGACAAGAAAGTAGTTATTGCTGCAAAATATGATTCATAAATATATTGGTGAATAACTTATCCAAACTCAAGAACTGAAAACTAAAATTAATATGCTCAAATTGGACAAAAAGAGTGTTCTTTTATGAAATAAACAACAAGTTATAGACATATTTCACCTGAATCATGTTATGACACCATTATGGAACTGAGATCGGAGTCCTTCCACCTAGGCCTTTCACACACTCAATCCAATGTGACAATGAGATATATGCCCAAAAGAATCACATCAATTCTTTGGCATAATAAAAGCTCTCAATGTAGGTTAGAAAACTAGTTTCATATAGGGGAAAGAGTTTTTGCAGACTAGGGACAATGGGCCTTGATCAATTCTCAATGGAACAACATAAGGGTACTCTCCAATACACTTGGTGATTTTCGTTTCTCCTAGGGATCTTTTGTATTGATGGTGAGGCAGTTAGGGAAGTTGGAGGAACATACTTACGAGATTGGGAAAGCTGGGAATGACCAAAACCAAAACTTTCCAATAAAGGAACTTTTTTTTTACCCTTGAACAAACATGTATGTGGGATAGAAAAAGGTAGGACAATTGGACGCAGACTAAATGCTGACAAGTTGTGTAAATCTTGGAAAATGAGTTTTTAAAGATGTTTTCCAAGAATAACTCGTTGTTCATAGTTCATCAGGGAATAAGGAAGTGTGAAAAAGGGGTAAATGGATAAGATCGACCATCATAGCATATATGGGACATGTGTGACAAAATTAGTTATAAAATATGCCCCCTAATGTGTGAGGTCAAAGGGGTAACGATGGCCAAAATACATTATAATTCTTTCAAAAGTGAGTGTATAAATGACCTAGACCGAATTTCATTAGAAATCATCCATAAGTGGTACCTGCAATGGATAAATATAAAACTACTCTTCCCAAGGCAGGAATACCCATGCTCACGAGTAACAAAAGCATGGTCACCAAATCAAGTACATCGCTGACCTATGAGGGATATAGAAGTGGTGATCATGGCCACAAAGATACAAAGTGGATCCATGTCAAGAATAGATCATAACCATGAAGATACAAAATGGATATATGTCTAAAATGAAAGATCACAACCAAAAAAATACAAGGTGGATATGTGTTTTAGAATCAAATGAATATCTCTGGAAAGAGTAATGATCAAAGCAATCTCCATAATAATCAATTCCAAAATATGAGTAATTGGCAATCCAACGCAACTCGAGTCATAACATAATGATATGATGTTATATATGGGATCTGGGTCTTCAAACCAACCAACACCATTACGAGTATAAAGTATGTGAATAGATTTCCTGAAGTCGAACATGGTAAGACACCGTGTGATTATTGGTCATTGATGTATACCATTAACACACACAATCCAACTCGCCAATAATGATAATGAGAGGAAAGGTACCTAATACAATTTAACAAGTGTGAATAGATGTGATGACGTTGAACACCTGTAGACTCTAACAATTAGAGGACGTTGATGTATTCCAATAGTTTCTAGCAAGAAAAATTTCCACTGATGACTGCAAGCTCCAAGGTACTAAAAGGATTGTATATCATAATACCAAAATAAATGTTTTGGAGTTGATGAGATGTAACCAGGGCATTGAGCCATACCCCATCATAAAAATGTGGGTGTAGCAAAAGGCCAAAGATTTGGTGGAATAAGATGTTTGATTCTAAAACTTAACTGAAATGGGAAGGTTGACACACCAAGTCAAAAGTTCTAAGGATTGGCCGATATAGGTGAAAACTTACCTTGAACAAAATTATGACACAATGAGTGATGAAGGCAACATTGAATCAAGAAGAGACACAATGTAAGCCAGTGATCTATGAAGCATCAAGATACTGCTCCATGATGACTGGAAGACTAACCGGTTAGTGGAGATGATGCATAAATGAGCTCAACTTCCTAAATTCATACTATAACCCAACTGCAGAGATAATGACTCAAGACAGTGTTCTTTCTTCAAGGGTGATGCAACTTGTTTCCATACATAAGTAAGAACACGATTCTTTCCCATCCGCATTTTTTGAATATTTTTTGTGTGCCTTTCTCATATTATTAGAGCTTGAAAAAAGAATAAAATATGCTATAGTATGAGGGAATAAATGAGTGTCGGGGCAAGCGAACTAGTTGCAAGCGTATGGAAGAAATCTATGAATAATGCAAGGAACATGAGCATGATATTGACACCCAAGGTGTGTTTCTTCCAAGGAAGAGGGGTGTCAATCAACAAAGGAAAAATAATGCAAATCTTAGAAAAAATTAGATAGGAGATAAGGGCTTATATAATGAGTTAAAAGCGTGGAGCCAACATCAGGACTGTAAGCACAAGTGGAATATATGCAAGTACAATTACAACTTAAACACACAAATAGGTATTGTCTAGTGGATTTTTGCTGAGCTCATGTCAGTTACTGCTCACTGATATTTTCTGTTTTAAGGAGTCTGAAAAGCTTAGAAAACTCTAGGGTTGTTATTTTTTTATAAAGTTAGTTCAGGACGCCCGAAAAGCATAAAAAAATATTAGGGAGCACTCTTCTAGACAAGGTTGACTAGAGTTTTCATTTTCTGTAACTAGTCCATTCAGCCCAAAAAAGGGATAAACTTATATTGAACAAACGTTCTTTCAAATCCTTTAACAAACATGAAAGAAAACAAGATTGCTCAACAATATTTTAATGTTTTAAAGTGTCGAAAAAGAGCTTAAAGAAGACTCCACACAAGTGGGAGCCTTATATGGGTGGCCAAAAATATACAATAGAGAGAGGATTATGGATTCTTCTCACGGTCATGGTAAAAACTAAAAAGGCTCTTGAGCCTATGAGAAAAGCTCGACATGGGCACCAAAATGGAAAAGGGGTGTTGACTAGGGTGTCCCATGTTAGGTAGGATCTTCTATCAGGCTAGTGCAAAATGGAGATAGAGTTGCATGACACTAATATCTAATAGGTTCTACCCTATGGAAAATAGAAAAAAAAGGGTTCAAATGCATCATAACAATGGGGAGGCCTAAACCTATATGCAAGGTTATGAAAATACTTAACCAGATCAAGTAACATGCAGAAAATGATCCCTAAGAAACCATGAATCCAACTAAAATTCATGTCTCCAAGAAGCAATAGTACCATGATCATATCTAAAAAATCTAAAAAGAAAGACCCGATACAGGTCACTTTGGTAGAAATACTTTCAACTTACGTAAATTCAACAATATTCATAACTAAGGCATAGTTTACTAGTGAAGAATCATGAGCCCCAAGGCCTTGGCACCTATAAGAAATAAGATCAAAGCTAAAAATAATAATGGAGTCTACAGGAACAAACTCATCATCTTGCGAGCCGACCAATTTGCTAGTAGAATCAAACTCATTAGGAACATCGACTTGCAGCTCAATGGTAGAGTCCAAAGACTTAGGAATTCCAATGTCTGAGGATCTATAAACAAGGATATTAGACTAAAAAGTCTAATCAGGGCCGAATTTGATTGCAACTAGGTCCAATATAGAGAGATATATTTGGAAAGGACATCAACACCCACACGAATGTTAGATTATATCATAGCCTCTTTAAAATATTCATTTAAAGGAAGAATATCATCCTAGAGAAAACACATGTCAAAACATTCACTTGGACCAATAGTGTGGAGAGAAGGCTTCAGTGCCCCCATTGGATGGATCACCTGGTCAACTACTGGGATCAAGTCCCAAGAAGGTAAGCATGAACACATAGGCTTCTTCTCAGCAGAAATTGGACACGAGGGATATAAGGCCACACAATTCACCTATGGTGGGGTGGTGTCTACCGAAACAGTAGGAATTGACAAAGGATATACTTGGTCTAAATTCGGGTAATGAGAAGGATCAACAAATGCAAGTTTATTAATAGTGATGATGCTTCTGTTGTGAGGAGAATGCATCACTTGAAAGAGTGTAGACACCACAACATGCATACCATATACATAATCATGCCCAAGGATCATGTTGAAGTCCAAAGGGTCCTCCATAACGATAAAATCGACTAAGACAATATTCCCACCTAAAGTAATAGGAAATTGAGGAAGAAATCCCAAGATTTCACTAGGTCTTCTATCCAAAGCCAACGATTGATAAATAATTGACATATGGTTGGGAGATATCACACCTTTCCAAACATGTGCGGATAAAATACTAACAAAGGCTCCTTCATCTACAATACAATGACAAACTGCGTAGTTTTTAACTTAAACCTTTATTTGAAAAGGTGCAGTAGAAGGAAGGTGTGGCTCGGCTAGACTATTCCAATCAAAGGAAGCAATCCTAGAGCTTGGATGGGGTTTATTTGAATTGAACTGAGTGCCTACTTGTCCAAAAAGTTTTGAACTGACATTGAAGAAAAATTTATTGGTAGACACAACACTCTCCAAAGGAAGAGTGGGATTGACTAAAGATTGCATTGATTCCATAACTTGATGCTTATCACTCTCCAAAGGAAGGGTGGGGTTGACCAAATATTGCATTGATTCAATCACTTCAACATCTACACTCTCCAAGGGAGGAGTGGGGTCAGTCAAAGATTGCATTGACTTGATCACTTCATTAACCAAAGGTAGAATAAGTTGTTGGGAAATCACAGGTTTTTTAGGATCAGAGGATCCTTGAGAATTGGACCACTCTTTGTACCTTTGCAATAGTAGGGAACATGTGAGTAAGGTGATCTCACTTGCAAAGATTACAAGGGAACCTAGGCTTGTGTCCTATACATTTAGGTTTCTCAACAATGTCAACATGTCCAGCATGACTCACAATGGCTTACTGTTTTCCCCTAGCATGACTTGAAGTGACTGATTGCTTATCTTCAGCATGAATTATAGTGGTTGATGACCTGCCACTAGAATTCCTTGTAGTGACTAGTGACATGTCCTCAACATGATTAGCAGAGGTTGATGACATACTTTTAGTATGACTTGGAGTGACTAAATCCCCCCCCCCCTGCATGACCTCCAGAGGTCAAGTTCAGGTTTTCAGTATGAATGGTAGTGATTGATTGAGTGCCCCCAACATGATCTCCAAAGGTTAGTGGCGGTGATGCCCCCTTGTTTTCACATATTCTTCCTATTCTTCCTCCTCCTTTTCCTTTTAGATTGTTGGTTACTAGTATCAAAACATTCATGACATGAGGTAGAAGGAGGAGGAGAAGCGTTACTAGCAAGGAAGGAGTGATGTTTTGATGCCCTTGATATAAAGTGCTTGCTTAAGAATCATCAAGAGATTTCAAGCCATTCAGAGTGGAAAACAACCAAACTGATGGTCCCAAAGTGAATCTAGGAAGATTCA
The DNA here is from genome assembly GCA_001517045.1 of Pseudotsuga menziesii. Lineage (NCBI taxonomy): Eukaryota > Viridiplantae > Streptophyta > Pinopsida > Pinales > Pinaceae > Pseudotsuga > Pseudotsuga menziesii. The sequence goes on along the minus strand of LPNX010757483.1, from coordinate 115,329 downwards.
AAGTGACCATAAAGTGAGCACCAATGTTCCAAATAAATCGAGAATCACAAGGTTCCCCTTGTATAGGGGTCCGCCATAAGTGTTTGATTCAACGAGCAAGAAATATATAAGGCTAAATAAGAACAAACAACACAAAGATCACCCCACTAGAAAAGACTCGTAGGAAATCAAACCAGGAAAACAAAGGGCCTTTTAAAGTTCAGTGCGAGTTGATTAAGTCCCACAACCAAACAATACAGGTTTCATAACAGTTACCAAGGGATATGTTGATAGTCCTTCTTGGTGCAAGTCTCCCTATAAGGAAAGGGGCACCCTCTAGTGGTTTTATCAATTTGGCTCAATGTTTGTACAAGGTTGGTAGGAAGCCCCTTATTGTCACCTGTGTAGAACCCTAAGGACAAGATACTATGGCTACCAATCCGTAGTCAGTATCCAATGGCACAATCGATAGTCAAGATCGTACATATGGGTAGGGAAGCTAAGCTTGAAACCTCATAAGTATCAACACCTCATGGGGCCCAAATATTGGCATTGAAAAAGTCGATGTACACACAAAATACCACAAATGCTCGATGTAAGTATTAGGGGGGGTTCCCTTCCACTAAACCTTACACAACCTCGTGCTTAAGTCCTGTTTCGAAGGATTTTTTCAACCACACTCCTACGGAGTTGGATTTCTTCCTATCCTTATGAATGATCACCATGTTTAATAGTTTAAAATAATCTTGGATAGTTAACTCCCATCCTATTCCATGATCCTAAGATTTAGTTAAATTTACGAACCCAATAAAAATAAAGTTCTAACTGATTTTAGATTAAGCGTTAATTTTAAGTGGTTGTTTTTACTCAGGGGAATGAAAGTGAAACTGGTGGTGTTTTTTACTGGAAATAAATAAAAAAATAAAGTAATTTCAAATGGAAAATACCACTTTAATCTTTGAAAAGCTACTTGACTACAAGAACTTTCAAAAAGAAAGAAAAACCAAGCATAACGTTTTCAAAATTCCAAGCAAGATAAAACTTTTTAAGGATATTACTGTAACCAAAACAAGCAACTTTTTATGATTTTCATGAGATGATGCTAATGGAAGCAATATCCTTTTTTCTTTTATGAAGTCACTTCCAAAACATCAAACTCCCCCAAAAATTCCTAAATGAACCGAAAGCAAAACTATTTTTTTTTGCAAAATTCAATTTTCCTTTTCTTTCTTCAAAACTAAAAGACAACCACCTTAAAATTTTGTTAAGAAATGAAATCTTTTCTGTACAGAAAGAAGAATAAACTTTTATGTTTTACTATTGCAAGAAAAAGGAGGCAGCTTGCTTCGATTAATGTATAAAATGCAAATAAAGAAGCAATAATGAACTTCCTTTTGAAATGCAAAATAATCACAATACAAATTACAAAACCAAGAGAAATTTATTGATTTTTTGTGATGATATAGACAAAAAAGTACAGGTGAAAACATATTTCTTTTACAAAAATAAAACTGCAAAAAAGCTTTACAAAAAAAGTCTAAAAACAAGATTTTGGGACAAAACCCTAAAACACAAAATATTTCTTTAATTTTTCTTTTGTAAACAAAAAGCACCGACTTCTGGAAATGAAAAGTAAACTTTAGGCTTTCATAGTCAACTTAGATAGATAACAACCCACATTTCTAGTTCCAAGAGAAAGAAATTGAACAAAGAAGCAAAAACATGGATGTATGTGAGCTGGACATAGTCAGGTTGCGTGAACGTGACTGTTTAGTGGATGTCTTGTATAGGGGCAAAAACAATATTTTTTTTGCAAAAAATAGTGTACCTACAGGAAAAGTATGCAAATGTGGAAACTGATATCCACATACATGCATGGGAAAAGGAAAAAATTAAGACCTCCCTACTGGAGTTGCCATTTTTGGAACAACATAAGGGTACTCTCCAATACAACACATGGGTTTACTGTAGGTACTCTCCTATGCCAAGTTTAAAGATGGGATGTTAGGTTAATATTGACTCAATTGACTCCCTTAAGGGGGGATCAATGATGGGTTTACTGTAGGTATCTTATGGGTCCATGATATTGATTTGATGAATCCGATTTAAAGTCTTGGCATACTCCATTGCAAAACGCCTCAAGCAATTTTGGTTTATAGATAGCTTGGCTAGATTTGACATGGTTAATCAAATATATATTTTAAAGGTTTGTTTTCTTGGTAAAAGGTTTCTAGGGTAAAATATCTTCTTCATGTGGTTTTGTTGTGCTTCTTGTATTGTTATTCTCTCACTTGTAAAATTTACATGCGTGACTTTAACTCCACTAAACCTAGAATGGAAAATCAATTCCACAATTTCTCAATAACTGAGCTTATTGAAAAACATAGAACATAAATTCAAAAATATCAAAGGACATAATGTAACAAACTTAACGCTAACTTCACAATGTCAACAACAACTCATCACTTGGTAAACTTGAAACTTTTACAATGAATTCAATTCTATGGTCTAAATTGTAAATACAAAATCCCTATTATTATGAATTGCCACATAATATAATTGGTTTGGGAAATGTGGGGTAGTGTTATAGCCCCAATTTTGGTTTAATTCCTTGGAAGAAGTGATTAATGCACTCCTACAAGGGAGATGTTGGCTACCTAAGTTGGCATGGACATTAAGTTAGATTGGGTGGCACACAACCAAGATGTAGTATATGGAAACACCGACCTCTAGAAAGGTGGTTAATGACCAAACTTCATCGTAGGTAGATTTATTACGTTTCATATTATCATGAATTTATTTCTATAGGAATTATAATATTTTAGTAACTGGTTTTTATATTGACTATTTTCACTTCTTTTTAGCTTAAATTTTTCCATGCATTATTGCTTATTCGTTGATAATTGTACTTACTATCCCTATTGTAACGTAGGGTCCTTACGTTCACAAATGCATTAGCCAATTATGTGTATATGGTTGACTAACATTATGTTTGCAGTTGACCAAACTTTACCAAATATCCAACATATTTTTATTATTTATATGCTAATGATTCCTTGTTTCTAAGTTTGAGGCCTTATTTCTCAAGGGATGATGATTTTCATTAAATGTTTACCATAATTCAAATCTCTTCTTGCATCACATTAAAGGTCTCTCCTTGGAAAACATTACTGAGATACCGTGGCTTTCAAATTTGTCAGGATGTTTGTAACTTGCCTCGTTGACTTTAAAAACTTGCATATACCCAAAATATCTCAATTCCATCCATAACTAGAATCCTCTCTCCACCAATCAATATAACCTCTCTCTAGATGGACATTGTGCAACAATGTTGTTTCTTGAAGTTCCCTCCCTCTTTGTTTCTTATCATAACCTCATTACTTGTTGTTGGGCCCTCATCCTTGCCTTGATGAATTCTCATGACAAGACAATCTACAATGTTTGACAAACATAAGCTACACTAACTATGTTATGAAGTAAATAACCAAATAAACAAAGGATGATGACTTTCATTAAATGTTTACCATGTTCCATGGCCCTCCATGCATCACATTAAAGGCCTCTCCTTGGCAAATATTGTTGAGATGCTATGGTTGTAAAATTCGTTGAGGTGTTTGTAGGTTGCCTTACTAGCCTTAAGAACTTACATATATCTAATATTTCTCAATTCCACCCACATACTAGAAACCTCTATTCACTAGTTACTATAACCACTTGCTAGATCGACATTGTTCAACAATATTGTTGCTTGAAGTTCCCTCCCTCTCTATTTCATGTCATTACCTCAGTGCATGTTGTTGGGCCCTCATCCCCACTTAGATTAATTATCATGAGGAGACATTCTACAATGCTCGATAAGCATAAGCTACACTAACTTTTTATGTAGAAAATATCCAAATAGACATAAAAAAACCATTTCAATAATGGCATGGCTAAGAAAACTCTTTTGGGGAAACCTCCTTTTACAATATATAAAATGCATAATATAATATTAACATTCAAATGAGTCTCCTCTCTCTCTCTCTCTCCCTCTTAAATGAGTCTACAACACACACACACACACACACAAACACAAGCCTAGTGGGTTAGATCAAGTGGTTGAGTGTTATGAAAAGTAAGAAGAAGATCTTGGGGTCAACTCCCTAGGTGGGTATGCATATATAGGGCCTCATTTGATGTCCCAAATAGGTTATGTTGCCTAATCACCACCACCGAATGGTTTACCTTCGGTACCATCCTCGAAATGAGGGGAAGTGCCTAAGGGTTTCCTGTGATGAATTACATTGAAAAAAATTAAAACACACACACACACATAAAGAGAGAGAAAGAATTCAATAATAGTAGGATGACATAACTATACTTATTGTAAATATAATGAATGGGAGTTATGGTTAGGGCATACCATGCCCCGCTCCTTCAAACCTTCATTGCCCTCAATTATGATCAGTGTGAATGCTTATGCATAAAGAACTCATCTTCCCAATTTGTGTCTTTTACTGGCAAGTTCTTCCATTTGACATTTAGGTACTTAGCAATTGCTCAACACCAAATTTGCTTGATCTGTGTTTCGATGATTGCGTTAGGTTCTAGTACGATTCTTATATTTTCATCCAACTCTTGCAAACTAGTCTGAATTGGGATCTTGCCACATATTACCTTCTTTATGCAATAAAATTGGAGGTCTAGGTGTACACGTGAAGATGGAGGTAACTCCAATATATATGCCATATTACTGGTCCGCTTCAACGCCTTATATGGAACATAATACTTGGGTGCTAATTTATTGTCCTTAATTTATTGCTTGGGGAACATTTGTTTGGATTGTTGTAGCCTCACAAAATACCCAACTCCCCAACTTCAAAGTGCCTCTCACTACAATGTTTATCTACTTGTTGTTTCATCTTTTCTTGTGCAATAGCCAAGTTATCCTTCAATAGTTGGAGAAAATAATTTTGGTGCTCAATGTGATCATCCACTGCTTGAACTTTAGGTTTCCCTCTTAACGGTGAAATGATGGATGGAGGATGATACCCATAGAGTTCCATAAATGGGGACATTTCGGATAAGTATGGAAGTATGTGTTGCACCACCATTTTTTCAAAGACAACCATTTGACCCATTGTGTCTATTTTTATAACAAAGAGAACCACTTGACCCATATCATCTATTTATCATAACCAAGGCAACCATTTGACCCATTGCATTTATTTATTACATGCACAGTTACAAAGTTAATCCTCCAAAACTTTATTCACATTCTCAACTTGCCCAACAAGTTGGGGATGATAAGAGGAGCAATGCAAAAGTTGACTACCCAAACACGAAAACTAGTTAGTCCAAAAACTACTAGTGAAATTTGGATATCTTTCACTTACAATATTCTTATGGTTTCCATGTAGTTTCTAAATTGTTTCCATGAATGATGTGGCCCTTTTACTTGTTTTAAAATGACGATAAAATGAGAAAAATGGTCACACTTCATGAATTAAATCACCACCACCATGATGATATTCTTCCCTTCAGAATTTGGTAGATTTATGATGAAATACATTGGGACCTCTTCGCAATGCTAATTAGAAGACCTGGGGTTTTGATTGTCTCTCCTTTGTTCTTTTGGAAAATTAAACACTCCACCACAAACTTTGAACATCAGTTTTAGTACCTTCATAGAAAAATCCTTCTTGATTATGTGAGAAGTTTTCATAAATCTTCAATATCCCCTCATAATCTAAGTGGGTAGTTTTGAAAGGACCTTCTTTTTAAGTTGGGAATTCTTACATAAATATTGGCGATATTTATACCAAGGTGAACCATTCTTCCACACAAATTTGTACGATGCAACATGATATTGTTGTAATTGTCCAATGAACTTCCATTGTTTCTTATCCTACTACCATTATATCCTTACTTATTTCACCCAATCAATAATTGTAGAACGGAAACAATATAGATTAAGTCCTCACTATCCTCTTCTTTTTTTGCAAGTGCAACTGCACAACATTCTCTTTTCCCTTTTTGTATATGATTTGGAAGTAATAACCTATACCCATTTTTGTTTCACTTTTGAAGATAGTCATTGTTTCAAGAAGTCCTTGAGGCTACCATGATCTATTTTTACTTCGAAGTGCCTTCCTATTAGGTAAGGGTGCCATCACTTAAATGCATGTAGTATGCCCAAGATTTCTTCTCATAAATAGGTTTGAGAAATTTATTTCCTTTATTCTGACAATTTAAAAAGCTAAGGGGCACTTCTTCTTCAAAAAATGCAACATTGCCATCCCCCAAGGCATCACACCTCACAATAAACGTATTCAAGAAATTAGGAGTCGAAAATATAGGATATAGTTCTACACTTGGCCTTCTTAAAATAATGATGTTAGAGGTATTGTTACTCAACCAAAATTCTCGACAAACTTGCAATAATTTATTGCAAATACTAATCCCTAAGATTCTTCAATGTTTTGGGAATTATCCATTTGATCATAGATTTGATTTTGTCATGGTCCACTTTAATGCCTTTATATATACATTATGACCCAAATATTCCACTTCATGAATCTCAATTAGACACCTGGAAGTTATTGTGTATAGTTGTTGCTCGTCCAATATTTTTAAGACCATGTCAACATGTTTTTTCCCCAAAGAAAGAATTATTATATTTTATATTTGTGAGAAGGAAATCAAAATAGACATTGTTATGACAAGAGTGGACTCAAGTCCTATGTATCTCACCAAAGCTAACTTATCATGACATCTACAACCTAAATCTACATAATCCAATAATCTACTAGCCCTCCAAAAGCCAAAAACTTGTTCTAGTATCCACGACCATTATTTTCAACAAAAAGGCATCTCATAATTACATATAGATGAGAGTTAAACTCTTAGTACTTTCACAAATAAACCAATTCTATAACAACACTAGACCAACAAAATTACCTTCCCAAAACCCCCCTTAGTATACATTTCTTTTAATGGTAGGTTGGAGAGTGCCCTCCTTGAATTCTTGTTTAAGGTAACCCTCCTATAAGATCAAAGCTTATTTAGATAATTTATCTACCAGTGTCTTAAATTCTTGATATACATGAGTGAATGAAACATAATCAAACTAAGCCTTTATCTCCTAGATCAGATTCATGATTTTCTATATGTTATGGCCCAAGGGGGGCGCATATGGGGTTAAATGTATATGATATGACCCCAAGGGAGGCATATATGGGGTTAAATATACGTGTAATGAATTACTTGTATATGTAATAGTGTTTTACCTAATGAAGAGACCACATATATAGTCCCCTTTGGTCGTAACACTAGAGGCCTAAATTTCCTAAGCAACATTGGTGATTTGTCCGATCAATAAGAATATTGGAATTTCCAAAGACCTGAATAGTTTCTAGACCTCTTTCTTCTTCTCCCTTTAGTAGGACCCAGAAAGTGTAGAATTCAGCTTGGTTATTAGATACTTAACCAATTGCATACTTCATCATAGTGTAATAGGAGGAATCAACATAAAACACTCCCTTTCTCCAAAATACTAGGACTCCCTCGACCTGATCCATTGAAGTAGCTCCATGGTATTTCTTGATTAATATGTCATCTTCTTAACACTCTAGTAGAAGCTTCTTTAAGAGTAATTTTATGATCAAACCAAGCAAGTCTCACTTGGTGTGCAACCAATGCAATTGTTAAGATTGAACCTTGAAACACAATCAAATACATGGAACACCAAATTAATACAAATAGACAAGGGAGAGCCTTGTAGGCTAAGTCTGTCTTGTTGATTAACCAATCAAAGAGACAATCAACCCAATTCGTCTCAACCCATTTAGTTTTACCAATAGTAAGTTGTAATAGTCCCTTCCAAACCTCTCTAGAAAATGGATATGTCACAAACAAGTAATACATCGGTTCTTCATTGCTTTTTCAAAGGTTACATCTATTTGACTCTACTCAACTCCTCTTTTGACCATTCTCCTAAGTAAAGAGCTTATTATCCAACGCAAACCACAATAAGATTATGGATTTTAAGGGGGAAGATAATTTCCAAATAGTTCTCCACCACTAAACTCTCTTAACATTACAATCTTATTCAATTTTGGCATCATACCCTAGCTTGACAATGTAGTCCAGTGTAATCATATTTTTAGACCATTTAAGCTAGTTCTCTTCATTTTTTTTAAGTTAATTGCATTATGTTGTAGCAATATGACATGATGGTGCCATTCCTATACTAGTCGTCCTTGTAGATTTAGGCTATATGTTGTCTTCCATCCTTGTTCCAATCAGTTACTATTACATCCCTTGATTGTGAGTAAATTCAACCAACCTTCAATTGACATATAATTTCCAGTAAATCCAATCCATGGGTCCTCTCCAATCCTTACCTTGATACCATTTCCAATTTGGCAAGCTGCCCATATTCCTAAACAAGGGACATAATTTTCCAAGGCTTTCCATACTAAGGAGGCTTCATCAACTTGTTTCCTTTCTACTTCGAGCCATTCCTCCATTGTTACCCCCCTTAGGTATTTTGGTTTCATTACTTTTTCCTAGAGGTCACTATTGTATACTAGCCTTCAAATTCTTTTTGCTACAAGTGCCAAATTGAAAAGGTAGACATTTTTTAACCCCCACACCACTTCTTCTTTTGGATTTTCCTATCTTTTCCACTGAAATAATAGGATGCCTTCCTATTCTCTTTTCCCTATCCAAAAAAATGAAACATTTATTTTTAATTATGTTTAATATTCCTTTAGCAATCTCAGCAATAGTCATCTAGTAAACATGAATGCTCTCTAGGACTACCTTTATCAGGACCAATATTCCTCCACGAGATAAACATCTATTACACCAGATAACGATGCTAGATTTTATCTTGTTATATAACCACATACAATCTTCAAAGAAATAGCTAATTGGTTTTAAATGAAAACCAATATATTTTAGCCCAATATCCATATCACATTATTGCATGGGAAAAAGAGATTCACATTTCCTTTTTACCTCATTAGATAGTTTATTAGTCAAGATAGTGGACTTGTTCACATTAATCACCATTCCTGTGGCTTTGCAATAAATATCCTACAACTCCTCGAGTTTTTCCAACTCTATAATTGAACAAATACCAAATATCACGACATCATTCACGAAGAGGAGACGTGTGATATGTAAAGAATTTGAGATCTTGATCCCTTTCAAGTCTACTTTACTATGAGAATATTTAATAAGCATACTTAAACCTTATGGTATCAATGAGAATAAGAAGGGGGGTCAAGAACAACCTTGTTTGAGACCTCTAGAAGCTATGAAGAGCCGAAAAGGAGACCCATTTATCAACATTGCAATTGAAATAGAAGAAATACAACCCATTATACAATTAATAGGTTGTAAGCTCATACTTTTTTTTTTGTTTTCCAGTTTTTTGTAGGACTATCCTATGGTCTAAGAGACCATAAACCAAGGGCATCTAATCCATTAAAATCATTAGGGATCACACCCGAATTTGGGCCACACCAACCCTTAACATTGTTGCAATTTTAAGCGTCTCCTCCTAACTTCCTTGTGGGGTTTGAAATTGGGTCACCATGCATAATGAGGCTAGTCGAAATCAATTATGATACTGGGATTTGACACAAGCTCATACCCAGTTGGAGAAGCAATAATTTGAGAAATGGGCAACTAACCCAATCATAAGACTTAGTAAGGTCAAATTTTGAGATTTATGAAGGTAGCTTCTTTGACTTAGTTGTATGCATTCTTTTCATTGTGATGCCTACTCCATCCTATATTTGATGGCTAAAGAAAAAATTGAAGTGTTCATTTGAAACAAAACTAATAATTCCTTTCAATCGATTAGCAATAATTTTCGAAATCAACTTATAAATTAAATTGCATAAAGAAATAGGTCTTAAATCTTTGAAGGTAGTTGCATCTTGTTTCTTAGGAATGAGGGCTACATAGGTAGTATTGATAGGCCCTAAAAATTTCCCCAAGGTCCTTGATTATTTAAAAACTTTAATAAAATTATGTTCTAACATATCAAAGAAGCCCAAATAAAATTATATTAACAATACATTACGTCCTAGGGTTTTCCCTTTTTTAAAGGAATTTAGTATTGACTTAAATTCTTCACTTGTAATCTAAGCCTCAAAATATTAGTTCATTCCTTCAACTATAAGATTAGGAAACACACTTATGTTTTTCATAACTTCTCCTATATTGGCATCTTTGGGATCTTGAAAGACTATTTTAAAATGGAGTCTCCCAATATCTATGATATCTTTGAAGGTATTTACTCTAGACGCATTTGGATGAAGGATCTCTCATATAATATTTATATGTTCTATGAGTTGCAAATTCATGGAAGAAATTTGTGTTATTATCCCCTTTGTTTATCCAAATGGATATACTTTTAAGCCTCCAACAAGTATCCTCCTTAAACAACATATCAATTTTTTGGCCTCTAGATATTTGAGGGCCAAGATTCTTCCTCTAAAAATATACCCTTTTTATTGTTTTTAAAAAGGGATTTGATCCCTTCCTCTACCTCCTTGAGGTATTTTTGATATTTTGTAGCATACGTAGAACCCCATTCCTCCATTAAAGTTTTAACTCGTTTGATATTATTTGTGAATTATTTCATTGTCTAGTCCCCTAACTAAGGATACACTAGTTATCAATTTCTAATCACAAGGTCCCTAAATTGTTCTTCCAACAACTGTGTAGGGTTAAATTTTAAAGGGATTGGTGACTTTCGATCCACTGTATCCAAATGATATGAGTCTCCCCTTGTTCCAACCACATATTTGATCATGAGAATATCATTAAAAAGGGTTTCAATCATTAGGAACATATCCAATCTTTTAGCAATACTTTCTCTACCTCATTTGGCATTCCACCAGGATGGATAATCTACCAAGTGTGAAGTCTCAAACATCTAAGAAAAGTAATCTTCAATATGAACCTTTCTAGCAACCTCCCCCCAAATTTCTCTATAATGAAGATTTAGGTTTAAATCTTCTCCCATAATTGCATTTCCCTCACACAATAATCCCAAGTCTAGCATATTTTCCTATAAAGGTATTATTCCCCACAGGGCATGTACACATTAAGTAAATAAATCTCTTTCCCTAACCCATTTGACACTAGATCTACCAATATACCTAAATTAAAAATTGAGGAAGTAATAGCATCAAACTTAGAAATCCAACAAGTGTCTAAACCACTAAACAAGCCTACAACATCTAAAGTACATAAATTCCAATATTTTAGAACATAAAAAGGAACTTTAAAGGTTTCTCTTTCAAAAAAATGATTTATTGGAACATATTTACATTAGGATTATATATAGAAAATTTGGTATAGCTAGAGGAGGACCATTTTATTGCAGGATTCCACTAATGCCTCGAGAAGGATCGATAGAAGGCGTGGCACAATCGCCACATAAAGAATAAATAGTTTCGGCAGGGAGATTTGGTGCTGTTATACGACAACAGGTTCATGAAGAATCCAGGTAAGTTATAGATGCATTGGTTAGGGTCCATATCTTATTAATTATATTACTTCTGGAGGTGGAGGTGCAGTTCAACTACAACAGTTAGATGGAGCAATGTTGCCAAAGCTTGTGAATGGTTGCAGGTAGAATCCCTATAGGACAGGGCTTGGACTGCACGATGCTTGAGGCACTATGCAAATGGGAAAAGAAAAAAAGAAAAAAAGTAGATAGGATGATGGATGAACGGAAGGTGCACAAAGAGGAATTGGTTGCGCAAGAGTAGGAGTTAGTAGCACAGTTAGGAGGTCATACTGCGACAACCGCAGGGATGCAAGCATAAGTCAAATAAGTAATAAATGAAGACAATTAAAAGTAGTTAACCGACAACGCTTGTGGAAGTGACGTGTAATGATGGTGGATCTGACCATCGCGTGGCAAAATCAACGGCATATTCGCGTAGTTAGTGCTTGATTTGGTCATGATGATCCTGTTGATTTGGTAATGATGAGTATGAGTTGATTTAGCACTATAAGAATGAGTCTGACATGGTCAAAAGACACCATTATGCAGAAGTTGAGTTGAGTTACAGAGCTACTGAGTTGTAGAGCGAGTTGTTGAGAAGAGTGAGAAAGTTGCTAAGTCCGGCGAGGGAGTGTGCTTATTAATCCTTTAGAAAAATTGGTGTGTCATGCAGAGTAACCTAGACACCGTAGATATTTCCAGTGAGCGAGATTCACTAAATAGACCAGTTTCAATTATAGAAGAAGTAGCCAGTATGCAAATCAGATCGTCCACGAATAGGAAGGCGCAGAAGCCTAGCTCTCCGGTACTGCGGAAGAGACGGAATAGAACGTCTGCAAGGACATAAGGAGAAGACACTGCATAGACAGGGCCATCGATCTTGGGAAGGATGGAGTCTGCCCCTAGAGCAGGGGTGTCTGTCAAGGACATCCCTAGCTATACCCCTCCTAGTCGACCTGGTGCGAAGGCCAGGAAGCACACAAAGAATCAGAAGTATCAGATAAGGATGATGGCGATACCACACGGGATGGTATGCACTTTTGACATTGTGCTTGCGTTGATGTAGCTGAAATATGAATACCACGACTTGATTTCCCTAGAGGACATTGCGAATGAACCATACATGTCAATGGTAGTGGTCGCAGGTGGGCCGATAGAGTGCATCCCAAAGGATTGGGCGATCAGGATGGCTAGAGCCGGATTACTTGGATTGATCAACATATTGCACTTTGGGAGGCTGACGGAAGTGAACGCATGCATGAAGCAACTTTTGGCGTGCTTCCATGGTGGGTATTTATGGTTAGATAAGCCAGTTGAAGTCACAGTGGGGTTGATTTCATAAATAACGGGGCTACCCAAGGATGGGCTAGACCCCTCACAATATATCCGTGGAAAAGATAATGACCGGAATTTGGCAACGACTTTAAAGAAGTGCTATGCTCTAGAGTGCGACAGGAGGGAATACCATATTGATAGTATCAATGACTGCGCAGTACGTATTGGCGCAAGGATTTTGGCCAGTAAAGTCGTAAGGAAGAACCAACCGGTTCAATGCAATTCAGGGGTGGTCGCATGTGCTGAGTTTTGTGCGCAAGGCGTACAAATGAATTGGTCCCTTTTTCTTATGAACCAATTAGCAGAGGATGTAGTGGCTGCGCAGGTGGGTGAAAGACCATTCACATACAGTTGGCTCCTCATTTTGATTGTGCTAGTAGCTTGGATGGAGCCAGTGGATTACCGGGGGATGGACATCAAAGCAATAGAGGTATGCAAGGGTGCGAGATATCAAAATTTATGGTGGGTCAAAGAAGCAGAGAGAATCGTAGACTTCTCGATCCAATTTTGGATCTACTGGGAAGCATTGTAGGTGGTAGTGGTAAAAGTCCCAATATTGACGGAGGAAGCTGCGACAAAAATAAGAGGATTGCGCGTTTCACAATTGGACCCCATGCTATTCACGTTCAAGCACGACTGGACCTCACAAGCAATGTCTGTCAATGAGGTACAAGGTGCATGATGCCGAACTGGAGGCAATGATTAATGATTGGCTCGTGGAATGGAAAGAACCATTCAGTGTAGTAGAAATCTCGACAGGAGTTTCGACGGATGCACCTATTGAGCTTGTGCGCAAAGATGACCAAAAATATGATGAAGAATTGTCAACAGAGACACATACTGACCTAGAGGCGCAACACATACTCAAGGAACTAAGAACAAAAAGGTGCATGGACCAATATGCGAGCAGTAGCACCAAGTCAGCAATGGAAGCACAACTAAACCGACTCATTAAGGCCGTTAACGATGCAACGGATGCAGCCACAAAGGAGATGAAGAAATCGACGCAAAAGGGATTCGCCGAGGTAAGAACCAAACTAGATTTTGTATATGACATTGTTTCAAAAAGAGCACCAGAGAGAACGATTGTGCAAGAGTACGCGTCAATTAGCATTGAGCCCCGAGCTAGGAATGTTCAATTTCCCCCGATTATGATTGACGCTGGAACCGATGACTTGAATACCTCACTCCAACAATTCTAGAGCCTATCACTAGATTCAACACGTTGCCCATGCAGACGTTGGTACACATGCAACATGTTTCCAGCTAGGAGTTGGCAGATAGACAGAAGGACATGACCGATCGGTTTCTATGATCGTAAGAGGAAGCAGAGACGACACAGAAAGAAGTTGATGAATTGCAGCGCACTAAGGAGAAGCTGATGGATGAAAAATCACACGAGGTAGAAGAATTGAAGAAAAATAATGCTGAGGAAATCGTAGAGCTGAAGAAGGAGACGAACCGCCTCATCGTCGAGAAGGGCCATCATTTTTACTGTCGAGTACAAGTAGAAGCGAAAGTTGCGGATGCTTGTAAGCACGCTGGTGAAAACACTACGGAATTGGATGCAGTCGTGCAAGCAAAGTGACTTAGGGAAATTATTATGCAATTGTAAGAGGACAACAACATTTTGAATGCTCTGGTATATCGAGACATGCCTCCTGAGAAAATTGCCGAGCGGAAGATTGCCATAGAGGAAGTGGCGGCACAACTTGAAGAGCTAGAGCAGGAAGCTAAGAAGGTCACTGAGGCAATGATCGAGTTTTGGGGAAATGTCATCCAAGACACGCAGCTAGAGCAATTGACCAAGAAGTTGTAGGAAGCCGAAGATGAATTAGCGACATTGAAGACCAGATTACGAACAATGCCACCAGTCATTCAGATTACACGGTCAACCAAACTGAGGGAGTTGCAGCAAAGAGTTGGAAAGGCTCAGGAGCAACAACAAAAACACAATGAGCAACTAGATGAGTTCCAAGGAATTGGAGCGCAACTGTCTGTGAAGGAAGTTGTCGTGCTACAGGCTATGCAGGATGGAAGAAAAGAAGTTACTGAAAAGATGGTGGAACACCCATTGAAGCAGGATTTGCTGAGAAGTTAGGACATTCCTGAGAGAATTCAAGTGCAAGTGAAGGAGATCACCTAACATTATGCATACTTCAAACAGAATATCAACGAGTACACCATGTCCAACTGACGTGGATCGAGGGCGAGCCACAAGATTGTGTTGGGGCCTGTTGGTAGCGGTTTTGGGACAATTCAGTCATGCAACAGTGTGGATGTTGTGAAAGGACATAAGACACCATGCAAGAGGAATATTAGTGTGCAAAGTGCAAATTAGAATATCTTTTATATTTTGTGTCACCTTTTTGTACTTTGGACCATATTTTGCAGATATTGGTCATGATTTTGTAGAATCAGTTAAGAGTTAGTTAGGAATTTGTCCAAGTGGACCTTGAATGTAAAGGCACAAGCCTATAAATAGAAGTGGACTTGTAAGTGTTGAGGGGACTGAAATGATATAGAAGAGAGCTAAGATATATCTGTTGATCTGTAGATCTATTTTTGAATCTGTGGATTATTGCGCGGAAGTAATACGACAAGACAGAAGTTGATCTGAAGAACTGTTTTCTTTTATCTTTGACTGTCTTACTGCTTCTGCAATTATATGGTGAATGTTAAGTGAATCTATGACATAGATGTATGATGCGATGTTTTTCTGCTTTTAATGATGTTATTTTGCTAGATCTGTTTGCACCTCGATTAGGTTGCTGCAATTGTAATGGAATGATGCGATCTGATTGAGAACAATGAGAAATGGTCATGTTAATGCCTAAGTAATCAGATCTGTTAATGCTACGCTAAGTTGCTAAGATTGATGCCACATTGTTCCTTCTTATTCTGTGGAAATTTGGTTCCGACATCTCTCCCTCAAACGCCTCGTGTGAGACCTCATCCACTCTGCGGGTGTTGCTAGACGGGGTAAAACCTGTCTGGGCCGGTGCTCAAGGAGATCGCGATGTTAGAAAGAGTTGACAAAGCGAGACCCCTGTCGACTGGGATTTGTTGGTTGGGTTTGTGTCAACAGATTTCAATCACATGAGGATGTGTCATCTGCCATGCATGCCATTCAAAATCTCCAAGCATGCATGCTCTCGCTTAAGCAAATAATAACAAGAAAGGGTCACTTTGATGCCACCTTAGAGCTTCCTTATCTAAGATCATATTATGTTGTCTTAGTCACTTGTGGTCAGGAAGTGGGTTGCGGGGATGATTATGATCACATATTGGCATTTAACTATGTCTGGATTGCATCTAATATGGGCTTCTTAAAAGATAATCATCAAAATAAATTACCTAGCTTATTTTCTGGACTTCACCTACCTTTCATTTCCAATTTGATTTTAAGTATGGATGAGGAGGTTAATGTTGATGTATACCATGAGGTTCTTCCTCAAGATGTTTCCCATGCATGTGATTTACTTAATACCTTCCACAACCATTTGTTTTTCTTAAGTGACATCGAAGAGCTTGACATGGATGTGCACACTCCGCTTAACACTTGTTTTGTTACTTTGACGATGAAGGACTTCCTATGTTCACCAATTCCTTGTCTGAAACTAAAACCTACTCTTCAGATGACCCAATTATGGATGATGTGAAGTCGGGTCCAATGCGTAATTAATTCCCTATGAATAATTTTAAGTTATCATTTGAAATATTGAGTAAAGAAGTAGATCATGATGCATTAAATTACCATACTTTATTTCAAAACCAAGAGATAACAATTGACAAGTGCTTTGGAACTTTAATGTTGAATCATAATGTGATGCACAACACTGATCCAAGGACTTGGAAGATCTTGCAAGAAAATGAGAAATACTTTTGGATCTTGATAAGCCCTCCTAATGCACTATGTGCATCGATTGATTGACATGTCTTTTGCAAGGCCCTCCAAGTCAAGAATATTTCATGTAAACCCAAGGATGCATTCCTTCATGCCAATTTTCATCCATTTTGAATCTTAGTTGATTGCCTTCCCCTCCTTGTATATAAATAAATAAGTAATAAAATAACAAGACAATAAATTTTCAGTGACAGTTATTTGGTGTTGCTTGTTTATGTTTGCCTTTGTTTATCGTCTACTATATAGTTTGTTTTGTTTCATTGGTTGCTTTTGCAACACACACAGTTTCTTGTTGGTTTTGATATGTTGAGAATTTCCTTTTTTGTTGTTGTTGCTCATTAGATTCTGGTTAGTTTATTCTACATAAGGTTATTGACTTAGACTGCAACCATATTTCATAATATAAGGGTAGTTATTTCCCCAAAAACTGAATGACTAATTTTGAAAAGATAAGGTGAATGCAAGCACGCTCAAATGGTTAATATTATTGATGCCACTTTTCTAGTAAATGATCTCAAAGATCAAAGCTTTGTTCACTAAATGGTTCCTTCATCATATTAAAAATATTTGGGCATTCTCGTCCTTCTTTCTATCCCTTTCTTCATTCTTTGGATGATAAATACTTCTTCCATACATGTATTATTCAATCTAAGTATTTAGTCCCTTCTTGATGTCTACTCATGATTTTTTACTTTATACATTCATTAATGGTTAGTGAAACTAGAAATCCCGACTCCGATCTAATTTGCATAGCCCTCCCTTGGAGTTACTATTTGTTAACCCTATAAATGGTTCAACATGTTTAAATTTGCAAAGCATTGCAAATTATGATTTATTATTATGACTTACGCTATTGTTTTGCAAAAAAACCATCCTCTATTTGGTTATAATCTTTTTTAATCTAGTCATTTAACCTAAAAGTCAATGAGAAAAGGGGGTCCTACCTAATTGTGGGAGTCACAAGGAGAGTGGAGACGAGGATTTCCTAGAGACATGGCTAAAATTCAAATGGTTTAAATAATGAAATTGTCCAAAAAAGTGATGATCTAATATTTCACGGTGTATGGTTGATTAAACTTACATATGATGAATATATATATAAAAGGTAAAGGTAAAGGTTAGATGGCATGTTATTGATGATTAAATAGTGTCAAATAATTTGGTAAAGTCTCCAATGTCTATAACCTATTTTATTTTTTTCTTCTTGTCTGGGTGGTTGGTCTTTTTTTGGTCTTCTTGTTCTACTTAATGGGTCGTTGCATTGTGCTACTTTCTCTTTGGGACTAACTATTCGTCTATGCAAATGGTACAACCCCATGCTATTTGATGTTGAACAGTGGATGTAAATGGCTTGTAGTCGTTGGGTTAAATTATGGAAAATCACATACCATATTTTTAAATGGTCAATGCAAAACTTAAATCCTGTGATATTACGTGTTGAAGGTCATTTGATTAACAACAGATTTAAATGAAATTAAATGGCATTAATATTAAATCCCGTGATATTATGTCTTGAAGGTCATTTGATTAACAACATATTCAAATGTTGTTAAATTACAAGTTTGATCGTTGTGTAATTTTTTCTAATAGTAGTTGAAATCATTACATTCAATTTTAAATGTTTGATATGCCTTTGGATCGACTTTTGTTGAATATACTCTGTTCTTGGGGGATGACTGAGAGAAGTATTTAATTTTCTATTTGACATTAGTTCATTGTTTAAACTCAACATGTCACTGCTTTCACATGGATTTACTTGATTACTGTATGTTGTATTAATGTATAATGATTATTACACTTGATTGTAAACCATTTTGTCGTTTTTAAGATTGTTTTACATTTGACATTGGTTGGTTCTATTAATACTCCTTTGTATTGAATTTATTTTGGAGTATCACATTTGATGGTTGTGAACTTGACACAAATTCTTACAATTAATCCTGGGCACCTTATGTAAGATGAGAAAGATTATTCATGCATGTCAATTACTTGATGCCATGGAGAAGTCATTCCATCAGTTGGGCTCCATTACATATGAGATATTGGTATTCTTTCCTTGTAAAATAAAAATGGATAGTTCTAACGAATTCCTTAACAAGATTATCAAATATGGATTGAGATCAATGAAAGTCACTAGATTAGTGGCATTGAAGGATGACAAGCATATATGGGGGTAAATTTTCCATACATCCATACCACAGTTTCACTTTCTCGAACAATTTTTCCAGTTCATAGAGGATGGTGCTATAATAAGATCTCATTCATTATGAAGAACTTTTTCTACAAGAAATCCATCTTTGGGTTTTGCATTATTATGTAATGCTTTAATCATGTTCTTGGGACTATAGGGGTTCTCAGATGATTTTTTGTCATTGTATAATGTACTATTTACAACATCTCAGGTTGGTGTAGTGGTTTTTCTTAACTAAGAGGTATAATCAATTTATTTCTTGAGAATTTCAACTCTATATATGTAGGGCCAAAGAAATGAATGCTTCACAACATGGAAAATAACTTTGTAGCTAGTCGAATGTCATTATATAGGTCTATGTTATTCATACTAATCATATTCTAGCAAATGTTGGAATCAAAATCAAAGTTTTAATTGGAGACAAGAGAAATGTAGTTACAAGGAGTTAAGTATGGAATTGGGTTTCATCCCCCACTTTGACCATTTAATGCGCCCCTCGCCCCCTCTTTTTTCTCTTGGAATTTATTTAATATTTTTGGTTTTTACCCTTAGAGTTTCGATGTGGCTAAATTTTAAACTCTGGTTGATTTTTTTCCATGCTACAAATATACCATATCTTATGTGGCATTATTATCATGAACGAGCTAGAAATAAGGTAGTTGCTCTTGATTCCTTAGTTATTTAAAGGACATTGAAGCTCAAAGGATATATAGGTCATTTATTGCTATTGTATGCTAAAATTTTGAAATCCTAAATCTTGAATCTTTCTTTCATCTCATACACTCATGAATCTAAGTCTAGTAGGTTTCGTTGATAGCAAAAGTTCATATTAAGTGACAAAGTTGGAGGGTTTGGATGTAATTACATTGTTTACAAGTGTCATCATTTTGTCGCTATGCTTGATGAGGTTATTCAAGTAGATAATTTCTAATCAATTTCTTGGTATGTGTTAGCCGAAAATACACACCTCCTGCGGACAAGAGCTGGTTCCCTAGTTTGAATGGTTTAGATCTAGAACAAAACACAAACACCAAATGTTAAAATTCCCCTAGATCTGGTTCATTACATGAATGAAATGCCATGATAATTCTCTCAAAGGTTGTTCTCGATATCTCCACATAAGAACCTTTAAAATATGGAAAACAACAAGAGAAACATGATAGCATACATGTAACGTCCCCTCCCATCCACCAGAGAGGGAACATGATCATTACCACTATCTAATCGATGCAGGAGCATCCAAATCAAAGTTCAATCTATTCAACTCTGTGTAAATTCTCTAACTTCCCAATAACAGAGAAATTGATTCTGTTCGTGCTCAATTTGACGATCTATGAAGAAAAATCTCCGAGGAGATCAAACTACGGAGATCACAATCTGTTCCGCATCTGGAAGCAGATCAACGGTTGAGAAACAACCCGCAAGAATCAACGGTGCAAAAATCTTGAGTCTGCAGAATCGAGGAAATATGGAAATTGCGGTCCCGTATCTCGCATCCCGCATTCTGCATTCCACATCCCACATGCTACATCCCGCATTTTGCATTCCGCATTCCGCATCATGCAACCTGTATCCCACATCCCGTATGCAGAATAAACAGTTGCTAAAATAATAAGCTCCGGAAATAGAGATCGTGAAGCCGCATCCCGCATGCGGAAAGGTGAGTTGCGGAAGGAAATCTGCAGGGAATGGAATTTACAGATGGGCATTTTCGCATCCCGCAGTTTCGGAAAGAAGATTTAACCTGTTAACAGAAGTCTAGGATAGATTTGATCATTCAGGCCATCACCAATCCGACCATCTAAGCACCATAACATAATTTAAAAATGCATTGAAAGAAACATACACAGATGCATACAACTGCAATTATACAACGAAAGCAATTCATCAATTCAACACATTAGGCATGTTCATCATATTTCATTAAGAAAATACAATGACAGAGATTAACACATAGATACTTATCTTTGAAAGAAGTTTGTTCCGCAACCAGCTATGTCACTGCAACGTTCCGCCCAACCATATTCCAGTGCGCTCATCAATCTCTCAGTAGCACTGCCACCCCGAAGCTCGGCATGATTCCCACAAGGAATAAGGAAGACTAGTAGGCTCACACATAGCCAAGAATACAACCAAACTTAGCCAAGCCAACACAGTTGGGTTTATCAGGATGCAAACAAGCAAGCCAATATACTGTTGGGTTTATCAAGATAATAAGCCAAGCCAACATTCACATTAAGGACCAACCAAGCCAACCAAGAGATGGGTTTATTAGGTTGCAAAGGAGATGGAAAACTTGAACTGCTAAGCTAGTGAGTTCAACCACCGAGCTATGGACACCTGCACTAGATCGGGCTTGGCTCCTAAAACATCTACACACCCAACACAAGGAAGCATCCCCTTCTTTGCTACACAGTCCCTCAGGCTATGCCTTCCATTCTAGTGCTGTTCAGGGTGTGCACAGAAGAAAACCATCCCCTCTAGATCTATTTGTGAGGTTCCTTCCTACACTAAATTTACCAAACTAGTTCAGATCCAATTCCACTACAAACCAGTTTAGACCAAGGAAAAAATATGCACACGTAGCAGACTACAATGTCAACACATCAAAATAGGCTTCCACTCACTCTGTGACAGAGGAGACCATTGCACAACAACACCGAGGATGGTAACAACATGCAAACAACCCAGAAAAAAACACGGTTCTGCAAGTAGGACGAACAAACAATGCGCATGAACAAAATGGATAGAGAATGATAAGAATGGACCACCACATTTTGGTGAGAACCAGATGATGGACTGGGAATGCAAAACGAGGAAAAAAAACTGAAAACGTGAAGGATGGATGATAAAAATGTCCCCCATGATCCCCAAAACATGAGGGAAGATGAAAACGTGAATGCATGAGGGAATGGGCATATGTTTTTGGGTGTTTCCTTTTGACACATGGCTTTTCCCTAAAGGCTCAAGGTTAAATATTCCCCCTCCCCGTTCCTTAGGAAATCATGCCCCCATCTCATTATTTGTTGCATTGACATAGCTGGTTGTGGGGTTTTAATTAAATTGCATATTTATATGATGTCCAAAATTATAGTGTGCCTCCTAGCACAAAATACCATCGGCATCAATTTTAATTGTTGAAACATAAAACACTGAATCAATGGTGGGGCTTTTGCCTTTAGCTCCACACCATGATTAATTACAATATTTACATCATATATATTTAATGCAAATGGGGTAAAAAATGGGGTGTTACATTCCCCTCCCCCTTCAATAGCACTGTCCTCAGTGCTTTACAAAATTGAACAAAAATATTACGTTGGTACCGCCCTCAATGCTCTGCAGAATTGAACAAAAATGGATGTGCTAATCACATGGCATCTTCCAACTCCCATGTATCCTCTTCAGGACTGTAGTGCTCCCATTGCACCTTTACCTTCTCTATGGCTCGGTTTCAGAGCATTGTGACCTTCCTGCCAAGGATGCACATTGGCTCGATTTGGAATTCTCCCTCGGGTTCCACCTGAATCAAATCCCAATTTATCACATGGTTAGGATCATGTACATATCTCTTAAGCAAAGAAACATGAAAAACATTATGAGCCCTAGTGTTAGCAGACAATGCAAGTCTATATGCAACTAGCCCTATTCTTTCAAGCACTTCAAATGGCCCACAATATCTAGGTGATAGCTTGACACAACTTCCAAGCTTCAAGGAACTCTTCTTTCCCCTCACTCTGAGGTAAACATGATCCCTAACATTGAACTCTCTATTCACGCTATGTTTATTTGCATAGCTTTTCTGTCTGTCCTGGGCTGCTTTCAGATTTTGCCTGATCTTTACAACCTCTTGCTCCATCTCCTTGAGCAATTATGGACCAAGCACAACCCTGTTCACTGGATTATCCCAAGTCATTGGTGTCCTACACCTCTTGCCATACAAAGCTTCATATGGACTCATCCCCAAGGATGCTTGTTGTCCATTGTTATAAGCAAACTCTACCAAGTGTAAATAATCTTCCCACTTGGTTGGTTTGTCCATCACATACATGCAAAGCATGTCTTCAAGCGCCTGGTTAACTCTCTTTGTCTGCCCATTAGTCTAAGGATGGCAGGCAGTGCTGAAATTCAACTTTGTCCCCAAATATGCAAACAATCCCTTCCAAAAATTGGAAGTGAACTTGACATCTCTGTTAGAGACTATTGCCTTAGGTTATCCATGCAATTTGAAAATCTCCTTCATGAAGATATTTGCAATGTCACGAGTCTTATGCATAGACTTAATCGATATAAAATGTGCTTCCTTTGTCAACTTGTCTACCACAACCATGATGGAATCATGTTGTCTCCAAGTCATTGGCAATCCTTTAATAAAGTCCATGGAAATAACTTCCCATTTCCATTCTGGAACTAGAAAGGGCTGCAACAAACCTGTTGGGTGTTGATTCTCAACCTTCACCTACTGACATTTCATACACCTTGAAATATATTCAGCCATGTCCTTTTTCATTCCTGGCCAAAAGTACCACTTTCTAGCCATAGAAATTGTCTTCTGATATCCTGGGTGACCAGAATATGGAGCTTAATGGATCTCATCCATAACAACCCTCCTCAAATCTGCTACATTTGGAATATAAATTCTGTTCTTATAAGTAAGGAGTCCATCTTCTTCTAATTTATATCCCTCATACTTCTTTTCAAGGCTTTGCTACTGCAATTTGTCCTTGACATGTGAATACAATTCATCTTCAGCAACATGATTAACAATATGCTTCCTTGACTCCGATTGGAAAATATTAATGGGTGCCACATGCATTTCCTGCACCTTCCTGCTGAGTGCATCAACTACCTTATTCTCTTTTCCTTTTATGTGCTTGATTTCAAAATCAAACTCACATAAAAACTCTAGCCATCTAGCTTTCCTAGCATTTAACGTTGGCTGATCAAACAAGTGCTTTAGACCACAATGGTCTGTCCTTAGCTCAAATCTTCTGCCCATCAAGTAATGCCTCCACATATTGAGAGCATGTACTATGGTTGCAAGTTCTAGGTCATGAGTGGCATAGTTCTTCTCACGCTCCTTCAACTTTCTTGACTCATAACATATTACGTGGTTGTCTTGCATAAGAACTCCTCCAAGTCCTTGACCACATGCATTAGTACACACCACAAAATATTTCTCTGGGTCTGCAACTTTCAAGAATGGTGCACTTGTGAGAATATTCTTCAACTGCTGGAAGCTTTCTTCACACCTCGATGTCCATTCAAACTTTATCCCCTTCCTTTGCAAAGAAGTGATGGCATGTGCAACCTTGGAGAATCCTTCAATGAATCTCCTGTAGTATCCT
The DNA here is from genome assembly GCA_001517045.1 of Pseudotsuga menziesii. Classification (NCBI taxonomy): domain Eukaryota; kingdom Viridiplantae; phylum Streptophyta; class Pinopsida; order Pinales; family Pinaceae; genus Pseudotsuga; species Pseudotsuga menziesii. Next base: position 91,054 of record LPNX010757483.1, on the reverse strand, counting down.
GCAAGTCCCATAAAAGATCTTACATCTGTCACATTTCTTGGAGTAGGCCAATTCATAATGGCTTCAATCTTGTCAGGGTCCACAGATATACCCTCTTTTGAGATAATGTGACCCAAATACTGAATCTTATCCTTATAGAAGTCACACTTGCTCAACTTTACATACAACTGATGCTCCCTGAGCAATTGTAATGTTAATCTCAGATTCTCTTCATGCTCTTCCTCATTCATAGAATAAATAAGAATGCTATCAAGGAAAATAAGAACAAACTTGTCCAAATACCCCCTGAAGACACTATTCATAAGGCACATAAATGTAGCTGGTGCATTTGTGAGACCAAATGGTACCACTACAAACTCATAATGTCCATACCTCATTCTAAAGGTTGTCTTATGAATGTCTTCATCCTTGATTTTCACCTGATGGTAACCTGATCTTAATTCAATATTGGAAAATACCTTTGCTCCTCTCATTTGATCAAAGAGGTCATCAATTCTAGGAAAAGTATATTTGTTCTTCACAGTGGCTTTGTTCAGTTGTCTGTAATCAATAAACAATCTGAGTGTACCATCTTTCTTCTTCACAAACAGAACTGGTGATCCCCAAGGAGACACACTCGGCCTGATATACTTCTTCTCCAATAATTTTTTCAACTGCATATTCAGCTCTATCATTTTTGGTGTACTCATCCTATAGGGTGTCTTGGACACTAGTGTTTCTCCTAGAACAAGTTCAATTGTGAAATCAATGTCCCTCTTTGGAGGAAGCCCTGGAATCTCATCAAGAAAAACATCCCTGAATTCTTGCAATACAGGATAGTCCTCCAACCTAATAGTTTCATTCTCTGCTGCTTCTAGAACATGAGCTGCATACATTCTGCAACCCTTCCTACAAAAATTCTTCAAGTACATTGCTGAAATCTACCTCATAGTAATCACCTTTGGAATTCCTCTTACAACTATTGGGTTCCCTTCTTCATCCATGCATTCAACAGTCTTATTATAGTAGTCAAGATTTATCTTGTGAGCTTCTAACCAATCCATTCCAATGAGAAAATCATAGGAACCAAGTGGTAGAACATTCAGATCTACACAAGTGACCAATCCATTCATCACCAATGGGCATTTCTCTACCACTTCACTAACCTTTCTCTTAGTTCCAGTGGCTAGCTGAACTAACCATGATTTTCTATGCTTTACTTTCTTAAAAGAACAAATCTCCACTACTCTAGGAGCAATGTAACTGTGAATAGAACCAGGGTCAATCAAAATAGAAACAGATTGCTCAACAATCTTACCTGCAACTTCAACCACAGTTGACTGGTGATCTGCCTGGCGGTCCTCTAGTTCTGCATAGATTCTAGGGATGACCCTTGCTACTTGACCCACTGTTTTTGCCTCTTGAATGTTGGCCTTGCATTCGCATTCTCAAGTGGACAATTCCTGCGCATGTGGTGTCCACATTTCCAACATTGGAGTGGTGCTCTGATCTGTTGTGGATCTCTTGGATCTTCTCCCACCACTCTAGCTGGCTGCTTCTCAACTTGGGATGGCTGCTTCTGCTGATTCTTGAAGTTAGAAGGTTTGAAACCTTTTTTCTTTTGGTCAGAATTCTCATTCTTCTTGTCCTTCCATGTTTTATGATAATCAAGTTTGCCTTTGCTTTGCTCATAGCAATACTTAGCTTTCCTTATCACTTCTTCCAGAGTTCTAGGTTCATAAAACTCAATTCTGTCTTTGTAAGACTGAGGCAATCTACTCAAGAAACGCTGGATTTTCACCTTCTCAACTTTGATGTACCTGACATACCTCAATAGTTCCAAGAAATTATTTGCATACTCTTCCATGGTCTCCTATCCCAATCTCAGCTCATGGAACTATTTGATCTTATCATCATAGTACCTGCAAGAGAGGTACTTCTACTTGAAATACTTCTAGAACTATTTCCACACAATCTTCCTTTCATTAATCTTCTTCACTTGCCTGAAGTGCTTCTACCATATGGATGCTCTTCCATTCAAATTGAAGATGGCTACTCTAGCCTTCATATTTCCTGAATAGTCTTGGACTTGGAAATATTTCCTCATCCCAAGAAGCCAAGCTTCAACCTATTGACCATTCTTTATCTCACCATTGAAGGTAGGAGGCCTTCCCTTCTTAAATTCATCACGTGAACAGTTCTGGTAGTGCCTCTTTCTCTTATTCTCATGAGAAGAAGAACTTGAACCACCCGTGGATCCTTCAGAGTTAGATGGCCCACTAGGAGATCTCTTTCTTCTTCAAGAAGTGCTCTTACTTCCTTTTGGTCTCACTGTTCAGTTCCCAGAGTTCATCTGCCTCTGAATATCTGTGAAACGTTGCAGCATGGCTGTAGTCAACTGATTTTTCTCCTCTAGAGCCTTAACCAATCTTTCATTATTTTCCCTGTGGCTTTGCATCTCCAACCTTAGTCTTCTCATGGTGGTGGAAAAATATGGAGGCGTATCTTGAAACCTCCTCCCATTAGACTATGTCTCAGCATTTCCAATTCAGACATTCCCCCCATAGCATCTTCCTCGTATTCATTCGGGTTATGTGCATCATCGCACATGTCGGTTCTCATGGCTCAACCAAACCAACTTTACCGATCTGCACTATTTGGAATGCTTCCCTTTGCGGGTGACTATAATTCTGCAAAATGTGTTAATAAACAAAATTGTTAGCTGCATAATAAAATTAGAAGTAAAAACCATTTACCAACAGCTCTGTTAACTGTTCAACTTGGCCCATCAAGGCCCAATGCTGTGACCCATAGATCTGATACCACACTGTCACATCCCCTCCCGTCCACCAGAGAGTGAACACGATCATTACCACTATCTAACCGATGCAGGAGCATCCAACTCAAAGTTCAATCTATTCAACTCTGTGTAGATTCTCTAACTTCCCAATAGCAGAGAAATTGATTCCGTCCGTTCTCAATTCAAAGATCTATGAAGAAAAATCTTAGAGGAGATCGAATGATGAAGAAAGATTTCAACGAAGATCGAGGGTCACAATCTGTTCCGCATATGGAAGCAGATCAATGGCTGAGAAACAACCCGCAAGAATCAACGGCGCGGAAAGCTTGAGTCTGTGGAATCAGGGAAATATGGAAATTACGGTCCCGGATCTCACATCCTGCATCCCACATGCGGAATAGACTATTGCGGAAATAATCGGCCTCATCCTACATCCCGCATGCAGAAAGATGAGTTGCGGAAGGAAATCCACGGGAAATGGAATTTATGGAAGGACGTTTCCGCATCCCGCATCTCGCAAGTTGTGGAAAGAAGATTTAACCTGTTAATAGAAGTCTTGGACATATTTGATCATTTAGGCCATCACCAATCCGACCATCTAAGCACCATAATGTAATTTAAAAATGCATTGAAAGAAACATACACATATGCATACAATTGCAATTATACAACGGAAGCAATTCATCAATTCAACACATTAGGCATGTTCATCATATTTCATTAAGCAAATATAATGGAAGATATTAACACAGAGATACTTATCTTTGAAAGAATTTTGTTCCGCAACCAGCTACGTCATTGCAATGTTCCACCCAACCATAGGCCAGTGCGCTCATCAATCTCTCAACAGCACTGCCACCCTCGAGATGGGCATGATTCCCACAAGGAATAAGGAAGACTAGCAGGCTCACACATAGCTAATAATACAACCAAACTCAGCCAAGGCAACACAATTGGGTTTATCAGGCTGCAAACAAACAAGCCAATATATTGTTGGGTTTATCAAGCTAATCATCCAAGCCAACATTCACATTAAGGACCAGCCAAGCCAACTAATAGATGGGTTTATCAGGCTGCAAAGGAGCTAGAAAACTTGAACTGCTAAGCCAGTGAGCTCAATCACCGAGCTATGGAAACCTGCATTAGATCGGGCTTGGCTCCTAAAAAATCTACACACCCAACACAAGGAAGCATTCCCTTCTCTGCTACATAGTCCCTCAGGCCATGCCTTCCATTCCAGTGTTGTTCAGGGTGTGCAAAGAAGAAAACTAGCCTCTCTAGATCTATTTGTGAGGTTCCTTCCTACACTAGGTTTATCAAGCTAGTTCAGATCCAATTCCACTCCAAACCAAATTAGACCAAGGCAAAAATATGCACACACAACAGACCACAATGTCAACACAACAAAACAGGCTTCCACTCACCCTGTGACAGAGGAGACCATTGCACAACAACGATGAGGATGGTAACAACATGCGAACAACCCAGAACAAAACACAGTTTTGCAAGTAGGACGAATGCACAACGCGCATGAACATAATGGAATAGAGAATGATAAGAATGGACCACCATGTTTCGGTGAAAGCCAGATGATGGACTGAGCATGCACAATGAGGAAAAAAACTAAAAACATGAAGGTTGGATGATCAAAACGTCCCCCCTACTCCCCAAAACGTGAGGGAAGATGAAAACATGAATGCATGAGGGAATGGGCATACATTTTTGGGTGTTTACTTTTGACACATAGATTTTCCCCAAAGGATAAAGGTTAACCATGCCCCCTCCCCGTTCCTTAGGAAATCATGCCCCCATCTCATTATTTGTTGCATTGGCATAGCTGGTTGTGGGTTTTTAATTAAATTGCATGTTTATATGATGTCTAGAATTATAGTGTGTCGGCTAGCACAAAATACCATTGCCATCGATTTTAATCGCTGAAACATAAAACACTAAATCAATGGTGGGGATTTTGCCTTTAGCTCCACACCATGATTAATCACAATATTTACATCATATATATTTAATGCAATCGGGGTCAAAAATAGGGTGTTACAATACAATATAATCAACTAGATCTATGCTTGTGACCAAGGATTTAAGCAATACATACACATGAAACAGTAAATATGGGAAAGAAAAGACATTTTTTATTAGAAATGATTGGAGAGACTACAACCTTTATGCCTTGGTGTTGAGAGTTCCTTCCAATGGATCCTTGCTGCTAACTTCACCTTGCCTCCAATAGCTCAAGAATGATTTTGACAGAGTGTGGGTATGCAACACAATTCTTCCTCCTCCCTCTCATGGGGGATGAGCCAGTATTTAAAGGCATGGGAGGATAGGTATGGTTGAGGATATCATGGGTGAGGTGGAGATTAGATACAAAAAGGGAGGATCTCGAGCTCTAGCTAGTTCCTAAGCCATAGGGATGAGGCTCCACAGAGGTAAGCTTCGAGAAGCCTCTCGAAATTTCTCTTTTTTCCTTGAAAACTTGAGCACCGCTCCTCCATTGAAGCAAACAGGCAGTGTTAAGGGGGTAACGCTTCTTTTAGTAAGGCTAGAGGCGGTGGCACCTCTCTTTGCTCATGTATCAGGAGTGTTGTTGGCTTAGGTAACTCTTTTTGTCAGTGGGGTAAAAGCGTTACTGCTCAAAACAGGGAAAAACTGTAAGGGGATAATTTTTTCCTGTCATTTCTCTAGGGAAATTTTTGAGGGATTGGAGAAGAGAAGGGAATACCTATCTCATAACATGATGGTGACGTGATTTCAGTGTAACAGTATGCGAAAAATAACAACAACGCCCGAAAACAAATTTATAAATATGTTGCAGTTTTGTCAGCTCTAACTTATTTTGATTTTCATTTTCACTTTGACTAAGTGGTCTTATTAATGCCAGCCCTTGTGTTGGAACAATTCCCAGTCTAGATTCTCGCAGGAATATGAAAGAAACTATTGGATGTATACCTTATGTATTGATGAAAGATATTAATAAATAATATGCCTTTCATCTTCATATGTTTATACTACTATGATTCTTATGTTATTGGGTTGTTTAGTTTTGAGTTTCCTTCACTGTCTTGCTACACTTTGTCATATGAATTTATTTTTAGGATTATTTTCTTGAGTTGATGTTTTCCCATGCATTGGTATATGTCTTAGATTGTTTTTATCTTTATTTTACTCATATTAAAATATAAAATACATACAATAATGGCAAAGTAGTTTTTTTTATATTAATTGTTGTTTTTAAATAGGCATTTTGATTTAATGGTAATAATTTTATTTTCTTTTATATTTTGAAATCTCACTAGATTCGTTAATGAAGGTCTAGATCAATTAAATGGCCAGGGCCATAAAATAGGATTCCTTTATTGTTTTCCTTTGGTCTATCCCACCAAGAGGTCCAAAGTGTTGATTTTGAGAGTTACCATTTTCCTCAATAACATATTTTGGTGGCCATACTAGGGGGGACCATTCAATGGTTCTTTCCTAATTTTTATTTTATTCTTTCAGATCTATTTTTCATTTTCTCTTGGTTGTCTTATGCATTTTCATGGATGCAAATAATCCAATTAATTGCTTTTTCCATCCAATACTTTCAGATAACTACATCTTCGATCTTGGATAAGCACCTTCATCATTTAGGAATCGTTACTTGGGAATATGGTGAGCCTAAATACCCTTAGATAACATGTTCACCATTAAAGCTCACTCACCTGGTTAAAACTTTAACTTATATGTTCAAATTTCATTTTCTTGTTTTTCAAGTTGTGGGACTGTTATGGTAGATGAGCATGGTTGCACACTCTCCAATGCTTGCACCATCCTTGTCATTAACGAAAATGACAGTTCCATGTTTTTATTTAAAAACTCCTTTTAAGGAAATGCTACTTCTTTACTTGCCAATCTACCAGACGAATGTATATCTATCTGGTATGAAATTTCATACTAGTTCACCACTACTTTTGGGTACCTACATAATCCTTATGATTATCTTAAAATATTCAATCAATTGTGCATGAAAGAGGAGGAAACCATTAGATATTTTAATTTTAATTTTACTAAGCTCTCCAATCAATTTCTTGAATCCATTTGCACAATCAATTTGGCTACCCTCTTACATTACTATGATGTCCTTCTTCCCACTTATTGATGGCAGTTGGAAGAGAATAACCCTCAAAGTTTAGAGGTTGCTTTGGTCACATGTCTATATTTTGAATAACAATGTCCTAGGACATGTTACTTTCCTGGAGTATTTCATTCACATGAGGATGTGTCCTCTTCCATGCATTTCATTCAAAATATCCAATCTCGCATGCTCTCCCTTAAAAAAATAATAACAATAAAGGCACACTTTGATACCACCTTAAATCTCCCTTATTTAAGACCAAATAATGAGGTCTTTGTCACTTATGGTTAAGAAGTGGGTTGTGTGGATGATCATGATCACAGATTGGTATTTAAACATTGCTCTCCTGCATCTAATATGGGCCTCTTTGAAAACGATCATCAAAATCAATGACCTGACTTATTCTCTAGTATTCACTTGCCTTTAAATTTGAATTTGATTTTGAATTTGGATGAGCAGGTTATTATTGATGTACACCATGAGGTTCTTCCTCAATATTTTTCCTACACATGTGATTTTGTGAACACCTTCCACAACCCTTTGTTCTTCTTAAGTGACGTCGAAGAGCATGTCATGGATGTGCACACTCCTCTTAACAATTGTTTTGTTTCTTTTGATGATGAAGGACTTCTCATGTTCATAAATTCCTTGTGTCAAACTCAAGCATACTCTTTGGATGACCCTATGGCGGATGAGGTGGAGTCGGGTCCAATGCATAATGAATGCCACATGAATAATCTTAAGTTATCATTTGAAAATTTAAGTAAAGTAGTATATCATGACGCATTGAATTACCATAGTTTATTTCATAATCAAGAGATAACCATTGACCAATGCTTTGTAACTTTAGTGTTAAGTCATAATGTGGGGCATAATATTGATCCAAGGACTTGGTATATCTTACAAGAGAAAAACAAATACTTTTGGATCTTGATAGGCCTTCCAAATGCATTGTGTGCATCGATTTGTCAACATATCTTCCATAAGGAATTTCAAGTCATGAATCCTGCATGTAAACCCAAGGATGCATTCCTTGCCAAGGTTCATCCATTTTGAATCTTAGTTGGATACCTTCCCCTCCTTATATAGAAATAAATAAATAAAATAACTAATAAGACAATAAAATTTTAGTGATAGTTGTTTGGTGTTGCTTGTTTATCTCTGTCTTTCTTTATTGTCTACATTATAGTTTGTTTTGTTTCATTGGTTGATCCAGATGGATATCAGTGGCTACTCACCTATTCCACTGGCTCGAAACAATTGTCCATTTTGGTAGTTTCTTAGTTAATTTTCTAGGGTTTTTTGGGTCCTAAACTTTTGGGGCCGTTTTGAGGCCCTAAACGACGTTTATTTATTTATTTGGGGGGCCAAATGGATTCCAACAACATCCATTTTCCTCCAATCGAAAAATGTAAAGCTCGAATAGACCTTTCCAATGGGATATCAAACTCCCCAAACATAGATCGTATGCAAAAGTTATGACCCCAAGAAGTTGAGTATTCAACTAACCACCTTGGGGCTGCAAATTCTATGACGGTTCATCTTCTAGGGTTATGTTTTGGACATTTAGGGTTCTCTCCCTCATGTTTATTATAAATATGCCCTTTCAACCTCCTTTTGTATTAATCTTGGAATGAATGAGCATAACAACCACATCTCTTCTTAGAGATAGCTACCACCATTTTGCCTGTTGTATTTATAGTCTGTTCTATTTCCACCAATTAATAGAATATGTGTTTATTGTATCTCTGTTTTCCTTTCAATATGTATGTGTTTATGATTCTATATCTATTCTTTCATTTCTTTCTCACATAAATCTGGATCATTGGTTCATTTTGCAATACACATATTTTCTTGTTGCTTTTGATATGTTGAGAATTTAATTTTTTTTATTGTTGCTCATCAACTTTATGTTAGTTTGTTCTACATAAGATTCCTGACTTGGACTACAACCATATTTCATAAGATAAGGGAAGTTCTTTCCCTAAAGACATAATGACTAATTTTGAAAAGCTAAGATGAATCTAGGCACACTCATAGTATGATGAATATTATTGACGCCACTATTTTGGTAAATGATCTCAACCTGAAAGCTTTCTTGTCTGAAATGACCGTGTTGGGTAAATTATATGATTTTAATTTCTTTACATTTTAATGTTAACCCAAGGCCCATAAGCTTTTGAGGTGAATGCATAACATATGCAGGATCAAAGCTTAACTAACCCTATCTAATTGAAAACCACAGAAAACAAGATCACTAAAACTCTTAAAGGACTAATTTCTCTTCTTGGACCTTGTGCAGTAGGTGGGGCTTGGTCTTGGCCATAGGTGGAGTCCATCACTCATAATTTTTAGAATTACTTGCTCCGCGGGTAATACATTTCTAGGTACTCACTGAGGGTCTTTTTGAGATAATGTTTTCAAAGTTTATAAATTAAAGAAATAGTTCTTGAAGGAAATACATAAAACAAAACACTAAATGTGCACAACTAACCTAGTGTGTTAAAACAACTGAATTGGTCAAGCTTGATGGAATCACACTCCTACATATAGAAGCTCAAACATAAAACAAATACAAAGGAACACTCATGAATACTTGCACAGGGATACACTCAAATTTATAACCGAAACTTATTAAAATCTTGTAAAGTATGAACTTCCTTGGAAATCAATCCATTCACTTTTTTTTTCCTTGGAAAAAAAGCATAATTTTATATCATCCGAAGAGAAACAAAATTACAGTTTGTAGATACACATTTCTACATATTTTAGAAGAAAGAAAGTATGAGCAGAAAAATAAATAGTTGAACCAAAATGGGACCCCTGGATAATCCAATCCCCATACCATACATGGTAAGCATCATATAACCTGCCCGATACATACAAGGATAAACATAAAGGACCATACAGTTTCCTCCCGAAACTGTCAACAAAAAAACCAACTAAAAAGTATCAGTCCTTTGCTGCAAATAAAGACCAGATAGTCTTGAGAATTTCTTTCAGTCATGCACAAATGGTTAAAAAAAGAACCTATTCTAAAAAAGGAGTCCAAAAATATAGTCTGAAACCCATCAATGTAACTGGGAGTATAAAGATAGAAACACAAATTTATAGAGGATTTGCACCCTTTATAAACGACTTGTGATAGTATTCATGGCTCACATCCCCTAACGACTCTCTAATCTTCCACTGGCCAAGAGCCAACTGGAGCCCCGCCTTCGAGGCACAATCCACCTTCCTATTGTTTTCCCTGTAGACATGTTCGCATGAAAAAAAATCATATGAGTCTAAAACTGCACGGATGAAAGATAAAATGTTGTCAAGTCTTAGATTCCAGCAAAGTTGAATCCCCTTGATCCAGTTTATCACATTCATCGAGTCACCATAAACATTTAGAGTTCTACACCCTTTCTCTGCTGCAAAAATGAGTAAGAGTTTTAAGCTTAGTAACTCTGTAAAGTTGTTACTACCTTCCCCCAGCCCAACCATAAGTTCAAAAGAGTGATTTTCAGTCAAGAAAAGAATATCCCCACCCCTACAGAGATTATTTTGTGATTCCCCATCAAAAAAACCCCATGGTACCAATCTGTCAACTTCCAGCTCCAAAACTTCCCTCTGTCTAGTAGCCCTGATGTGTTGAGGGAAAGACTATAAAATTCCACAAGCCAGGCTAGCAATAATAACTGGAGTGCATATTTTATCTACAAAAAAAATATTATTTCTAGCCAACCAAACATCCTAGATCACTAGTAAAGGTAGAGCTGTCATAATATCTAGTGTTTCAGACCTCCTCCAATTCTCCCAGGATAGAAGTGTCGTGACGCCTTCCCATCTACAAAACAATCCCAGTTCCTTTAAGAATTCCTTCTACACTTCCTTGATGTAGGGACACTATAGAAAAATATGTAACACTGACTCACCTTCAACTTTACATAGAGCACACCATCCCAGCCCGTGGAAGCATCTTTTTTGCAAATTGTCCCATGTAGGTACCTTGTTTTCCAGCACACACCACATAAAAATCCTATTTTTTGGTAGGCTCTTGATTTTGCACAGCTTCTTCCACCACTAGTCCTCCACCCTATGAAAGCCCTCCGCACTGAGCTTTATGTATCCTACCTTTGGGGTATATTTCCCACCCGGATCTAGATCCCAAATAAGCACATCCTCCCTGACCCTAAGCTGAACCTGAGCCTGGTTCATAATCCTAATAAACTGTGCCAAGACCCTTTCATCAAGTTTTGGTAGGTCAAACTCCATAGATGATTTCCAGGTCTGGGACCAACATTTCTCCTCAATCAGAGCAACTAGTTGGGAGAGATAAACAATGCCTCTCTATCTCAAAGACTCCACCGTGTGAATGGGAAGCTTGTGTTGCTGATTGCACCCATCCCACGGGTCCTCCCCAACCCTCAATTTCCTGCCATTCCCCACATTCCATGCTAGGATGGATTCAATAATGTCAAAGGATTTAACCACAGCCTTCCATATGACTGAACCACCGAAAAACATTTTTGAAGGCCTCCTAATCCAATCTTCCACAGATTCAGGGGAAATGTACTTCTAAACTATAACCTGAGTCAACAAATTATTCTCCATTAACAATCTCCAACCACCCTTGGCTGCTAAAGACTTTGCAAACATGAAAATATTTTTAAGTCCCCAGCCTCCCAATCCTTTAGGCACCGCTATCCTCTCCCAGTGAACCCAAGGTGTCACCTGCACCTCCTTTTTTCCACTCCACAAAAATCTGAAACAAACCCTACGAGCCTCTTCCAAGATGCCTTTTGGGATCCAAGCCAGTGATAACCAGTAAAATGGGATGGATTCTAAAACAACTTTTACCATAACCAGTCTACCAGCCCTAGAGAGCCATTTATGAGTCCATATTTTAATTCGTTTCTCCATATTATCGAATAGCCATTTCCAATCCCGCTTTTGGTAGTCATTTGGTTTTAAGAAAAACCCCAAATATTTTAGGCCACCCTCCACTCCTTGCGTCATGTATGGAAAGGAACCAAAAATTATCCGTAGTTCCTCATCACTTAGGAAGTGGGTGGACAATGTGAATTTCCTTGCATTTGCGTTTATTTCCATCCCCGTGGCCTTAGCAAAAAGTGCCAAGATATCAAATATGGTATTAACATCTCTAGCCAATCTTGAGCAGAAAATTAATACATCATCTACAAACAATAGATGTGTTATCTGGAGGTGCTGTGAAATCAAAATACCCTTCAAATTTCCAAGTCTTTTATTCTCCCTTAGAGACCTGCCCAAACCTTCGACCACTAACATGAAAAGTAGTGGGGAGAGTGGACATCCCTGCCGCAGACCTCTTTCAACATGGAAGAAAGGAGAAGCAACTCCATTGATCAAAACCAAGAAGGAAACAGTTGTGATACAACTCATAATCCACCTGATAAAGTCAATTCCAAAACCAAGATGATTTAGGAGCATACGAATGTATAACCAACTTACCTTATCATAGGATTTAGAGAGGTATATTTTGAGGATAACCCCCTTGATATTTTTGGTTTTCATGCTATGGATACCCTCCTGAGAAACCCCAATGGCTTCATGAATTTGTCTCCCCTCCAAGAAACCAAATTGTTCATCAGAGATATGCACAGATAGGATTCCTTTGAGTATGAGAACACTCACCTTGGAAACCACTTTATAGATACAGTTGCATAGTGAAATGGGCCTAAAGTCATTCAGTGACACTGGATTGTCAACTTTTGGAATCAGATCTATAAAGGTCGAATTGAAACTGGTAGGGATCCTACCAGAAATTCTAATATCCTCCACCACCCTTAGTAAATCTCCTCCTAAGAGATCGAAGAGATCAATGAAGAATTCAATCGTCCACCCATCAAGACCTGGAATTTATCCTTCTGGAAGCTTTGTAGAACCGCCTTAAGTTCCCCTTCAGTAAATTCTTCCATTAGAGCCAAATTATCCTCCTCCTCCACAAACCTTGGGAATAACTAGGCAATGCTAATGACTTCTTCAATTGACGCCTCGATAGGGGCTTTAAATAGGTTCTCAAAATGTTCCACCCCTGTCCTAGTCATACCATCAAAAGTGTCATGGATCATACCACGATCATCCAGTAAACTCCAAACAGTGTTTGTAGCTTTTCTTCCCCTCGCATATGCATGAAAAAACTTTGTGTTATCATCCCCACATTCTAGCCAGGTAGCCTTGCTCTTCAATCTCCAAGTCTCCTCCCTTTCCAATAATAGGGTGTTCCTTCTCCCTTCCTGAATGATCACCAACTCTTTATCCAACTGATTCATCAAACCCCCCCATCTTTATCAAGGGTCTCTTTAAGCTCCTTTTCAATTTGTTTTAGTTCATTGTCCTCCCTTCATCTCAAATCATACCCTATCAATTAAAAGAAATAAACTTCATCGATGACCCTTCTTTTGGGAATGCACTGCTCTAAGTGCCCTCTCAATAGATTGTTGTTTACCTTCCAACAAATCGTTTCTAGCTCTAGACTGATCTTTTTATATCAAAGATTTTCTGCCTCTCCCTCGAGAAGTATGGCTCGGTTGTTTCCCCAAACCCCCCGAAGCCACCTTTGAGTAGGACCTAAGAAAGTACCCCGAGTCTGAAGACCTCGACGGTGAAAGAGGGGACATAACCCCATCATCACATGGATCTAAACCCATAATCTGTGATGAATCCCCCGGTAAAGCAGCATAGATAGGTGTGGAAGCCTCTAAAGGTTGAGTATTGATGGTCAGGTTTTTGATCTTTTCCATCCAATCCATCCCAGACAGATTCAAATAACTAGCAAATAAATTTATGGATGGAGATAGGGTAAAAGATGATGTACCCGAAAAATGGACCCTAAGAAAAGGTTCACCTGCCGAACTGGTCACCTCAATCACAGGAAGAGGAGCCATTGTCTCCACCACAGGTCCACAATCTTCAACATCATCTCTCTCTTACTCTACGGGCGATGTCAATGGATATGACGGAGCAGTATCCCCTCACTCCTTACCTGACCTCTTCATGCCACGCTGCTTTCTGTGACCATTGAGTGTACGCACTGCTAAGCTACAATCAATCATTGGATTCCCATATTCATGACATCGTCGACACCGGAAAGGAACATTTTCATAGTCCAAAATCTGTTTAAATTGATAACGACCCCAAGTCAGCATCATATCCTCAGCCAAACCCTCCCTGATATTGATGCTCACCAGAATCCTAGCCACTTGCTGCAGTTTTATTATCTTAAAGGACATATCGACTTTAAGGAATGACCCCAGAATGTTACCAATATTGGTAAAATGTTCCTCAGACCAGTATTGCATAGGAAAATCTGGAAGATGTACCCAGAGAGGCACCACATCCACCCGCTCCCTGCTAACATCAAAAGATATAATCCATGGTTTTAACAACACCAGAGAGTGGTCCAAAGACCAATTCCTGTTAAGAACCCACTGCAAATGTTCATTCTGTTTGAAATTGAATGCATACCAGCCATGTGTAAGGCTAACCACTTCCGGGACCTTCCCAAGAGCCTCTGACCAATTACCAACCGTTTGCAAAGAGAAAGACCTGCCGATAACACACCCTACCAACGAGAAATTTGCCATATGCTCAATCTGTTCCCAGGATATATCCTCCCCCAGTGTGTAATTGAATCTAGGCCGTTTCTTTTAAACCAGGTTTTCTGTTGATTTGAAGCAACCTTGCTGTTGACCCTACCGTCCACTTTGCTACCAGACCCAGAATCAAGGTGACCTTTTACTGATGGGATCGAGCTACGATGAGGGTTCGCAGATTCAAGTGGCCTAGCCACAACACCCTGAGTCTCCACCCTCAAACCCTCGTGTTGGGTGTTTTATTATCTAAATTAATCCACCTATTCTTTAATTATCAACCAGGGTTGGTAAGCTTAGAGTTGAAACAAAATATATGCGAAGGTAGAGGGTGTCGTGTAAATATTTTAACAAACAAAAGATCGAAAGATCTTTCAAAATGAAAAACTGAGTCAAACTCCTAAAAATGCAATTATTAAAGTAATTAAACTGAAATGAACTAAACAATTGAAAATAAGTTTTAAACTAAAGCACAATCAACAATTGACTATTCAAATGGGAAACTAGGGTGGAATGAAAACTTAACTTATAAGCAACTAGAAAACTTAATAAAAGAAGTAAGTAGAAAACTTAAAAAGAAGCAAGTAGAAAACTTATTAAAAGAAATATCTTTAGGTTCTATCCTACAAGTTCTTTCAACAATAACACAACATAAAAAAGACAACCTAAAAACATATTAAGGAAAACACATATAACCCTAAATTTTGCATACAAACAAACAAATCAATTCAAAAGGAATAAACACAAAACCATACAACAATAAAACAAAATCAGAAACAAAACTTAAGAATAACTTAAACTTCACTCAAAGTGAAAGAAGAAGGAAACATAAGAAAACTTTAATAAATAATTTAAAACAACTAAACTTTAACTTTAATGTTAAATAAAACTATCATCTAACTATTACAGTCAAAACATAATTCAGACATTCACAAAACAAAACTAAAAACAATCTTAAAACATATAAAAAACACTAAAAACAGAATTAAGGACTAAATGTCAGACTGAACTGTGGGTCTGAAATGGGTGGTTGAATAATAGACCGAACAGGCTGTCCGAATGATAGTTTGCACAGTTAAAATGGTAAAAACTAACCTAAATGAACTAATCTTCAGCTGAAGCCATGCAGATGTAACTCTAACGCATCGGAACAATAAATAAACCTATTTAACAACAAATTAACCTTAAACTAGTTCATGAACAAAAGGAATCATTGCATATTAAATTAATGAATAAACTGGAAATTAACTTGCATAAATTCAAAACAGGAAAAGAAATAACAGAATTGAATCTATTCTAAATTCATAAAAACAACTTATTCTATATTCCTGAAAACAAAGACTGAAAGTAATGCTGGAAATGAAATAATTGGAAACAAAATGACTGAAAGAAAATAACTGAAAGCAAGCTATGCGCACATCTAACTAATTAACTTCGGAATAAAACTAAGTTAATGTATTACAAAAAACAAATAAAATATCATTTACTATAATCTAATGGAAGCAAACTAGAAATTAAACTAGACTAGCTAAAATAGAAAAGAAACTAAGCTAAACAAAGAAAATGAACCTCTGGTTGATGAGGGGCCCTCTTAGTAATCAGGGGTGATTCCTGGCTAACTTCTACTTAAATGAAATCTTCAACAACAGCGCATACAACTCTTTCTTTAGATGGTGGAATAGAAATACAAAGTTCAAGAGTAAATCACAGTAAGAAATCTTCTCCTAACTCTGCTAATTGACTGATTTTCTAGCTAACTGAGCTCTCTCACAGAGGCTGCTTTATATAATGATTTACAGGGATGAGCAAGTCTACCCTTTAGTGGTCGATTGCTCTCTAAATTTAGTCGACTATAATGGAGTTTAACTGATCTCAGGCCAACGCATAAGCATCTCCCTTCTTCAGCGCAAGTATGGTTCTTCTCACTGGACAACACACACACAGTTTCCTTCTCCAGCGCAAACGATCTGCAGAGGTGGTGGACGACTCCTTCTTTAGTGTGAACGTGGAATGGCGGCGAGCCAAGGTAGCGTACATGGCGGGTCTTCTAGAACGCAGGTCGTTCAATTATTTAAACGCTCAGACTGGTGGTAGTTTGGAGTCAGGCAGAGGAGGCCACGAGCGATCTTTCTAGGGCGTGAGTTGAATGAATTAGTTCAGCGCGTGGATGGTTGATGTGGTGGCGAGCAAAGGAGAACGCAGGCTGGTAAGTATGTAGAACACAACTCCATCACCATACGCGTGGATAACCAGATCGTTTGCAGCTGTTCCAATGTTTTAATGCCTGGAGTTAATTCTCAGCAGCCCACAGTCTGATGGGCGATCTGGACGGAGTGCTGAACGAAAGGCTGGGATGTGATATGGATACACTGGGAGTCGATCTAGGGTGAACAGAGCATCTATTTGCTGACTTGCTACAGGATTGGAGTCTTCAGCAACAAATTTCGACATCTAGAAAACCACCAGCGAGTTTCACGCAACGGGCTCAATGACGAGTTGGACATGTTGTGCGGAAAGCAGGCTGAATGCGTTTTGCATATTAACTTGGCCCAAAAGGATTATAAAGCTGTAAACAATTATACAAACTAATTAATACATCAAATATACTTCAATAATGTTATTTTTAATTAATAAAACCATAAAAAATGATAATAATAAAATAATTTTATATAAACCTTAAAAACACTCATACCTGGAGTTGAATAATAATATGTGTCACATAAAACATACAAAAGATGATAAAATATGTATTTAAATGAATAATTTATCTGACAAAAATGATAACAAATCAAGGATCAACACCTTGCCACCGGAATTTCCCACAGTGGTATCGCCGACAGTCCCATCCCCGACTGCGAACCGTCCAACACCGTCTGCCTAACACCTCCCAACAAAACCCCTTTCGAAGCAGGTAGCTTCGTTGATCCCCAAAAACCCAGCCCTAAACCTTCAGAAACATCCGCGGAAAGGTCAGGCAATATTAATGACGCCAGTGAAGAATAAAACAGTGAAGACGAAGAGAAAATCGCCTCATTGAAAACAGTCGATGGTAAGGGTGAAAGTCCCTCATTCCAGGTTGATGATTTCTTCACCTCAGCCTGTAGTCCTCCACCTATCTCATGCCAAAAAATGCCCTCCTCCAGGTGTTCACAAGTGAAATCAACCAGCTCTTCATCTGCCATGGCACTCAAAACAAGGGAGAAAGGTGAAAACCAACAGTAACAGTCAGGAAAATTACCCCAGGTAAAAACACAATGGTTTCCCCAACCTGCACACAAAAACCCACGCTGGTCAAAAACAAAAAAAAAGCGTCGCTCCGTACCCCAAACTCACGTGGTACCCCTGATCACCATCGAATCCTCTCACAACACTGAGCTCTGCGACCTGCTAACCAGGCTGGATCCAGTCAAACCCTCGGTCTCAGTCCTTCATAGACCACTCGCGATCAAACCCTCATGTTTCTTGGTGCTCCCTTCTCCTCTCATCCCAAATCAATCCATTCACTTAATTCTATAATGATTGTGATTGCATTGTTAAGATTCTAATGATAATAATTTAATACACAAACTCTATCTCATTTTCCAAAGTAAATAAATATATTAATTCAATCATAGTTCTTTAAAACACAGATATGATTCAAGTCTAGCTCATAACCTGCAACATATTAGTTTCATAGTACACACATATAACAAAAATGTAATAAACACCAATATATATTAATTAAAAAAGATGTTTGATCAATTAATAATGAAATAACACATTCACACAAGAAAATTGTAACACTGTACCAAACTTATAGAAGACAAAAAAATACATTCCACAACAACATAAATTAAAATGAAGGAATGGAAGTAGCGTTACTTCAATGTTGAAGTGGGCCTTGCCTTCTTAGAAGTAAGCTACTTAAAAGAATTCAATAATTGGAAGTATTAGCACTAATAATTATATTATAGACCTTTCGTTAATGTCTCAAAAACATAGTACTACAAGTTTTACAATTCCAGAATCTGAAGCGTGCTCATTCCTCTAATTTTTGATCATGCATATCCCCTGTTTATCCATAGACAAGAATTCATGATAATAGCATTTTGTTTCTATCACATCATCGAAGATGATGAATAGAATCATTTAGTTGATACACCATTTTCTAAAAGAAGAATCGTAGATATGATTTGCCCAAGATACTAGCATATTTTAAGGAGCTAAATCTAGAAATGATATCTTGATAAGAAGGTTGTCATCTATCACCATTTTAACTTCTTAAAGTTGTTCAAATGCTAACAAAAAGGTGTTGTTGATGATCTATGTTCATCCAATGAAATATTTGACAGGGTAGTCACTTCCTAGAATCATGAATTCCTGTTCTAAGTGACATGTTCTTCAAAAACAAAGTAACTACAAGAACTTGTAAGTTCTTGTAGTAACTGTCAAATTAATACTCCCAATTGATTTTAATCATATTTAAATAACAAACTAAAGAAAAAACATGTCAAGTAGCATTTCGTACCTTATGGATGCCTGATATATCAATACATATAGCAAAAATGATGATATAAAGGTAAAAAGGTAAGCAAGGTAAGAATAAAAGAGTGCAATAAATGACAAAATTATGTGCATATCCACAATCCAACAGATCCCTTGTCAAATTAAACATATACAAACTTTCCCATCCTTCTTTATGTCCCTTGTTCATTCTTTCGATGAAAATCACTTCTCGTATACTTGTGTTATTTATTCTCCATATGTAATCCATTCTTGACACCTCTTCATGAATTTTTATCTTCTACATTAATTGATGGTTTGTGAAACCATACATCCTAATTTTGAGCTATTTTGTGTAGCCTTAACCTATTTTGTGCAACCCTCCCTTGGTGTAGCATTTATTAACCCCATAAATAATTCAATGTATTTAAATTTGCAAATCATTACAAATTATGATTTATTGTTATAACTTACTCTATTGTTTTAGAAAATCCACCCTTTGAAAAGGTTATAATATTTTCTAAACTAGTCTTTTGACCTAAAAACCAATGAGGAAACATGCTACTAGGAGAGTGGAAAAGAGGATTCCCCATAGGAGACATGACTAAAAATCAAATGGTTTGTATAATGAGATAGTCCATCTTATTTTTTATTTAGTTTGATATGGATTTTATAATCAGATGATAAGTTCAAGTCATGAATGGGCTTTGTGCGATGCTGTTGTAAATAAAACAAGGAAGGCTGCAGAGTAGCAAGTCCCTGCCAAGTTCGTAATGCTAAGCGAAATCTTATCTCATTGTCTAAGCAAGCCAACCAAGGTCTCCTTCTAAAAGTACCAAGTCTTATTAAATAGAATACTGAGAATCCGAGGGTTCATATTGGTCTATCTTTGTAAGGTATTACATACTATACCAATGTAAAAGTTTAATATCCAGTCAAAGGTTTTATGGGACTTATTTATATAAGCTTCAATATAGCCTCTCTACAAGCTACCAGGAAATCTCAGTATAAGCTTCAATATAGCCGAATTAGCTTTGGTGGTACATTATCCTCGTCTTTGCTGAAGGTTCTGTTGAAGGGTGTACATGTGAAAAGTCCACCCAGGTCTTCGATGAGACAGGATGATGCATCCACCAAAATTCCTAAAAGGTAAACCGATCACTACATAATTTCTTCAGCTATCAAAACAGATGCTACTACTGAAATGATGGATTCCCACAAGACCACTACATGGGTAACAAAAAGAAGGTATGATTGGGTACCTAGCCAACAGATTTGCCATAGAGCAGAAGATTTTACGCAACATACAGACTTATACATGTTTGCTTTGGAATCTTGGTAAAACATATTTTCTGCCTAGAAGTTTGTAGGGTGTTTATGTTTTGCCTATTTTCATATACACAGTTGGCAAGAGATGTCCAAAGGTCCAACTCCAACCCTTTATACATGTAGATATATTACCTTGACACTTACCTGCTTATTGCTTTCCTATATGATTAGATTGCTTTTATGTATTTTTCATAGTAGATAAAAAGCCATTATAATGGTGGATATGGATTTTGTTTCTTACAGAATGATTGACTTTCATAATCGTTAGACATGCTTGACATTTGATATTGGGTGAAGAATTTTTTATAGGCTTTTCACCTGCATAGCACTATAAAAGAAGTTTTTTTTAAAAGTTTTTTTTAATTAAAAAAAATCATGCTCTTTTGTTACGAATGGTTTTTCTTATGCTACTGCATTTCAATTGTGTTATGATGGAGCATCAACCATTAATAATTTGACTAGTCTTCTTTGGGTTGCTCAACCGAATCAAATTTATATACTTAATGTATATTCCGCTCTAATATACAAGGTTTTAGTGTGAGCTGAATAGTCGCTCTAATATACAAGGTTTTAGTGTGAGCTGAATAATCACTCATTTATTTAGGCTTCCAAGGTTTCTGCGGGTGTTTACCCATTTTCATAAATTCAACCCTACTAATGTCCAAACGTCTTGCTAGCCCTGATCGATCCACAACTATTATCACACGGGACGACAACCACATGCTGCCTACACTTTGCTTGCTCCTATGTAGATTGTTGGCCGATTCTAAGACAATTTAAGGTAATTTGCTCGCGAATATTTAGATTGCTGTTTATTTTTATATAATCATTGATCTTTTTTATGATTGTTTTCTCCTCACAACTGACTAGGAACATAACAGTGAATGTACTTTTAATTACCTTTCGCACTGTATCTTATAAATTCTTGAATAAAGTTCTTTATTCTGCATATATTCTTAACCTCATGCAATTTTTGTACTTTTATCAATAAATCTCCAGTGAACAGTAACAAAAGACTACCTATGTATGGATGAGCGCACTAGACAAAAGTTTCAAGTGGTTTAGATCCGCTTTTAAACATCTAGGATACTCATCCACTTCTAAACATATGGGATACTACAACTCTCCTACACTTTTATTTAAGAGTATGGAAACTCAAATCTCAGATCCAGTCAAATCAGTCAAGTGCAATCGACACCAGTCCATCGTTCGCTCCCAGCACAGCAGCCCGAAGCCATTGGCCTCTTTGATGGTAATTAACTATATTACTTTCATTCTCTTTCATGGTCTCTTTCCTAATTTCTGGTATGGTGATGCTTACATCCAATTGTTCAGAGCTTAGGGTTGCCCTTGTAACTGCGGCTTCTTTTGTTACACAATTAGCTAATTCCATGGAAGCCATTTCCCTCTAAAGGTAATCACAGAGAAAGAAATTGGAATTCTCCGAGTGAAACCTTACAGGAAGAGAAATCAGTTGAGAAAGCGCCGAAGACGATTCCAGAGGAGTGTGCGCGACAGACGATTCCAGAGGTGTGTGTTCTCCACGCTCAGGGAGGTTTCCTTATGTACTTTTTTTTAAAAGTTTGGGTCCCATTAAACATACACTGCTTATTATCAATTCCATTGTACAATATATATCTTAAATTGATATGTTGTGGACCATTTTGGCTTTTTTTTCATAGTGGGCGACCAGCGGAAAACCAATTCGACCTTCTTTTTATAATTGAAATAACACAAAGATCATTGTCATAAATTTGTTCTGATCTTTTCGAAAGGAAGGCAGCTTAGATTTGTCAACTTCCACTTATTCACTTTTTGGCCACGTTGAGGCCATGCACAAACTGCATGCAAGCTAAGTTAGCCTATGTTACAAGGTATCTACGTGGCCATAGGTGGAGGCCATTTGCTCGATAGATATCATGCATTTTTGTCTTAATATGGTTCTGATTGCCCATGGAGGCCATTGTTCCATACGTTCAGTTAGTACTTACCTCTATCTCTATTGCTTCAACTCCGTTCATGGGCATTGGATCTTTATCTCTGTCCAGAATGGGATTTAGAATGAAGAATGGATCTAAAATGAGCAAGGTAGAGGCAAAAGTGAAAGCATATAACCAAACATTTGAACCAGTCAACCTAGCTTCCCTTCACCCAGTTTCAAAGCGATTGGTTGCAGAACCTCCACTTGCAAAGCTAGCGGGTTCCATTTACTGAGTTGTTGGAGCATCATCTGTAGGAGAGTAGTGGTTCGAGCAGCAATTTAATATACATATACATATCCCACAAAGGTAGAGTTAGCACCTGTTAGCTGTTAGTATGCATCCTGGAAAAATGAAGTAAATGAAAATGATGGAAATTTTAAAAATAATGATCAGTTCTTTATTCTTTATTTTATCTTTTTAAACTGAGGCCATTTAGTTGTGGATAGCACATTGAAAGTGCTAAAGGTCTATTACCAAGGACCTGGTCTTTGTTGCAGTTGCATAGTTTTCTTCTTGGCTCGTCAACGCACACGAATGGCTCCAATCACTCAGCTCCTGCGTTCTGCCGAAACCTTAACAATGCCTAGAGTAAACCCATTTCTGACATTAACAGTCTTTATTGCGTATTGCTAATCGCTTTTGTATAGTCTGCATACGATATATCTAGGTTAGTCTAATTAGGTATGATATTATTGATTACCAATGCCTAGAGTAAACCCATTTATGACATTAACAGTCTTTATTGCATATTGCTAATCGCTTTTGTATAGTCTGCATACGATATATCTAGGTTAGTCTAATTAGGCAAGATATTATTGATCTTCTCATAAACATTACATTGTATTACAGGTTCGGGTGATTGTTCTCAGTGCTAACATGTGCTGCTTACAATGCCGCGACAGGGTCTCTAAAGTGCTCTCC
This sequence comes from Pseudotsuga menziesii, assembly GCA_001517045.1. Taxonomy (NCBI): domain Eukaryota; kingdom Viridiplantae; phylum Streptophyta; class Pinopsida; order Pinales; family Pinaceae; genus Pseudotsuga; species Pseudotsuga menziesii. The sequence continues at coordinate 67,813 of LPNX010757483.1, read as the reverse complement.
AAAATCGACAGTATGTTAATTCTTCAGATTTTGCACAATATTGACATACAGTATATACTATATACAGTTCATTTTAATTTGGTGAAGAAATAATATACTTACTGCTGGGGAAGCTACTCCTTGGCATGGCACCGCTCTTACTGTTTATTCATATGTCCCAATATGTTAATCCAACTCAATAGCACTGCTCTCCTTGGCTAGCTCCTTTTTGTGCCCTTTCCTCTTTATGTCGGCTAGAGACAGCTAGCTACAACCAACGAGTACTTGGTTCACCAGATGAAAAAATGAAGTAGAATGAGGTGTGTTCGAATCTTGTTTCAGCTTATTGTTCAGAGTCTAGAAGTGAATATGCAAATGCTAAATCAATGGCTCTCGAAATGTGCTACACTTGGCATCGCTGCTAAATCAGAGGTTCTCGAAATGTGCTACAGTCAGCATTGCTGCAAGGAAAACTAAGCAAAAACGGACCCTGAAAAACTTGGAAAACTAAGCAAAAATGATGAGGTTAGTAAATCAAGGGTTTTTCAATTGATTAGTTTAGTGCTTTCACTATAATGTTTGCAAAATCTTGTAATTTTTAAATGTTGTTGCAGATACGATACAACACTGAGTATGGGCTTCAATTTTCCTTTGCTCTACAATTTTTCTAGAGGTTCAACAACATTCAATCTCTTATGCAAATAGGTAGATTCTATATTTTTTATTTAATGCTTTGACAATTTAGCTATTATTTTGTTCATGTCTTAAGCTACTAAGCCATAAATCTTATGTTGAAACTAAATAAAAAAGATCAAAAGAAAATGGCTTATTCTATCTGCAACCATGCTTGCAATTTGATTATGCTTTTTTACCTTGTTATCAGGTGCCCTAGGTGCCATCCCCGTGCAACCAAGCCTGCAATTTGATTATGCTATTTTACCATGATAAATGCTATTTTACCTTGTTATCATTATCAGGTGCTGCAATTTGATTATGTCTTATATTAAACAATGGTTTCTCTATATTTGAAATTCTTAGCAAGGTGCACCTCAACTAGGGATTTACAAGGATTTACAATGCAACACGAGTGATGCTCACCAAGACCATGGCTTAATATTGATGGCACATAAGGGCGGTGGCTTCTCCCTGGCTAGGGAAAGGCCGTGGTAATGCTACATGTCTGAGGAAGGCTCGTGGTAATATAAGCCAGGCCATTTGTGGAACATTAAGGCGGTGGGGCGGTGGCAGAGCCTCAAGGCGGTGGGATGATGGTTGGTCGAACCTTGAACGCAACATTTATTGTTAAGAAACTAACATTTATTGTTAAGAGTAAGGCTACTTCACCAAAAATATTAAACTCAACGGAATTCATTTGGAGAGCAAAATATAGGTGAAAACTTAGGAGAAATATGGCCTTTCCTCGAGAAGAGGCCAAATAAGAGATCGAGAAGAGGCCAAATAAGAGATCAATAGACTTGATTGGCCCATGAAAACGCAGCTTGACTCATGAAAAGACAACTGGAACATAAGATTTAGAACTTAATAGACTTGATTGGCCCATGAAAACTCAGCTTGACTCATGAAAAGGCAACTGGAACATAAGATTTAGAACTTAAATAGACTTGATTGGCCCATGAAAATGAAAACGCAGCTTGACTCATGAAAAGACAACTGGAACATAAGATTTAGAACTTAATAGACTTGATTGGCCCATGAAAACTCAGCTTGACTCATGAAAAGGCAACTGGAACATAAGATTTAGAACTTAATAGACTTGATTGGCCCATGAAAATGAAAACGCAGCTTGACTCATGAAAAGACAACTAGAACATAAGATTTAGAACTTAGATAAATTTTTGAAATTTGTTTTGGTTAACGTGCAGACTAATTGAAATGACGGAAAGCCATTTCATAGAGCTTCGGCTAGTGACTAATGGTATGGGACTAATAAACATATAGTGGTATGAGAATGACAATGTTGGTTGCTTTATTAAAAAAAACTTATGGTTTGATATTTCACGGTGGATAGTGATAGTGGATTAAAAAAAAACTTATGGTTTGATATTTCACGGTGGATAGTGATAGTGGATTAAACTTACATACGATGAGAAATATATATATATATATATATATATAGTTATGTAAGATGACATGTTGTTGACGTTTTAAATAATGTCAATATATATAAAATTATAATGGTTGTAATGTTAGATGACATCTTGTTGATGTATTAAATAGTGTCAAATATTTTGGTAAGGGATCCCATGCCCATAACCTATTATATAAGCCGTCCAGCCGTCCATGCAAATGCTACAAACCCACACTATTTGATGTTGAAAATCGGATGTACATGGAATTAAATGTTGGGTTAAATTATCGCAAAGCACATACCATTTTTTCAAAGCAGTGAATACAAATATTAAATCCCGCGAAATTCTGCATTGAAGGTCATCTTATTAACGGTGGATCTAAATGTAATTAAATGGCAAGTTTGATCGTTGTATAATTTGTTCTTATAGTAGTTCAAATCATTTCAATCAGTTTTAAATGTTTGACATTCTTGGGATTTGTTAGCATTATATACTCCGTTCTTGGTGGATGATTTGTTAGCATTATATACTCTCTTCTTGGTGGATGATGCGGAAAAGTATCACATTTTATTATTGGGCACTATTTCATTGTTTAAATGTGTCATGTTATTACTTTCACATTTATTTATTTGTAATTATGTAAGTTGTATTAATGCATAGTTGTTGATATTGGTTTTGTCATTATCAGCGGTGCATTTACACTTGATTGTAAATAATTTAGCGGGCAAAAATTAACCAGTCTGCTACGCAGGCTTTAATGAGATAGCGACTATATAGTAGGTTGTTGAGAAGGTTGTTAGATCTCAAGCTGCTTGAGATCCAACAACATATTGTGCAACCGTTGTCTCATTAAATCCTGTGCAACAAGCTGGTTATTGATTAAATCCTGTGCAACAAGCTGGTTATTGTGGTTATTGATCGGCATTTTATCATTTTCAAGATCGTTCAACATTTGACATTGGTTGGTTCTATTAATAGTCCTCTGTGTTGGTTTTATTTTGGAGTATCACGTTTGATGGTTATGAGCTTGATACAAATTCTTACCATTATCTCCTAGGCACCTCACTTAAGATGGGAAAGATTATTCGGCATTTTATCATTTTCAAGATCGTTCAACATTTGACATTGGTTGGTTCTATTAATAGTCCTCTGTGTTGGTTTTATTTTGGAGTATCACGTTTGATGGTTATGAGCTTGATACAAATTCTTACCATTATCTCCTAGGCACCTCACTTAATATGGGAAAGATTATTCATGCATGCCAATTGCTTTAGGCCATGGAGAAGTCAAGCTATAAGTTTGACCCTATTCCATATGAGATATGGGCATTCTTTGCTTTTAAAAAGAAAATGGAGAACACTAATGAATTTTTTAACAAGATGATCAAATATGGTTTGAGATCAAAGAAAGTCATTGAAGGATAATAGACATCTATGATGGGAGATTTTCCATACGTATATACCATAGTTTCGTTTTCTTGAACAATTTTTCTAATTCATGGAGGATGGTGATATAATTAGATCTCATTCACGATGAAGAAATTTTTCTACAAGAACTCTGTCTTTGGGTTTTTCATTCTTTTGTAATGCTTTAATCATGTTCTCAGGACAATAGGAATTTTCAGATTGTTTTTTATCATTGTATAATGTACTATTTACAACATCTCTTATTAGTGTGGTGTTTGTTTTTTTACTAGATGTCTAATCAATTTATTGTTTGAGATTTTCAACTCTATACATGTGGGGCCAAAGAAATCAGTGCTTCACAACATGGAAAATAACTTTGTAGCTAGTTGAATGGCAATATATAGGTCATTGTTCTTTAGACTATGCATAATCTAGCAAATGCTGGAGTCAAAATCTAAGTATTGACCTGAGACAAGAGCAATGCAAATACAAGGAGTTAAGTCTGATGTTGGGTTTCATCCCTCAATTCAACCATTTAATGGAGTTGTAAGGAGGGACATCACCCCTCCTTTTTCTCTTGGAATTTATTTAATATTTTTCTCTTGTGTCCCTTGGGTTTCGATGTGGCTAAAGTTTAAACCTTGATTGATTTTTTGTCCATGCTACAGATATACCATATCTTATGTAGCATTATTACCACGAACAAGCGAGAGAGAAGGTAGTTGTTCTTGACTCCTTGGATATCTAAAGGACAACGAATCTCAAAGGGAGGTAGAGGTCATTTCTTGCTATGGTATACTAAAATTTGGAATTCTTGAATCAAGAAGATTTCTTTCATCTCATACACTCGTGAGTCTAAGTTTAATAAGTTTTTTTGATATCAAGAATTCTTATTAAGTGACAAAGTTGGAGGGTTTGATTCTAACTGCATTGTTTACATGTATATTCATCAGTTCGTTAATGTGCTTGATAAAGTTATTCAAGTAGAAACAACAATAGTAACTAAAAACAAATTTGTAAATCTGTTGCAGTCCTATCAGTTCTAGATTATTTTTCTTTTCATTTTCACTTTGTCTAAGTGGTATTGTAAACACTAGTCCCCGCGTTGGAAGAATTCCCACTGTATATTTTCATAGGAATCTAAAAGAAACCATTGGATGTATTCCTTGTGTATTGATGAAAGATATCAATAAAGAATATGCTTTTTATCTTTATATGTTTATACTAGTGTCATGTTTATGTTAGTGGGCTACTTAGTTTTGAGTTTCCTTTATTGTCCTGCTATCTTTCGTCATTAATTAATTTCTCTTAGGAATATTTTCTTGAGTTGATGTTTGTCCATGCATTGATATATATCTTGGACTGTTTTTATCTTGATTTTACTCGTATTAAAATACAAAATACATACACTAGGCCTTTTGTCTTTGTTGTTATTAAATAGGTCTTTTGAATTTAATGGTAATAATTTTCTATTCTTTTATGTTTTGAAATCTCACCAGATTCATTAATGAAGTTTGAGATCAGTTAAATATTTAAGGCTATAAAGTAGGGTTCCATTCCTGTTTTCCTTTGGTCTATCCCACCATTGATTTTGAGAGTTAGCATTCTTCTCAATAACATTTTTTGGTGACCATACTCTGGAGGAATGTTCAATGCTTCTTTTCTTAGCTTTTATTGCGCGAGAGGCGCTCTACAGCCTAGTATGGGGGAGATCTTGTCACATGATGTAACGTGATGTAAAGTTACTAACATGTCAGCAAAAAATAATAGTGAAAGTGAATATTATGGGGGAGATCTTGTCACGTGATGTAACATGTCGGCAAAAAATAATAGTGAAAGTGAATATTATGGGGGAGTGAAAGTGAATATTATGGGGGAGATCTTGTCACGTGTGATGTAACGTTACTAACATGTTGGCAAAAAATAATAGTGAAAGTGAATATTATGGGGGAGATCTTGTAATGTGATGTAACTAATGAAGAGCTTTGAATTCAATGTCCAACAATCTCTTCCACAATCTCTTCCACCGCTATCAGATGAGTTTTGAACCTTGATGTGTTGCTTTGATACCATTTGTTGGATTAATGGCAAAAGCCAGACTAACACCAGTAAAACTGTTCCTAAAACCAGTAAAACTGTTCCTCAGATACCATTTGTTGGACTAACAGCAAAAGTTAAGCCAAAAGTTAGACCAAAACCAACATGTACTAATCTCCACCACAATCTCCAAAGTTAGGATCCAGAGAAAACATTAATCCATTTCACAAAATTCAAAAAAAAAAGAAGTTAAACCCAATGTCCAACAACTAGTCAGATCAAAACCAGGCCAACCATTAACTAATATCATAATCAGGGCCAACCATTAACTAATATCATAATCGTCTGTGTACAGGCCGCAGTGTTTGCTGTGCGGGCTGGGGAATCCGATGGAGGGGATCATGGGCCGACATTAAATCTACCAGAGGTATATTGTTTTAGGTATCAATATTTTTCGTTTACTGCGTATTATGTGATAAAAAAACGTAGATCAGGCGGGACTAATTTTCGTTTGTGTGATCATTAGGCAGCGGTGTTCACAAAGGGGATGAATTGCGCGGTGAGAATAGTGGAATCGGGTTGGTTCTTCCTCGGTTCCCAGGAGATCAGCAAAGGCGTTCCCTTTGCGCAGATATCGCTGGGCGACATTGTTAGCCTCAGGAGAATATACATGCCGAGCTGGGAGATACAGGAGGTGCTCTCTTACAGCTGCCTGGCCATTCTCAAGTCATACTTCGCTCAGCTTAGGGGCTTACTTTCCTACTCGTTCTATGATTCCTTAGACGGGGCGCAGATAATTGGGTTGGGAGTGTGGGATAGCGTCGAGTCGGCTTCTGTTCTTGGAAAGCATCCCAACACGAACCCGGCGTTACCGTTTTGGAAAGGATTGGGAGCCAAGAAGCTCAAATACCATGTCTGCCAGGTCGTCTACGTCACCTACCAGAGTCCAGGCCTCGAGAATTCTAGACCAGGTTTTCAAATATTATAACAATTGAAGTTCAACTCGGTTTCACCGTCATCGGATTGTGGCATAATTCACCGACAGACAGACATACGGCTGATCTTTTAAAAATTGACCTAGCTTCGGGCAAGTACTCACTCTAAATATATATATGAAAGGGATTCTATGCTGCATGCCATACGCCTGCAAAGCATTTGTCTGAATGCTGTAGAAGTGGAATGGAAGATTGCAGAATTACCCAGCCACTTATGTTTTCTAGCTCTCAAATAAAATATGATGTTGAGATGATCTAACCTTTTGCAAAGTGCCATATTTGATTTTCTACTGAAATACTTTATTAAACTTAAAATTTATTATTTATTATTTATTCATGTTTCGGGTAAAAAGTTATTATAATATGAATGAATAAAAACCTAAAATTTATTATTTATTCATGTTTCGGTTAAAAAGTTGTTATATGAAAGAATGTAGATTTTTATTATATGTTAAATGTATGAAGTTTAAGTCTAATTTGGGTATTATCTCGTGTGTATTCATGTTATATGTTTTATTTTAGATATAACAAAATCGGTAATTTATTTCTAGATTATTTGGATGAGATTTTAGTTTAATAGTTAGTTTAAAGATATATAAAAAATGGTTTTTATTGGGTTTTACTTTTACTAAGGGGGTAAAGATATATGTCGGATGGGGTCCATGCTGTTTTTAAACTGAAAAACTGATATTGTCTTTAACAAATAAACTGAAAAAATATCTAGTCGGGCCATGTTTCGTTTCAGAGTTTGAAAAAAATTATCGATGGGAGGGAATCCTTCCCCCACCCCACTTTAGGGAAGAATCCATTAAAAAATAAGTTAAAACTTGACTTCCATAGCACTGAGAGGAATTACAGGGTTTCGATTAATAAATAATAAATACTGGAAAATTGAAAGTTTTAGATAAGAATTCTGCAGAAAGAGAGATCGAGTAATTTAAGTTTCCATTTAGCAGATTTGCTTCAAAACAAAGACGTGACATTTGCTGCAAGTTGCTTAAACAGATAAAGAATGCATCTTTAGCTTGCTAACCATTGTCGAGAAGACGACTGCATGCGATCACGCTGAGCTGAACTTCCAACATTTACAGTCACAATAATCTTCTCCGGCCGGAGAAACTGAAAAAAGGTAGAAAGGGAGATGAAACATTAGAGAAAATATTTTGAGGAAAAATAAGATATAAGCCAAGCATGAAAGAGTGTCGAACAAATAAATAATGCGCCTCAAAGCAGATTAAAACCTGGACAAATTCTTGAAGTTCTGAGAAGCTTGAATGTTCACTGTATGGAACTCCCGCACAAGGAAGAAAAACACATGCTGCTTAAATCATATGCTGACAAAAAAAAGGGATGCTTATTGAAAGCCTAGACAATTTTGCAGACGGATCTAGGAGCACTTTAATATATTAATTTGCTTTGTGGATAGCTTTATAGAAAAATTTAAGAACACTTTAATTTGGCAGCTGCTCAAAGTTGTAACAAGACAATTTTCCCAGGTCAAAAAACAATTTTAGTCGTAATGGAAATTACTCTCTTAATTGCAAATCCTCTCTTCATCGCAATTGCTCTCGATCGCAAAGCAATTGTTGTCTCAATATAATATATAGACCAGCGATCATTCCACTATAAAATTGAATGTCCAAAGGAGAAACATAGTGAAATCGAAAGCTTACCTTCTGCATCAACATAGATCAAATATATGCATGGTATATACAATTTCAAATACTGGTGCCTTGGGGGTTAAGTGTATTGGCTTGCCCCACAAGGCTTAATTTTGATTTTGAAAGCACGGTCTTCATAAAACATCTGCTGCTGATTTAGTGTAATGTAAACAATAATTGCATATCTAACCTAGATATGGATTCAAGGTAAAAATGGTTTTATTGCCAACAATCGAGCATAAGGATCCCATATTAGACAAAAATATATGAAACCCCACAGGGGGTGTGTCTACTGCATAGTAAGCTTTCAAGGGCTCCATCACTAAACAAATGCTTATACGACACAACACCTTACCTATCTGAAACAGACCTTGGAGATCAGCTTTATGTGGTAGTGTTCTCCCTCTATATAGTCCTAACATCAATAGAGTGGCCTCACTGTTAATTTCAGCATGTTTGTGGATATGGTGGTATCCTACATCAATTTATGTGGCCCGACTAGATATCCTACAGAGACAATGAAAAC
>LPNX010757483.1:0-39726 GCA_001517045.1 Pseudotsuga menziesii | reverse complement strand
CAAAAAATCCAAGTAAGTTGAGGGATGCCTGATTTTTCAGGTTTCTATTGCATCTAACGTGCACAAAAAGGTCCCTCATCTTCTTGCACACACCCTCTTGCAGACCAAGTTACACAGTGAAATAGGCTTGAAGTCAACAAAGGAGAGGGGCTTATCACATTTAGGAATAAGAGTAATGAAGGTGGCATTTAAGGCACCAAAAACCTTTCCTTCCAGCCGAGACTGTTCAACTACCCTAAGTATGTCAGAACCCACAAGCTCAAAAAAATTTAGAAAGAATTCCATAGTCCAACCATCAGGGCTAGGAATCTTGTCCTTTTTGAAGCCCTTAAGGACACTTTCAATTTCAGCGAGAGTAATAATAGAAGAAAAACAATTTAAGTTGATCCTCAATGTTAGTACTTCCATCATCTTTAAACAATTCAACAAAGTGTTGAGAACCCATCTGTTTGATATGTGGTTCCTCCTCAATCATATTACCACCCTGATCCTACAGGGCCCAAATATATTTTGAATTCCTTCTAGAAGATGCATAGGAGAGAAAGAACTTAGTGTTCGCATCACCCTCCTTGATCCAGTCAACTCTGCTCTTCAGTTTCCAGGTAATAACCTGGTGAGCGAATAAAGGATCCTTCCTAGAATTTAGCTGTGAGAGCTGTGCAGCTTCAATATCAGTCAGAATGCCAAAGATCTCGATAGAGAGGGGTTCATGAATAGAAAAATCAATCTCAGATGTCTCCCTTGCCTTAGCCAAAACCATCCTTTTTCCCTATCTTTTATCGAGCCCTTGAGTCTCTTAAGTTTGTAAGCGAGCACAAACATAGGGTTATAGGAGGAGTGAACAATATCACTAAAATATTTTTCCAATAGTCAGGCCCTATTGAATTTGAACGGATAAAGATGACAAGTAGGCACAAAATTCCACTGCAAACATATAGGGAAGTGGTCAGAGATCTCGGATGGGGTAATCCAAGATCGGTAATGATTCAATGAAGGAATCAGCAAGTGTGAGGCCAACAATCTATCAAGTATTTTTCTAATACCTTCAGGACCTACATGACCATTCCTCCACATAGGGCCAGGTGCAAGAGGTGCCAAGTACACCATATTATTGGAGCTCAGGAGTTGTGAGAAGTAGGGAGCCATATGGTCCAAGTGAGCATTACTCCCCTAGATTTTAGCATCGGAGAGTGTGAAATTTAAATCCCCAACTAGGATGAGGTTAGGGAATTAAAAAATGCCCCCAACCAAGACATTACCCCAGAAAAAAACTCTGTTTGAATAGGGTCCATAAAAATTTATGATAGAGTAAATAGAGTCAATGCCTTTAAATCTATCCTTAACCAGAATGCCAGCATAGGAGTGGTAAGCTTTGCAACGAGTAAGCTGGGGATTCCAACCTGTGAGAAGTCCACCCCATAAATGGTTCAATGGGTTTAAATTGGAAAAGCGTTGCAAATTAAAATTTATTTTTATGACTAACACTATTGTCTAACAAAAATTCTTCTGTGATTGGTAATAATATTTTCTAAACTAATCTTTTGACCTAAAAACCAATGAGAAAGGGGGTTACCTAAATGTCAGAGTCATGACGAGAGTTGAAAAGAGGATTTCCTAGAGGAGACATGGCTAAAAATCTAATGGTTTAAATAATGAAATAGATTACCTTATTTTTTTTTATTTAGTTTGATATGGACTTTATAATCAGATGATGAGTTCATGCCATGAATGGGATTATCCTGATGATGTTCTAAATAAAATAAGCATAATGTGGCATGAGAATGACAATGTTGGTTACTTTATCAAAAAGTTTTGATTTAGTATTTCATGGTTGATGGTGGATTAAACTTATGTATGATAAAACAAATATTTATATATATAAAGGTTGTAATGTTATATGGCATGTTGTTGATGGGTTAAATAGTGTCATTTTATCATTTTCAAGATTGTTTTGCATTTGGAATTGGTTAGTTTTATTAATACTTCTCTATGTTAGGTTTGTTTTGGAGTATCACATTTGATGGTTGTGAACTTAATGCAAATTCTTACAATTATCTCTTGGGAACCTTAAGTAGGATGGGAAATATTATTTATGCATGATAATTTATTGTGGGAAATATTATTCATGCATGTTAATTTATTGTTGTCATATAGCTCTCAAGCCATTGATCAGACTCCATTACATATGAGATACTGGTATTATTTGCTTGTAAAACATAAAATGGATAGTGCTATCGAATTCCTTAACAAGATGAGAAAAGATGGTTTGATATTGAGGAAGTCATTAGATAAGTGGCATTAAAGGATGACAAACATATATTGTGGTAGATTTTCTATACGTCCATACCACAGTTTCACTTGCTTGAACAATGTTTTTCAGTTCATGGAGGATGGTGCTATAATCATATCTCATTCATGATGAAGATTTTTTTCTACAAGAGCTTTGTCTTTGGGTTTTCCATTCTTTTGTATTGTTTTAATAATGTTTTCGGGATAATAAACATTTTTACATTGATTTTTATCATTGTATATTTACTATTTACAACATCTCCTGCTAGTGTGGTGGTTGTTCTTAACTAAAAGGTATAATCAATTTATTGCTTGATGCATGTTGGGTTTCATCCCCCTAGTTTGACCATTTAATGGAGTTGTAAGGAGGCCCCCCTTCTCCCCCCTTTTTTGTCTTGGAATTTATGTGATATTTTTGTCTTGTTCCCCTTAGGGTTTTGATCTAACTGAAGTTTAAATCCTGATTGTTTTGTCCATGTTATGGATACCATATCTTATGTGACATTCTTATCATGAAGGAGTGAGAAAGAATGTAACATTTCTTGATTTCTTGGTTATTTGAAGGACATCGAAGCTCAAAGGGATGAAGATGTCAGTTATGTCTATGGTATGCTAAAATGCTCAATTCTTGAAACTTGAAGTTTTTTTTCATCTCATATACTTGTGAGTCTAAGTCTAACATGTTTTGTTAATAGCAAGAGTTCATATAAAGTTGCAAACTTGGAGGGTTTGGATCCAATTGCATTGTTTACAAGTTTATTCATTATTTCTCCATTGTGCTTGATAAGGTTATTCAAGTAGCCAATTTGTAATCGGTTTCTTGGTCCACATAAAATAACATCAATACCCAAAACAAATTTGTAAATTTGTTGTAGTGTTGTCAGTTGTAGCTTATTTTGGGTTTCATTTTCACTTTGACTAAGAAATCTTGTAGATGGATTCTTTTTATATAGATGTCAAGGACAAGGTTGGATGCAGGTACAAAAGGAGCATGACAAAAAACAAACAAGAAAGAGAGCATGGAAAAGTGAGAGGATATACCAACAGATGGTGATAGTAAAGTCACCATGAAGACACATGAAAAAAATTAATGGAGCAATTTGCATGTAAATGGGAATATGGATGTAAGACCTGGTAAGGCATGCATACCCTTGGTAACTCACCGGTAAAGCTGGGAGATAGACCTAGTTGATAGGGGGTGTATGTGAGATTCCCAAGTCAATATTCAAGGAGGGATTGTTAAGGTTAACCTTGACACGGGAATGAGTCAAATGGTTTAGGTATCAGTATGTGTTTTTTGGGCCCATGGTATTTGGTAGCCCATGGTATTGGCCCAAGGTATTGCATGTAAAGAAGCCTTTGTAAGGCTTCTAGAGGCTCCATTATAAAGGGCCCTGGAGGTAAGCAGGTGAGCTCACTTGGCTTGAATTTACCAATTTAGGTTAAGGGAGATAATAGATCTATTATGGTGGTTTTTGTTGATTTTGGGTTTTCTATGCAAAAATTGTGTGTATATCTTTAATGGTTGCTTGTCTATTTTACTTATCTTCTGATTAATTATTTTACTACTCGTTAAATACTGACATGGTGAATATTATTTTAGGATAAAACATAAAAAAATATCCCATGGGATAAATTTTTCCCCTAAAAGTTTCCTTGTCCATGAGTCTATGGGTGAAAATGATATTGTCTGACCAAAATCCTACAAACATGAAACAAATAATATAGAGTGACGGTCCTCGTGACAAGAATCCAACAATTCAATTGGTATTGAAAATGGTATTGATTTTTTTTTGGAGAATAAGAGGTTTGAGTTCTCGACACTTGATCATTCATCACTCCTTAATCCACATAATCATGGGTTTAACTCAGGACCAAGGAACTACATTATGTAAATCTTTTGGATTTTCACTGTGTAATGGTTTTAGAAACGATCGACGTGTTTCAAGTGGACACTCTAGTCATCTTCAAGATCCAAATGAGTTCGTTGCATAAAGAAGAAAGGAGAATCTGTATTTAAATAGAATTAGTGGGAAGAATCAGCCGTTAAGAAATTAATGGAAAAAAATAGCGATTAGATGTTAGGGTTGGAGAGAAGGAAATTTTTGGGCAAAAATTTGTTAAAAAGAATAATGTAATTAATTAAAAAAATTAACACTGCCAAATATTTAGATATTATTTAATTTAATTAAAAATGTTTAAATAAGTATAAAATATAAATATTTAATTATTATATAATTTAATTAAAATGTGTAATTAATATAAATTAGTAATGAGAAAATGTATTAGAATAATTAAATTAGTAATAAGGATTAAAAATAGTAATGGGAAAGGGTATTGGTTATTAGGGATTTGATAAGGAATGGGAGGATTTAGAAATGAATTAATAAATACAAACTTATAGTTAGTTTAGAAATTGATATAAAATATAAATATATTATTAATTAGTTAGAAAAATTATTGTTGAAATATAATAAAAGCTAAAGAATGCAAAATAAGGAAGTAACATATAAATATATAAATATAGGGACTTTTGTTTTACAACCAAGTCCCAGAAATAACATAAAAATAACAAAAATAGAGCAAAAGAGAGCAATCCATGCCTCAATAATGAATAACAAAGATAAATACCAATCCTCTTTGAGGGAGGAACCTCCTTACACAATGTACTTGTGTACCAACATAAGACAATATCCAATGTTGACTAAAATGAGAATATCTCCTTCCTATATAGGAGAGAAAGGTGTACAATACCCACTATTAATAGACCCACTAATAGACCCAAGCTGACATAAATAATTTGTAATGCACCACAATATAAGGGGTAATGCACTACACTATATGGGGTAATGTACCATCATTAAGGGCTTAACATGCCCCTTCCCTTCAAAAAGTGTTGTCCTCAATGCTGCAGTAGTTCTGGACGCTGCTGTATAAAGGACTCATCTTTCCATGTTGAATCTTCTGCGGGTAAGTTCTTCCATTTAATGCGATACACTGGAATTGATCGATTTCGAAGCTGTCAAGTTCTTATTTCAGTGATTTTTTCGGAATCCAAGATTATTTTTCCTTCCTCACCAAGTTCTAGTAATATCGTTTGAATTGGTAGCTTGTCACTGATTACCTTTTTCAAACAAGAAACATGGAAAATTGAATGGACTTGTGAAGATGAAGGTAGTTCCAATTTGTAGGACATACTACCAATATTTTGTAGCACCTTGTAGGGACCTTAGTATTTAGGTGATAATTTATTATCCTTCTTAGTGTTATTCAGGGACATCTGTTTGTATGGTTGTAGTATTAAAAAAACTCAATCCCCCACATTAAAGCTTCGTTCAATGCGGTGTTGATCTACTTGTTGTTTCGTTGATTTTTTCGCTAGATTCAAGTTGTCCTTTAAGATTTGAAGAAATTGTTGTTGATGCTTCATGTGGTCTTCCACTTATTTGAACTTAGAGGAGTCTCTTACTAAAGATGTGATGGATGGTGGATGACATCCATAAAGTGCCATAAATGGGGTCATTTTTTATGATGTATGGAAGGAAGCGTTATATCACCATTCTACCAAGGGTAACCACTTGACCCATTGTGTTTGTTTATCAACTGCAAAACATCGAAGATACCCTTCACAACATTTGTTTACGATCTATGTTTATCCATCAGATTGAGGATGATAAGATGAGCTATGAGCCAGTTGAGTACCCAAACAGAAAAATAATTTGGTCCAAAAGTTCCAGTGAATATGGGATCCCTGTCACTTACTATAATATTTGGAGTACCATGTATTTTTTGGATTGTCTCCATAAAATAATTAGCGACTGTGCTTGCTTTGAAGGGGTGAGATAGTGCACATCAGTGTGCATATCTAGTAAGTCTATCAATAACCACCATGATGACAGTATTTCCTTTTGACTTTGGTAAACCTTTGATAAAATCCATCGAGACCTATGTCCATCTTTGTTTTGGAATGGAAATTGAGTGTAGGAGACCTGGGGTCTGAATTGTTTCCACTTTATTTCATTGGAAAACCAAACATTCCATCACAAGTTTTTGAACATCAGTTTTAAGGCCATCTAGAAAATTCTTTCTTTACCCCATGGTAGGTTTTTAAGAAACTTGAGTGCCCTCCTATCAGTGAGAAATGGAATTCAAAAGTACCATTTTATTGAGATGGGAACTCTTACCAAGATATAGGCAATCCTTGTACCATATCAAGTCATCTTTCCACGTAAATGTATTAGAGGCACTGGGATCTTGCTGCAGCTTTTTAATGAATGCCCATATTTCTTCATAATTTTTCCATTCATCCCTTGCTTCGACTATCCAATCAGGTTGGATGATTGAGATAACATAGAGTAATGCTTCAACATCCTCATCGTTTCTGGAGAGTGCATCTACGACAACATTTTGCTTCCCATTTTTGTATATTATTTCAAAGTCATATCTCAACATCTTTGTCCTCCATTTTTGTTGCTCTTTTGAAGATAAAATTTGTTCCAAGAAGTATTTAAGGCTATCATGATCATTTTTAACCTTGAAATGTCTCCCCATAAGGTAGGGGCACCATTACTTCAAGGTATGTAGTAATGCCAATATTTCCTTCTCATAAATGGGATTTTTTAAGTTCTTTCCCTTGATTAGATGAGTTGTGAAGGAAAGAGGGTGTTCTTGCATTAGTACAACTCCAATTCCATTTCCTGAAGCATCACATTCCACAATAAAGGTTTTTGTGAAGTCTAGTGTTGCCAAAAACATGAGCTTTACACATTTCCTCTTTGAGTTGTTGAAAAGCTTTACACATTTTCCTTCAATAATGATGTTAGAGGAGCTGTTATTCTTCCATAGTTTCAAACAAACTTATGGTAGTACTCTGTCAGACCTAAAAATCCTCGAATATTATTTAG
This sequence comes from Pseudotsuga menziesii, assembly GCA_001517045.1. Lineage (NCBI taxonomy): Eukaryota > Viridiplantae > Streptophyta > Pinopsida > Pinales > Pinaceae > Pseudotsuga > Pseudotsuga menziesii. Next base: position 32,533 of record LPNX010757483.1, on the reverse strand, counting down.
TGTTTTTGGAATCAGCCTGTCCACCATGGATTTAATTTTTTTAGGGTCTACCTTGACACCTTCATGAGATATATTATGACACCAATACTATAACTCCTTTATCCCAAAGAAACACAAAGCAATTAAGAAATTTGGCTAATTTACAGTGAATGGAATTATGAATACTACCGAAATCAATTAACACTGTTACCTTCTTCTTTTTTTATGTAACCTTCGATCTTGAGAGTTTGAGGAGTGCTAATTCCAGCCAATGCATGACAAGATATGGTGGGAGTAATTTTATCTAAAGTATTCTCTTATATTTCTTCTAAAGTCAACACTTCTTGAGATGCTTCCTCTTCTTTTGGTTCTTCCTCTTCACAATATATGTAGAATAATTTCTTCTCACCGCACTTATGTCCCTTACTATACTTGTTGTCACAATTAAAGCATAATCCTTTTGCTTTTCTTTCATCTAGTTGTTGGGGTGTCAACCTTTGTGGTGGTTTAGAATACATAACATTATTTCTCTGTATGTGTCGGAGAAGGCCTTTCTAGTAGTCATTGCCATATGTTTACTTTGAACCTTCCTTTCTATCATGAAATCCTTCTCTAGGGATGATGGTTCAAAGAGACACAAATCACGTTGAATTTTATCTTTTAAGGTTCCAATAAAGAGATTTAACAAATTATCTTCTAAAATATTCTTCACTCCGAGACTTAACTATTGAAGTTGCTTGATGTGCTCGGTAACTAGACCTTTTTGCTTGAGATTTACCAACTGGCTAAAGAAGGTGTTATTGTTTATATCCCCATAATGTGAAATCAATTATTCTGTGTATATAGACCAAGAGATAGTAGATTCCTTTTTATAGTCACAAATCCATTGGTACCATACAAGTTTATTAGGTTCTAAATGTAAGGATGCAATAGTTACCTTTTCCAAAGTGGGAACCTGCTGTAGATCAAAGAATTGCTCCATCTAAAAAATCCATGTTATTGGATCTTGCCATCAAAATTTCTCATGTCAATATTGGGTATAAAGTAGTTCCTTGGACTTGAATTGAACCCATGATGTTGTAGTGCATCATCAAATTTTGAGGACTCCAACTTCCTATTCTCCAATTGTTTTTCAATTTTCTCCAGATGTGACTGGAATAATTCCTCTTTTTCCTCCTAATCTTCTTCTTCAGTAGATACATGAAGAATATAGCTATTTTTTATATCCCTTTGTTGGACACAATGGATACACTGAGAAGGGGGGGGGGGCGACTCAATGTGTGAACAATTTATAAACTTTTTATCTTCTTTTGCATCAGTTAATTCAACCAAGAGTCACGAGAACATTCATCTCGTCAAAGGAGACACAATAATATTTGGAATTTTGATCTCTATTTATTATACATGGAATACAACAATCTTCTCGATTATAATTATCACCAACTTATAGAAAGAGCACCAACTCTGAAACATGACCCAACCTAGTTTTCTTAGCTCCAACTAAGAATGGTTTGAGGAGACCAATCCTCAAGTGCAAGTTACTACTTGCAACCTTGATGCCAATCAATTATTGTCATCAATCTGCTGCTCAACCATCTCTTCTTCTCAACCAACCTATGATTCTTAATCTATGATTATGCTCATCATCTTTGTTCATCATCTCTTCTCATCAACGTTGCACACCATATGCTAATCAAATCTGCTCATCACTATTTCTGGTCATAGGTTTTCTCATCAATCATCTTGTTCATCTGCTCACCGCTGCTTATCACTGTTGTTGGTCAAACCTTGCTGGACAATATCTGGTCATCAAAGGTCTTAACATAATTAATCAACTCATCTCATAATCATCATAATATAGAGGTAAGCATCTTTATATTCATCAGAGTATGCATTAGATGTTCATAATCACTTCATCAACATCTTTGCATCAAGATCAACAAGGTCGACTAATCATGAGTTAGTTGTACTTATCACTGTTTGCACTATATACTTGGTTGTATTTTAATAATCACACACCATTGCACACTTATTGTATGGATTCCATTCATACAAAGGTATGCATATATCAAGGTTTGATTATCCAATTCAATATCAATCTACACTCACATTCACAACGTGTATCACAAATATTGTAAACACTTCTTCACTGTACTACAATATTTATCACTGTATACCATGCATCACTTCATACATCATCATATTATCACCATCGCTGTAGAGTGACTGCCATAGATAAATTGAATGTTGAGGATGAGCTTCAGTAAAACCTCATCACTTTTCATGTCACTCAAGAAACCCTAAACATACAGACTTGCAATAATACAAAACCCAACACTTTTATTTACCTCTTTTATTGTTGCCTTGGGTTTTCAATATTGGACTGTTTCATGTGCATGCTGATCATACTTTATTTATTTGTGCACATGTCTTAGTCACTAATCACTGTCAACATTCTTCACAAAGGAGACTCTCAAATTCTTCAAGGTACTGTCAAAATATGTCTTTTTTGAGGTCTCATCACATCATCATCATATCAAGGAGTATTGTTAACATAGGGTATGCGTAGCATCATAGTGTATGCATATTTATAATGTATACAATGAATCAATATGAATTTCCATAGCTGACTTTGCATCTACCAAAAAACTTGGAGATGACCTTAACAATTCTGAATTTGCACTGTAAATGACTCCAAGAAATAGAAGGCTCGGATCACTTGTGAAGACACCAGGTCATCAAGAAAACTCAAACATGGTCAGTTTTAGGACTAAACAATGTCCACCCTTTCAACTCGGACTTTGTAGATGGGATTGGTGTAAAATTTCTCAACCCAAGCAAGTCTGGGATTTGGACTATACTATTGCTGCAAAAGTTTTAGGGAATCATTCCACTGCTACTCCAAAATTTCGTTGAATGCTCCTTCACCTGAGATCCCTCATGCTTTTGTCCAAAACTTGGGTTTGTTCCTCCTTAGTCAACCATCAAAACAAATTAAAAATTGTTGTTACAACTTGGCCTCAGTCTGCAAAAACCAGGGTCTGTTTGTATGCAAAAAATCGGCATTGACTGCTGCTGAAAAAGGGAGAAAAGACTGCTGCAAATAGTCACCACCGAAAAAAGAAAATTCAGTTCAATATCCACCAAGCTCATTTCACCCAAAAATTATCACAGTCATCATCTGCTGTGGCTGCCACAGAGTGTGGACTAAAACTTCCGAAAATCAAATCTCTTCTAACTCTCAAAATTAACATCCAAATGAATAAGTCTTCACATGTATTTATACTCGTTTTCCATATGTTTTACAAGGCTGACTTGTCATAAAAATAAATTTATTTTTTATATATTTGGAGCTAACGCGTTCACATATTATATATATATATATATATATATATATATATATATATATTTGTTTGGTTCCAAATCAATTTTGGTCGATCTGTCTTTAGCTCCCTTCTTCATCCATTGGACCGACTTTCCATTTGGTTTTAACCTTAATTTAAATATTCTTTTAGCATATCAATATATTCTTGTTTCATATAAATTAATCAAGCTTGTCATCACCTTTAACAAGAAAATTCTTCTTTTTCACATTACCATCGCCATAGCTCTTAGTGGGGTTCCACATGACCGACAAGAGCACGAAGACCAAATATCAAATATTAACACCAAGCGTGTTCAAGTGCCCATCACAATTGCTTCCAATCTCAAACACAAAAATATATTTAGGCTTTATCATGATCATGTAATGTCCATGAGCCATCATACCACCATGGATGTGGGTGTAAGGTCTTCCTTATGCCCTATGAGTACCATCCCCAAGGGTTCCATGACCCCAAATGATCACATCATCTTCATTTCTTCAAAACCATTAAACCATCTAGAGTGTGGGTCCAAAAGGATTCTTCAAGGCCTTCTTAATGAATCAAGAGTCTTATTTATCATGTCAAGGGGCTTCATGGGATTCTTTAACCACCTTAACCACACCAAGAGATCCCCAAGGGTCAAGATCCATCATGACATCAACATTGGGGTTTCCAAACCTTCTCCTGGGGTACCATGTTAGATTTTTATCATTCAAGCTAGCATTATGATCTTAGGATATTTAACTGAGAGAATAACATGCACAACAATAAAACACAAGAGACAAGAGACACAAATAATTTTCCTCAGGGAAACCATAAAGGAGAAAACCTCACAACTTCCTCAGAGATAGAATCAACACCAAAATAGAAAATCCCAAAACAGTAAGATGATCTCCACAGCTTCTGTATCTCTTTCTCACTCTGTGCCCCAATGAGTGAGTGTGTGTGATAAATAGAGAGGCTCACTCTCTATTTATATTCTTTCGTTCACTTGAAGCACACTCCAACATGTCGGCCTCACTTAACAATTACTTACTAGAGCCGACATCTCCAGGAGTGTCTAATAACCCTAGTGCCCCACAACTTGTGGGGAATTTTCCGTCTTCTCAACAAGGAGGGTTAACCTTGAATTAGATGGTGGGCACTATTGCCCCTACTTACAATGACTCACCTAGGGTCAACTTCACTAGGATAGTCTAATAACCCTAGGGCCCCACAATTGCGGGGAATTTAGCCCTTGACCAATAGGAGGGTTACCCACAATGACTTGACAAGACTTTCTCATTATAGAAACTTCCCGATAGGAACATCGGGGCATGACATGATACAAGTACATCCCGGAATAAACATCGGGTTATAATAGATAAGAAATACAAGTGAATACATTCCAAAGTTACAATTACATCAACATACCATGACACCATCAGAGCGTGGATGACCACAAAATGGGTAATTGATGCTTCTCCAACCCATCTAGGGATCCTCCATCATCCATCAAGGCTTCAGGACCATCTCTAGGGTCTTCAACACTATTCGTAGGGTCTTCGGCATTGTCAACAAAGTGGTGGCTCCAAGATCCATCCTTGTGGGTACAAGGATCTTTTCAACTAGGTATAAGGTGCTTCAAGGCATAAAGCCACTATGTAAGGGTTCCAAGGCACTGTAGGTGGGACTTGGTGGCATCAATGACAACTTGCGGGGCCACTGCAAGTCCATGTTGGCATCAATGAAAATTTTATCAACACCTTTATCAATTCCTTCAATTCTTGAATATATTCTTTTCTAAGCATCCCTTTGAGATCCTCTTTACTAGCCATCGTCTTTTCTAGTTTAACTAAGTCATCAATTTTCACATTTCCTTTAATCATATCTTTCAACTTGGACACTCTAAAAGATATGTCTTCCATTTCACCGTATGTCAAGGATGAATCCTCTTGGGGTTTAAGTGGATTATTTCCACTTCCTTTTGGTGTCATGTTGAACAATAAATATATATCACACCCTAGGTTTACCACAAATATATCCTTCTACTCAAGGCTATTCAAATGCAAAATGATGTACCTTTTCAAACCTTGATTAGAAGATTGTTTTAGGGCTAATTTGTGACTAAGATAATATTTGAATTTAGACTCCTATGGGTTTGAAACTTCATCCCGTGGTACCCTGATGTGTCCTATTTCCAATGCTGCAGGTCTAACCTAATTTGTATGTGCGAACAAAGAGTTATTGCAATTTTGTGAAAGCTTCTTATTTTTGGCCTATCCAAAAGAGTGAACTTGTACTGTATTCCACGTGTCTAATATTTTGTTTATGTAGCTGAAAATTCTACAACATATACCTTGGTCTGTCTTATTTCATATGCAACTGGCCTCACTCAATTTGGATCCCGGATGCCTCATATATGACCTTTTTTCCTATAACACCTGTTTTAGACTAGGTTTTGGACGAGTAAAAACCCTAGATTCATCTGCAATTATCTACGAAATTGTAATGATCATGATTTGAATTTTTGATTGGAGATAGTTTGGCATGTTTGAGAAGTTTTTTTAACCTAGATCGCTAAATCCTTGTAGAAACAAAGTTGTAGTGAAAATTCCAAGATGACTTGTTTTGCAGAAGCGAATTTCGAGGAAAGAGCTTTGATACTAAATGTTATGCAACCAAGTCCCATAAATAACATAAAAATAAAAAAAATATACCAAAAGAGAGTAATCCATGACTCAATAATGAATAACAGAGATAAATAACAATCTTGTTTGAGGGAGGAACCTACTTACACAATGTACTTTTGTACCCAAGATAAGACAATATCCAATGATGCCTAAAATGAGAATATATCCTTCCTATATATAGGAGATAAAGGTGTACAATAAAAACTAATAGACCCACTTATAGATCCAATCCGACATAAATAATATGTAGTGCACCACAATATAGGGGGTAAAATGCTGCACTATATGGGGTAATGTGCCATAATTAAGGGCCTAACAACTTCATTCCCAAGATTGAGATGAGAAAGTTTGATTGTAATGATCCAATAACATGGACATTCTAGATGGTGTAATTCTTTGATCTGCACCAATTGTCAACTTCACAAATGTAACTATTGCATCCTTGTATTTAGAACTTGATCAATTTGTATGGTACTAATGGCTTTGTGACCATATAAATGATTCTATTGTCTCTTGGTCTATGTTTACAGATGAATTGATAGTAGATTATGGGGATATTATGAGAAATACTTTAGCCAATTGATAAATCTCAAGCAAAAAGGTCTAGTTATAGAGAAAATTAAGCAATTTTAGAAATTTAGTTTTAGAGTGAGATGGAGGATAATTTGTCAAATCTATTTATGGGAACTTTAGAGGAGATAATTCAACATGAGGTTCATCTCTTTGAACTTAAATAATTGGAGAATTCTTTTAGTTTGGAAAGGAAATTTGAAAGTAAAAATATAGTACTAGAAGAACTACTACTAACACTTTAGAGAGGGAAATGTCCCTCCCCCAAACTCACCTAGAATACAAGGTTGACACCACAACAAGTGAAGGAAAGAACAGAAAAGGGATTGTGTTTCAATTGTGAAAAAAAGTACAGTAAGGGGCATACATGTAGTGAGAAGATTTTTTTCTACATAGATTGTAAATAGGAAGAAGATCTAGAACCAAAGAAGTCTCAAGAGGTAAATCTGGAAGATACCACTTCAACTATATCTTTCCATGCATTGGCTAGCATTAGCACACCTCAAAATCTTAGGATATAAGGATATATTAAAAAGAAAAAGGTAATACTATTGATTTATTTTGGTAGTACTAGTAACTTAATGAATTGTAAATTATCCAAAATTCTCAATTGCTTTATATATCCAACACCATACTTTCAAGTAATGTTTGCAGATGGAGGTACTATGGGGGAGTATATATTGTATAGTCCAATATTACAAAGTTACATAGTATTAATCTTACTACGGGAGAGTATATATTGGATAGTCCAATAAAGAGTGCCATAGTATTAATATTAATATGGGGGAGTATATATTGGATAGTCCAATGCTTTGTGATGTCCCCATTTTTTATAACAATATGGTTCACCACTATTCCCATTAGATTTCCATGGGTTGAATGGAATTCATAAATTAATTTGGGAATTATTTCCCTGAGGGTTTCCATGAAAAAAATGATCAAATGAATGAAAGGAAAAAAATGTCCACAAGTTGGAAGAAGGTTTTACCAAGGTGTGAATGGGGTCACGAGGGCACCAATGAGGTCTTATCCTATGGTTGAATAGTCAAAAGGGAACCTATGAGAGTTGTGGAAAAAGATAAGTTGTAATTCCATGGATTTGGTTATTTCCTTAAAACATGGAGTGCATGTGGACACACCATTATGATAATGGACCTAACTCCATTTTAATCATATAAGGATCATTAAATGACGAGAGAAGTGGTGAAGGAGGCTTGTTACAGAGAGAAAATTATGGCTTGGGGTAGACCACAACAGACTAAATGACACCAGAAATCAATCCATTCCAATATGTAAGAGAAACATATGCATTTAACACTAATGGATATGAAGCGTACCTTAATCTGGACGGTTGATGTAGATCACTGTTAATATTTTCCAACACGCTTGTATTTGTAACTCACTCTCAATAACAAAAAACAAGACAAGCATGCTATGTATCAAGTGTTAGGCCTACTCTAGCATATATAAAACCATCATGTATAAAAAAATATAACTACATCCATGGATAAAATATTCATAGTTATACACATGTAATGGATGAGAAATGGGAATTTCTGTTAATAATAAACATAGATAGAACAGTGACAAACTCTGTCGGCACCTTGTCGAAACAGAGAAATTGAGTCCTCCACCTAGGCCTCCACCACTTCAATCCTCCATCTCAATGGCAAGCTTACAGGGCAATAACAAGCTTGGGAAGAGCAACAATGTGTGCTCCAAAGGGACAAAGGGATGCAGACTCAAGCATAAACAAGTGAGGCAACAATGGCCGATAGTTTCTTTTCTCTCCAAAATTCTCCTCCTTTAATGCATCCAAGAGGCTAAATATATATCCCTCCAATGGACAATGGAGGGTCGAGTCAGAGCATTTTCCAGGTATATGGAAGGCCAAGAGTCAAGTTATTCAAGACTCATTGAGGAAAACTCCTAAAGTTTTTGTTTTTATGCACATTTCCTGATGTACGTGGGTATTGGCTAAAACGATGCATGTAAATGTGGGTATTAGCTTAAAAGTCACGCATACAAATAAACATGTGTTTTTTAGGGATTTTCTTGGATCATCAAAGTATAACTTGAGAAAGGGGGGTCCAAGGAGTCTGCATAGGGACATGGAAGGCCATAAAAGTGTGATCTACCAAGTGTGGGAAAATCATCTATAGCAGATCCCCCCTAATGTGTGAGGTCAGAGGGGTAATATGATGGCCGAAATACATTATATGCATCCTAGAAGTGGAGTAATGAAGACCCAGTGTCATGTCCCCGTGCCTCCGACCGACAAAGAGGACGCGACTACGAGCTCTATCAGACCGGGCTAACTGCCCATGAACATGTACAGGCTTAAACATTGCATAAAACAGAATGCTTAAACAAATTTGAACTAAAATATTCACACAGGATTATTCATCATGCATAGATGCCATTTAATCCTCAATCACAGCGGAAACCAACAACATTCATACATGCATATATTCATTTAACATGTTCATCAATTCCATTAACAGAAATTAAGAATTGCAGAGGTAAAATGCACAAGATCACTTATCTTATGAAGAACTTCTTTCGCAACCAGCTACGTCGCTGCAACGTTCCACCCAACCATAGGCCAGCGTGCTCCTTAATCTCTCGGCAGAGCTGCCACCCCTGAGCTGGGCATGATTCTCCAAGTAATAAGGGAACTATCAGGCTTACACATAGCCAGGGATATTCAAAACACAGCCAAGCCAACACGGTTGGGTTTATCAGGCCATTAGGAGTTGGAGAAGGCAAATTGCTAAGCTGGTGAGATCATTACAGAGCCAAGGACACCTACACCAGTACTAGCCTGACCTCTAAGACACCCATCCACACCCAACACAAGGAATCGGTCCCTTCTCTGCTACACAGTCCCTCAGGCCCTGCATTCCCTTCCAGTGCTATTCAGGGGTGATGGAGAAGAAGGCCAGCCCTCTAGCTCTGTCTGTGTGGTTCCAGCCACCAGGTTTATCAAGCAACTAAGCCAACATCCCTGCTCCTCTCACAGTCCAAAGACCAAACATTGCACTATGGCAATCAATTAGCTACCACAGCTTGAACAGGGAAAACGAACTCTGAGTCATTATTGGCCCTATTGTGGCCAAAATGACTCTCAGGCGAATTTACAACAGCCCCAACATGTAAGAAAGACCACAATGACCACAGCCAACAATATGGAAAAACACAGCCCGTCTTGGGCAACGAAATCACCCAGGAAAACGTATACAGACCGAGCTGGGGAAGAAATTACAGTTCCCCAGCCTGGGCGTGAATGAAAATGACAACGCAGGACCCACGAATCAGTTCGTGAGGGAAAAATATAGCCACAACATCCATGGTTCTGCAGGGGAAAGAACAACGTGAAAAAACCCAGAAATTCCTGCGCGTGAAGGTAAGAAACGGAAAGGAATACCTCTGCATGAGAATGCACAGCAATGGAGGCCCTGCGTGAGGAGAAAACAACTCTGATTTTTCCCGTGGGTGCACTCACAATAGGAAGGATGTGATTTTGCAGTTCGTGGGTGTTCAGCAACTCATGGAGTGAAGATGAAAGTCTACGTGAGGAGATGAACAGCCAAAATTGTGGGTAGAGTGTGCGTGTGGGTGAGGACTGACAGTCCTGCCACCCCATCCCTCAAAATAATTAACTGCTTCAACCACCAGCAGTAATTATTCAATGAGAGTGGTTGGAAGTAAAAACAAGGGAATAAGACACATGGGTTTTTCTCCTTTTGGCCAAAGTTTAACAAATCCCCCCCCACATCCTTATCCTTGGGAAAATCATGCCCCATTCGATTTAGTTGCCGCGACCGTAGCTGGTTGTGTTAATTTTAATTATGGATGCATATTTACATGATGGAAAACATAATATGCGTCGCATGCCCCGATATACAATCGGCGATGAAATTAAACCCAAAACATAGCATAACTGATCAATGGTGGGGCCTTGGCCCTTAGCTCCTCACCATGATCATTTACAATATATACATCATATACATCTAATGCAATGGGGTCAAAACCGGGACATTACACCCAGGTGGAAGAACCAACCACTCATCAGTACAATACAATGATAAATATCAGCATGTGACTGTAAATATACATGTAGCATTCTTGGATACATAAGAGTACAATGGCCATGAATATGCATCATATATAAATGTCATGTGTGGTCATCGCCACGTACAATATACAGTGAATAAGATCTCCATAGTGGATGAAGATATTTGATAATATACTAGAATATGGTCATGAGAAATGACATCTCATAAATACTGGCATGACCAAAGAGGTATCATATGTGGAATGCCACCAAGCTCAGAGGTCTTCTACGCAAACCGCTATGAGTAAGTGTCCCATCACGTGAATAAAGGTGTCAAGGTCGAACATGATGGTCCATCGTTTGATTACTGGTCATTGATGTATATCATTAATAGTCGCGATATATCCCACTGATAATGAAAATGGGAATCAAGGTATAGAGTACAACCTAACAAGTGTTAATAAATGTGTTGAGGTCAAACACTTGAATGAATCCATCGATTAGGGGACATTGATGCATTCCAAAAACTGTCGATGGTGAGAGGACTTGCCACTGATGACTGCAAGTCTTAAGGAAGTCAATGGACTCTATACTCCTATTCCAGAATAAATGATTTGAAGTCGATGGATTGGGATTTGATAGAAGGAGGGCATTAAGGCATCCCCCATCAACCAACACGAGTTACTCAACAACACTGGATAATTTTGAGAACTTGAATGAACATGATGTTCACAAATCAACAATTGTATCGGGAATGGATGACATGCAAAGACAATATAACTAAGGAATGGATGACTTAGGCTAAGAATTCCTTCGAACAAGAGCATACGGAAAATGGTGACTGAATAGGCAACACAGACTTGAAATGCAAACTAGGACATCTTTGCGACACAGGAGGCATTGAAAAAGGCTCCGTAGTGACTGAAAGCATAACTAGTCAGTGAAGAAAACTCAGAGTAACAAGTACAACTCCTAAAGTCATACTAATAATACAACCAATGGATGTGATATACAATGCTCTGTTCAAAGGTGTCACGACTCAATAAATGCCAAAATTAATATCATTTCCCATCCGAATTTTTATGTTTTTTAATTTTTTTGGACTTTTTCAAATTAGAAAGCTTGAAAAAGAATAAAAGTGCTTATAGTATACAACTAGGAGGAGACAAGTGTCGTGGGCAAGAAAACTAGTTCCATGCAGTGGAACATACCTATGCTCAATGCACGGAAGCATATGCAGGATAAGGACACTCGGGGGGAAGGTCTCCTCCTGGTAAGGGATGATCAAGCTGCAAAGGATATATAAAAGGCTCTGCTTGGCTAGGATTGAGACGGGCTTGGGATATATGGCTTAAAACTCTGAAGCCGGGAGCCAACATAAAGCTCAGTAAGGCAAGAAAAACACATGAAATGCAATTACAACTTGATATAAAAAGGGATTCCTTGTGGGAGATGGCCAGCATAAATTTCAAGAGGGATATGAAGCTCTTGCTCAAGGACATGGCATGACTATAAGGGACTCCCAAACCTAGTGGATAAATCTCAGCATGGGTACCAATTTGCAAAGGAGGATCTAACTAGGGCACACATGAATAGGAAGGCTCTACCACTTACATAATGCCACTTATAATAGTAGTGTGAAGGTTCTGTGACATTATGAAGTGGGTTCGTACCTATAGTCAAGGTGACATGGTCATAAGAAAATGCATAATACAAGCGTATGTGTGGTCCTAACCTATATTCCAGTTCGAAATTATACCTGTAATAGATATGAACGAGTCAAGACCTCGATAAAAGCGCACTCGAATCAAGTCCCTACACCACATATTAGGCCAAAAATAGTTCATAAAAGTCAATAAGGGTCAAAAATATAGAGTGGTGGGTAAAAATTTCAAATTTTTTCTATAAAATAGTAAAAAAATCATTTTCACCATACCATTTGAAAATTTTACCCCACATAGTGCATTTGAACCACGAACTTCAAACATTGATTCCAAGAGATACGAGACACGAAACCAGGAACCGTTTGATCTAGGTAACTCTACATCCCACACTCTTTCATTTCAATGGTTTTCTTTTATTTTTTAGTGGCTGAATTTTTATTTTGAAGCACCCCTAGTTTGACATCTCGTCCCACACAGAAAACCTTTCAATTTCCACGTTTAAGGCCAAGTATATGCGGGAAATCATTCGATTTCTGCGTATAAACATGGTTGTTAAGGAAACAATCATGTACAAGGCCACGCATACCAAATTTCAAGGTAAAAAATCATCAAACTATTGTGTTTTTCTGTAAGATGGTATTGGAGTGGCATTAACGTGAACACGAAGTTGTGGATAGGGCCGTACAAGGTGATATGGTTTCCCACCAAGATTTGAGGGCATGTGGTTTGTATAAGTTTTGGCATCTCGGTAGCTTAAGAGCTAAGTCAAGACTATTCCAGATGCTTGTGGATTACCAGGATCCGAATACATAGACCTTTCAGATCGATGGGATTCCCCTTAGCCTTAAGGTTGAGGATATATACTTTATCACTGGACTATCTTGCCGAGGCAAGGTAGTCAAATTGAGATCTCGTGGGGTTTGAGGTGGCCTCACTATTGAGGAGTACATTGTTGTATACTGCCTTCCAGACATAGAAAAGGTTGGAAGTCAGGTCCCAGTGAACTCTATTCAGAACCTTGGCCTCAAATCCATAGTACTGGAATTGGGAAGGATTGCGGGGTTAGCATCTCTCCATCAGCATTCCAGGCCATTGATGTTTTATGCATTTGAGTGAAGGAGGATCACTATCTATGAATGGAGTGCCTCATTGTTGGGTAACATGAAACAATAATTGATGGACTACAAGCTGGGTAGAACAATAAACTTTGGTTTTGCCAGCATTTTGAGTACCTTCTTCTTCGAGCGTGTACCGGGCCTAAGCCCAAGAGTGCAAATAACTCCACATGGTCCTCAAGATCCAGATCAATTGTCCTGGGTAGGTGTGATGCATCGGCTAGGAGGAGGACGTGTATCTACGCCCTACCCACCTAACTTCTTCCATTAGTGGCATAGACAGATCCTAGCCATAAATGACTACTCCTATTGAGGGATAGACCTCTGTGGTGATCCATATATTCCTATTCCATAGGGATCCGCATACAACAATATAGGTAATAGTCTCGACTTCATTTTGCTTTTGAATTATTTATTTTTTTTGTTGTATTTTTTGATATAATGAAAATAAAAAAACATGTTTTTGGGTGGTGACACATACTAATATTGATCATGTACATGCATATGTTGGTCCTAAGTGACCAGAAGGCTTCTCTCGACATCGTCGAAGGGGGAGGGGTGATGATATACTGGGTTTTTATGCGGAGCGTACACTCCAAAACATCCACAAGAACTTTGTCTATTTGATGCACATGGTGCCCATGGCACAATTCGAGTACTTTCCTAAGGCAATGCAACGACATGTAGTAGGTGTACCCCATGCATGGGTTTGTTTGCTCAGATGGTTGGCTAGGGATGTCGTGTGTTTTCATGATCAACACCCTTCTCCATAGGCTTAGAGGCCTTGATGTACTTTTTGGATCGACCATGTAGTATATTTTGGTGGCTAAAAGCCCCGTTTTTGTACCATGACATTATGTATTATGACACCACTTTTTGTGTTATGATGATCGATTATTTATATGTACATGTATGAATGTGATGTGAATGCTTCATTGTCTGTGTATCAAATTCCAATCCAATACATAATTTGCATAAGAATCATCAACATGATTATAGATCCTAGGAATGTGAATGTATGTAATGTTTTCAAATTGCCTTTCTAACAACCTTAATCACAAGAATCTTCATAGTAAAGTCAGATCTCTAATACAATACACGCCATTCAACTGTAAGACCACTAACTGTGATTCAAGATGCACCTCAAGAGATCGAATACCATGAGATATGGCATCGCATAATAAGTCAATTATGACACTATATACAACAATATTGTTCGATGAAGGCCGGAGACATACACCTCCTGAAGACAAAACTTGACCCGTAGGCGTATAGATCACCCAAGCGGCTGAAGCTAACTTTTGGATGTGGCGTCTGGCACCATTAACATATCCTACATATATCGAAGACTCTGTCGACATATGCCACAACAAACAAAAGTAAGTCAACAAACCCGATCACCACAAGAAGACCAAAACTAAACTATATAACTTTACAATAGTATACAAAGTATCAACCTTGGCTGATAATTACACATAGTACTTTTTAATATTGAGCCCATTTCTAGGCTCCACCAAGGCTATCCCCTCATAATATACTAGCTGGTAAGCACCTTTCTCTAACACTCGCTTGACTACATAAGGTCCTTGCCACATGGGGTTGAACTTTCTTGCCCCTAATAGTTCACTAGCTTGATCATACAAGAGGACCAAGTCACCTTCACTAAAATTCTAGGGACTTAAATATTTATCATATTGGGCTCTAACGCAATGCTTGTTTACTTCAAGAGACATTAAGGCATCTCGACGCTGCTCATCAAGTTGCTCTAAGAGGACCGGGTGTTCCTCTAACTTAGAAATTTTTGGAAAAATTTCTATGGCTAGCTTCAAAGAGGGGATTTCACATTCAATCGGTAAAATCAACTCCACCCCATGCACTAATTGATATCGAGAAAAATCAGTGGTAGTCTTAACCGCAGTTTAGTAAGCCCACAAAGCAGGATACAACATGATGTGCCAATTAGTTTTTCTTTGTGTGACGGTTCTTTGGAGAATGGAATTAAGGGACTTATTCATAGCTTCAACCTGTCCATTCAATTGAGGATAATAAGAAGAGGAATGCTCTTTCTTATATCCCAACTTCAAATATGGCTCATCCATCATCTTGTTTTGAAAGTTCCTGCCATGGTCTATGACAAGCTCTCTCGAGATACCAAACCAAGTGATAATCTGATTGAAAATGAAATGCACAGCTATCTCACCGTCGAATTTGATAGTGGGCATAGCCTCTGCCCATTTCGTGAAGTAATCAACAAACACTATAATATGATGATGCCCCTCATCCGAAGCTAGGTTGAAATCCATAAAATCAACCCCCCACTTGGTGAAGGGACAAACGGTGATAATCATATATAATGGGGTAGGACACAAGCACATATTCCATGCAAACAATTGGAAAGAGTGGCACCGCTTGAACGCATTGACACAATCCTTGAAGATCGACATCAAAAAATAACCCTCTCTCAAAATATTTTGGGTTATAGCAAGCCCAGATAAATGAGCACCACATGCCCCTCCATTTCAATCATTCAACACAACCTCAAACTCCTTGTGAGTCAAACATCGAAGAAAAATGGAATCAACCCCATGACCATACACAATGTCACCAACAATCAGGTAGTTATTAGCTACATGTTGTAACCGTCGATGCTCATCGCATGAGAGGTGAGGAGGGACCTTCAAAGTTTGCAAATAGAAGATAATATCCTCATACCATGGGTCCATAGTCGAAATTAGGAATTTATGCTCGTCCATAAAAGAGTCTTCATGAATCTCGACTTCATCCAAACTAGGAAAATCTGATATGAGCTTCGCAAAAATCAACGATTTCTTCGATTTTTCCAAAAACAATTTGAGATAGAACTCTTGCAAGATCGCAATACATTTATTGTATTCCCCCCTATCATCTATCTGGAGAGGACGAACTGAAATGGATTGATTTGAGCCACAACCAAAGTCTAGAGAAGGAGTATGTAATGTCTCAATCGTTGAACCACATGGATGGTAGTTAAGTCTATCTTCTCAACATGAGTACAATGAAGTTAAACATCAATGAGGTTTTAGATAAGATAATATATAACATGCTCCAGGAGCTCCTCATCCTATTGAACCAAAACCATCCCAATCGTATTTTGAGACATGACCACATATAACAAGAAATTACGACTATAGTCGGGTGGACTAAGTAGGGGGGTCGATGCCAAAGGTTTTATTCAATGCATCAAAAGAATCTTGGTCTTGCTCATCCCAGATAAAAGGAATATCTTTCTTCAAAAGGCACATGACACCCTTGGTCAAACTGGAAAAATTGACAACAAACCTCCTCAAGAAGTTATCCATCCCTTGCAAACTATGAAGATGTCTAATAGTACATGGGGGAGACAATCGAAGTATTGCATCAACCTTAAGAGGG
This sequence comes from Pseudotsuga menziesii, assembly GCA_001517045.1. Taxonomy (NCBI): domain Eukaryota; kingdom Viridiplantae; phylum Streptophyta; class Pinopsida; order Pinales; family Pinaceae; genus Pseudotsuga; species Pseudotsuga menziesii. The sequence continues at coordinate 15,700 of LPNX010757483.1, read as the reverse complement.
TCGACCCTAATGCCCTCTTTAGAAATGATAAACCCCAGTAAGCGACCTACTTTCATGCAAAAGATGCACTTTTTTGGATTTAACCATATTTGATATTGACGACATCTTTCGAAAACCAAGCATAGATGGTTAGGATGATCCACTCTCAAATGAGAGTGAGCAACTAAATCATTAAGATACACTTCAATACTTTGCTTAAGGTTGTGAAAAGAGAAGGTAATTTGCCATTGAAAAGTAGCTCTGACGTTTTTAAGGCTTTTTCTAGTATGTAAACGTACCCCAAGGAAAAATGAAAACCATTTTATGCTAGTCCTCGGGTTTGATCTGAATCTGATTATAACTTGAAAACCCATCCATGAACGAGAACACCTCACTTTTCGCACACTCATCCAAAATCTGATCTATGAATGGTGTAGGAAAGTTATCTTTAGGACAAGCTCTGTTGAGGTCTCTAAAATCAGTGCACACACACATAGTCCCCTGTTTCTTAACAACCAGAATGGGATTGGATACCCATTTAGTAAAGGGAACCGGACAGATAAAGACAACCTTAAGCAACTTCTCTATCTTTGCCTTAATAGCGGGTGCCTTACGAGGATTCATCACCCAAAAGCATTTTCGAATAGGTCTAACATCCAGATAGGTCTTAATCTCATGTTCAACAATGTGAGGGTCTATTCCCGACATTTCATCATATGACCAAGAAAAAATATCTTGAAATTATTTGAAGAGCTTAGTGTATGCTTCAATTTCATCAGGGGAACAATCTGCCCCAATGTAAACATTTTCTATTTTGCCAGGTTTTAGTGCCAGAAATTGTTCTTAGACTACAAAAGAACAAGCCAACACAATCTCAATAAATACAATAAAGTAAAATAGGTTTTTCTAGGGTTTTGGTTGTACAGTTTGTAGACAAGAGGGCAGAAACTTCATGAAACCAAAGCAAACACTAAATCATGAGAATTTGAAAGGCTGAGATGCATAACATATAAACCATAATCCAAAAAGAATAAACACAGCACTGAGTTTCACCCACAGTTATCAAGCATTTCAAGCATAAAAACCTTAAACAGGAAATGAATATACCAACTGAGTAATTAACACAAATTAGAAATGAAACTAGTCAAAAGTCTAAAAGGGCATATAGTTGCATATATTTCATATTTCAATCATAAAAAACACATAAGAGTATTTACACTTAGCTCATAAACCACAGCCTGATAGCCTCCCCTTGCAACAAAAATCAAACCCTTGGTCCTTTTTCAGACTTACATTTATCCTGTTCCTTCAAAAACAGTTGCATAACTGAACCCTAACTACTTTTAGGTCACCTATAGAATTGTTCAATATAACTATCATTATACAAAAATAAAATAACTTTTTCAAACTAACTAATAACTGCTCTTTCTAAAGTACTTTTACAGGTGTTTTGTTGCCTCTGCTAAAAGAGCAATTCCCTCTAAAGCCCGGGCTTTCCTTCTAGCTTTCTAGTGGTCTGCTTCTAGATCTGCAACTCTTCTTGTCAACTCTTCATTCTGCTGTGTCAGCTCCTGAATAGTTTGCTTTAGTTCTGTAAATTGGTTCTCTGTATGTATTTTTCTTTTTAAAGCTTCTTTAGAAACTGAAATCAACTCCTAATAGTGACTATTGAATTCTTCCAAATCTTCTCTTAGTCTTTTATTTGCTGTCACTAATCCTTCATTGCTTTCATGCAGGTACTCAATTTGATGCTTGTATTGCTTAATACTCCTTTGCATATTTTCCTTTTCAGAATCAATGCATTTACCTTCTATTATTGGCTGTATCCCTTCTGGTATCCATGGGATTTTCAGTTTCTTGAATATTTCTTCATCCTCTTTCATATGCTCTGTCAAGATCTAAGGAATTTCTGAATGTTCTTCAGCTTCAATACTGCACTGAACTGCTTCTTCAATTGCCTCTCTTTTCTCCATACAAGAACTCTTTATATCATTTTGATGTTGTTCTTGAATCATCTTATTTTGAACCTCCATGAATATTTCTGAGATCTTAGTATCAGTGAAGACTGGTTTATCTTTTGAAACTATCGGTTTTTTACCCTTTATAACTTCTTTGTTTTCATCTTCGCTATCTTCCAATTTCTCCTGAGATGAGGAATCTTCTATTACTGTAACCTTTTTCTCATCCAGTTTGGGATTTAATAGCTTCTTCATATTTAACCTAAGCTTGTTCTTTGGCCTTGTCTTGGGCCTCCAAACTGCTCCAACCTCTCCTAACATTTTCAAAACTTTCCCTTGATGTGTTATTGAAGCTAGTTCAACAAATTTCATCTTCTTTCTTTGTGACACTGTCTGTTCTTCAGAATGGGTATGTATCTCTTGTTTCAAATGAACCCTAACCTCATCAGATAATGATTTTTCATCATCTTCAGAGAGTACTGCAATAGGGGTTTGTTCCTGTTTCTTTACCTCTTCATTTACAATTTTGGTCAGTTCTTCAGGAGAAGCATCTTCTACAAGCTCAACTTCCTTCTCCCCTGACTTTGAAACATTGTTTTCTTCAACATTAATTTGGTGTTCAATCTCAATGTTTTCATCTTCTCGATTCGAAGATTTTCCTGGTTCACTAGCTTCTTCATCTTTGACTGTGACTTTCCTTTTAAGTTTCTTGATAAAACTCTGACCTTTGTCTAACTGTCTCTTCCGAGACTGCTCTTCCTTCTCTGTTTGGAAACCAGACCAAAACAAGAAGTATTCCCATGTCTTCTCTCTTTTCTGAAGTACAGTGCTTATAACTAATTTAATAAGCCCATGATGAAATACTGATTGTTTGGTGTGATCTTGATGTTCTTTCACCCTGATTGACATCTTCTGTAAATTTTTTAAAAAGAAGAATGGGAGATTCATTTTGGATTCATGACTGAGATGTTGAAGGAATCTAAAATGGTACTTAAACACAAAAGCAAATCTGCCTTCATAAGTAATATAGCTTTGTAGGATTTTGATAGACTCTATCCATTCTAGCTTAAACTTTTGAATAGGTACTCCCTTTCCCCAATCTGCCACTACACCTGGAAGTAGATATCTCTGAGCATCAAAAGTGAAAGGCACCTTTTTGAACCAGAATTCACCCTCATCTAAAATTCCTGTTGCTTCTACTAGAAATTCCCTAGTCAGTTTAAAATTCAAAGTGTCAAAAGACACTACATCCTTATCCAAACATTGAGCGAATTTGTAAGAAACTTCTGAGTGATAACCTTCAATCTTTTCAAAAAACACTAACCACCCTACTTCTGCAAATAGTTTTGCACAATCTGGAAAGGTTTGAACCCAACTCAAGTCTGAAGGTTCTGCTCTATTAGTCTTACCACTCTTTTTCATTTTGAACTATTTCCAAATATCTTCTGTCCACAAAACACACTCTGTCTTTCTTCAAGTTTTGATAAACTGATAGACAATACTGTATAAGGGAACCTAAGAACCCTAAACTGAACTCTCTCGTTTAATTGATAAATACTATTCCATTGACTGAGGATTCATCATTTAGTATGGATTAGGTTTAAAAACTAATAATCTGCCATCAATTTTGTCATTAGTCTTCTTCTTAGAAAAAACCCAAATTTATGAACCTTGGTAATGATTCACAGCCTACCTATCAAAATGACTAATCCAGCTGCTGGAATCGTGTCTTATTGACTGTCAGGTGTCCAATTGCATTCCCCAATCTTCTTTGACCACTTTGATAAATCCAAACGACTGCTCGTCAAAGCCCTAATTTCTCTCCCTGTTTCAAAATTCTGATTACAAAGTGCTGATTTTTCACCACGACCTTCATCTACTCTACATGCACTCCAAGGAATACATGATTCAAGGTGCATTTGTCTCATTATGTTCAACCATCATTATTCCATCACTTATGCAATAGACCTCCACGACTTGCCCTCATGATGATATCCACACCTGTCACAATGATTATTCTAAAAGAAACACGTATCAAATCCATCACCCAGTATGATTGACATCTTATGTGTTATAATTTCAAAGAAAACTGAACCAAAAATGATGATTTTTGAACTGCGCGACTTTCTTGTAGCACATGTGTGCATTTGTTTTAGGCTTGGGCTACAAGAAAGTCTGAGTTAATGATTTGCAAAAATTAAACTCATGATAAAGGTTTAAACTTGGTTTAGGAACTTTAATCAAGCTTTTATGTTAGTTTTTAGACCTTTGAATCCATATAATCCTTCTATAATCCCTCTAGCTATGAAATCAAACTAAAATTTTAAATAAATAAGACTAAGAAATCAAATAAACATGAAAGCTAAAGGAAAAATATTCAAACTATCCTAAGAAACAAAATTTTCTAGGAGTAATGAATAAAACCAAGCTTCAAAACTTAAACAAAAGTATTAAAAAATGGAAAACAAAAACATGATCTAACACCAGGAGTTTGAGAAATGTTGATAGGGATAGTTGGATACAAATTAGACATGTTCCCTTTGACAAACTTACTAGGAGCACCTAGTGGGACCACAGGACTACCAACCTTCTCACTAAGGATCTCCCTATAGTAATCACACTCAATACGTTCAAGATCTGGGAGAAAGTAAGATTGATGGTGTAACTCCTCCGAAGGCCCATCTAAACCATTCATGGCTTCGAGAAAAGCCTTATCGAAGCAATCATGAGAGTGTGACGATGTGACTGCCCAAATAGGCAGTGCAAAGGGGTCCTCCTCCTCCATCTGTGAAGAGGAAGAACTAGGATCTACAGCAGGACCAAGAGTATCTTGATATGCAATCACCGATGTAGATAACAACATGTCCATATTGGTAGGTCTAGTATCTTCATTCGACGTGCTTGGAGAAGTGACAGTCCAAGGATCTTCCAAATGCGAAAAGTGGAATGGAATCGAACTCAACGATGACAATTCACTACCAAGGCTGGAACCTATAGTAAGAATTGGTGCAAAAATATTGAAAGTTCCCATCAATGATGGATACATTCCCACCCCAACATTCTTAGTTTCTGGTTGAGAATTGTCAATGACTGGAATAGTATCTCCGGACGATGCTTTCGTACCGAAATGATCAAAATATTTTTGCTAGACCATGACATTCCTCCATTCAAAAAGGAAACAAATAATCCGAAAGAGGGATGACACGACCGCCTTCATATTATAACTCCAGTTATGACCCAGTAAAAGGTTATAGTCAAGGGGTGCATCAACCACCTCGACCTCGATTGACACGGTCTTCCCTCCCAATTGGACTTCAAGAGAAGGAAGTATACCATCCGACTGAAAAGATCTCCCATCAAAAGTAGGTAACATGGTTCCAGATATTGAAAATGTGGGAGAACCTAGACCCTTCCAACAAGATAAAGACATCATAGAAGCCGCACCACCTTCATTAATGGTGTTGTTCATACACTCCACGTGGACTGGGAGAGCCACATGGTAAGGAAAACGAGGCTGGACTTCATGGGTTTCAAATTTAATCATTGTGGAAGGATGTGAATTAACCACCCCAAGGGAAGACAAAAAAGCTTTCCTCTGTGAAGGGCAAGTCTGAAGGACTTCTAAGGAAGACATCACACAAGGATTCTAGCCCAAATCCTCGACAATGGAATAGTGTTGGGCATTTTTGGCATTAGGATTATGCCCTGAATGCTTTAAGAATCCCTTGGGAATGCGAGGTGGAACTTCAGGCTTGTCTATATGCAAAGGGACCTCAGGAGGAGCAGGTTATTTTCCCAAGTTGTGTTGAGATGAACCATAATCTTTAGCTCATGTCACAACATTCTTGACGGACATCATGTTGATGCACCCATGGACACTTTCGGTGTTCGATGGGTTTTGATTCCCACCAGGTACACTTCTGGATTACACGGTCCTTGAATTCATATTTTGACTGTGCGGTAAAGGGTCCGTCAACACAGTTGGTCTTTGTGCGATTAATTTAGAGGCATCTTCAATACAAGGGCACAACTAAGTGAGGTGATATCCCCCACACTGAGCTTGCAAGGGAACTTAACATTATGTTTAGACTTCTTGTCCCCCCCAACATCATTACTGTTCTTGTCATTGTTATACTTTCCATTCCTATTCCCACCCTTACGATTATTTCTTCCCTTTTTCTTGTTCCGTCTGGGCTGTTGGTTACCCTTCTGGTTCAAAGATTGCACAGAGTGTACATCTGCTGATTGGGTGGAATGAGATGAAGCCATAGCTTGTCCCGATGAAGGCTGGTTAATAGACAAATACTTCATTTGATTCGTAACCGAGTCTATGATTTTAGTACTTGCAGAGCCAACAATGCCATCAACATGTGGCCCAGGTTTGAACTTAGGCTCGAAGTTTGACCATAGTGCATTCAAAATAATCTCATATAAGATCCCAAACTAAGTGTAAATCAAGTCTAGTTGCTGAGCTCGAAAAATAGCATGTTCCTTGTTCATAACTCTAGATGTGAAAACATCCTTCGCTATATATGGCAATAACGAATTGAGGAACCATTACAAAAGGAAATCGGGTGGAATGTTGGCCTTAATTAAATACTTTCATTTATGCCACTCTTGAATATGGTCAGAAATATGTGTGGCTTTATCTTGCCAAAATGTCTACAAGAGCTCAGTACCGGAATCGTAATGCATAGGTAGCTGAAAATGGTTGATAAAGGTCATGGATAAGTCATTGAACGTCCTATATGTACCCCCATGCAACTCTATATACCATTTCACCGCAGGAACTATGAGGGTGCGTTGAAATAGTCATAAATGAATGAAATCACGGTTCAACGAATTCAAAGAGCACCATAGGTGGAAAGTAGTAATGTGCTCACCAGGGTCCTCACCACTCTTACCTTCAAATTTTGGAAAGTCTAAAGGAAGCTTGATGGGATAAACCAACCATGTGGGATCATGAGATATCAGATCATTGGCCAATCTTGACAAATCAGGAAAGTCCAGTGTAGCTAGGAAAGGGAGCCTAGGTTGTTCCATATGGTTCCATGCCACCTGATAAGACTGATTCATATAAGTATGGTTGTTGTAAATACCATGGCCTTGGCTAGTGGGATAATAGCCTCCTCCCGCTTGACCCATAAAAGGATACATGGGAATGTTATAATTTGGTATACCTTGAGATTGGGGTGCTACATAGCCATAATTTTAAGACTGATTAGCAGGTTGACCCCCAGACATATAAGGTAGTACATAACTTGCCAAAAAATAAGGAGGTGCATATCCTTGTGACACTACAGAGTGGGTAGACAAGGGAACAACATGGCTATAGGTAGTACTCCAACCCGAAGGACCATGTGAGTTATGGGGAGGATGCGACATTAGAAACACATTCGAAGGAATAGGTGCAGTGGATGATGGAGCATAAGATGGAATATAAGTTATTCTTCCAATGTTCACATGTCTAGGGCCATTTATGAAAATGGGGACACTAGTATTAGGCCTGGGTAATGGGTATGAATATCCTCCCATGACAGGTGTGGAAGGTGCAATGCAACCACTACCAAACATATCTGAATGGAAAGGAATGGCAGTGCCCCTAGGCATAGTACCGAGGTCTACACTAGACCTGACATTAAATGATGAAACAAACTCTGAAAGTTCTGGCATGCCAAATATAAATGGGCCAGTGCTAGAGGGTACTATATGAGTCTCACTGCTTGACCTATGTGAAGAACATCATCGTTCGATGTTTACATAATATGAAAATGGGGATCGTGCATTAAATGACACACCAACCTCAAAAGGATCGACTTCTTCCAGAGTCCCATATACAATATCTGGCACATTCCTCGCCCCCGGGGGCAGAGAAGGAGGGGCCTCCGGGATCTCACATGTATGACTCATAGTGAGATCAGTGTCTGAATCATGGTGAATATGAGTCCTCCTGAATTGTTTGGATATCTTCCATGAAGGAGGAGGAGCATTAGAAGAAATTTCAACTCAAAATGGGCCTTTCAACCCTAATTCAAATTCCATGTCATCATGGCGTTAGCCAATGAAATTGTTTTAAATTTGAAATACCATACAGGTCTTAAACAAAATTTTAATATAAATTTGGGGATATGTATCATAAAAAAAACTACTTTTTTTGTTCGTATTTTCGACATATCTCCCTGTGTTTTTACTCAAATTTTGAGTGGGAGAGTTCCCTGGATGCATAATTAAATTCTGTATCCAACGAGTACCCACTTTGCATACTTTTGATGGACCCCTCTACCCCATCATCATATTTTTCAGGTATTTCTCATTTTTGGGGTAGCGGGGTTTGTCAAAAGTATGCAGAGTGGGTACTCGCTGGATGCATAATTTAATTCCACATCCAACGAGCTCTCCCGATTGAAATTTGAGTAAGAACATAGGGAGATATGTCGAAAATACGAACTAAAAAGTAGTTTTTTCCTTTTCTTCCTCCAAAATTAATAAATATTATTTTATTATTTTCTTTAGGAGGGCCATTTTGAGTTGAAATTTCTTCTAATGATGTAGAAGGCGGAAGACTTGCTAACCGCTGAGAACGAAGAGATTCCTCCTCCTGGATCCATTATGAATCCACCAAGATAAAGAGACTCAAACTAATTATGAACCCTAGAGAAATCTAGTGCACACAGAGCACACTCCTAAGAGAATATAATAAAAAATACAAGCAAGCCAAGGGGAGGATAAATGAGCTCCAGAACGTAGTAGGTATGTCTCTCCTAGGAGAGGCCTGAGACTCCCATACACTACAAGCAGAGGTGTGTAACTAGTTATAGTGGCCCTCAACTTCAATGCATAAAGCGGCTACGATGTCCGACCCCTACCTGTCCAAGACACTCACAAAATAACCTCTGCAAGTACCCCCTACTATACCTAGGTAAGGAAACTAAGGTCACGCCAAATTAACCAATGCTCAGGTGGACAACCTCATGAGGGATCTATCGTATGGGCAGGTTAACAAAGTTTAAAGCTCGGAAGCACCAAAGGTACCTCAAAATTCCCCAGATATGAATAAGATCCTGGAAATATATCCGGCGTTGCATAGAGAGTGGCAAGGGGCTATCCCCACCATAAACATGTACCCTGCCTTGTGATTAACTCCTATGTAAGAGGAGCCTCCTAAGAACACTAATTATACCAAGGATTTCCCTCTCTCACTTGGACAAACACCTACTTGTTTTGTTTAGTAGTCTTGGAGAAATTTACTGACATAAACATATTCCAATGCTTTAAAACCTAAGCTTGCTGATGTACCCTATCAAAGAAAAATATGCAATTCATTTAAAATTAAGCATTGATTTTAGGGGTTGTGATTACTCAAAGGAAATTACTGTGCAACCAATGATGTTATTCCTCAGTAGTGAAAGTAAATATGCACACCTAACAAACAATTCCAAGTTCAATTTTGTCGTTAAATGTGAAAACGGGGTATGCCACTACATGAGATGCGTATTTTTTCCTTCAAATGACAATGCAACCATTCCTATATGAAATCTTGATTACTAATCAACTAAGCAAACCTAATAAAAGTACTATGCAAATGCAAAAATGCATGAACATGCCAAAAATAAACTATTTTTGTATTTTTGAAATAAATGATATGTAAATGCAATAACAAGACTCTGCAACTCCCAAACCCTGCAAAAAATATCAGAAAATAGCCAAGAAAGACTCCGAGATAAAAGAAATATAATGCACTAATACCAAAACAAAAAGGAAATAAGATGACAAGAACAAGTTCTAACTAAGAAACAAATAAAAAAGGTATATGGTCAGAAACAGAGGCAGTAAAAAGACACTAGAAGCACCCAGGAAGATTCAACAACATTCGAAATTCACCCACCAACTCTTAATCATCCAAATCACATTCAAAAGAGAAGCATACATGATTGTTTGCAGAAAACCTGCGTGTATACTTGGTTGTCCAGACAAAACCCGCGTGTATATGCAACTGTGAGGCAAAAACTCATGTACATGAAGAAAGGGGGGGTCAAATGATAGGCTAAGACAAAAATTACATTGACAAGACACTAATGGGAAAACATAATTCTGGACCCGACACAAAAACACAGAGAAACAAAGAGAAACTCAAGAACATTGTGCACCCAATCCCCAAAGAAAGACAGGGAACCTCCCGAGTGGAGTCGTTGATTCTGTTACAGAGAGAAACTTCCTATGGCTTGGGGTATACCACAACAGATTGAATGACACTAGAAATAAATCCATTCCAATATGCAAGAGAAACAAATGCATCTAACACTAAGGGATATGAAGTGTACCTTATTCTTGACGGTTGATGTAGATCCTCGCTGATATTTTCCAACATGCTTGTATTTATAATTCACTCTCAACAACATTAAACAAGAGAAGCATGCTGTATATCAAAGTGTTAGGCCTACTTTAGCATATATAAAACCATCACGTATAAACAAATATAACTACTTCCATGGATAAAATATTCATAGTTATACACATGTAATGGATGAGAAATGGATATTTCCATTAATAATAAACATAGATAGAATAGTGACAAACTCTATCCGCACCTTGTTGAAACAGAGAAAATGAGTCCTCCACCTAGGCCTTCACCACTTCAATCCTCCATCTCAATGGAAATATTACAAGAAAATATAAAGCTTGGGAAGAGCAACAATGTGTGCTCCAAAGGGACAAAGGCATGCAGATTCAAGCGTAAACAAGTGAAGCAACAATGAACTATAGTTTTCTTTCTCTCCAAAATTCTCCTCCTTCAATGCATCAAAGAGGCTCAATATATATCCCTCCAATGGACAATGGAGGGTCGTATCGGAGCGTTTTCCAGGTATATGGAAGGTCAAGAGTCAATATATTCGAGACTCATTGAGGAAAACTCTAATTTTTTTGTTTTCATGAACATTTCCCGTTGTACATGGGTATTGGCTAAAAAGATGCATGTACATGTGGGTATTAGCTTAAAAGTTGCGTATACAATTAAACATGTGTTTTTTGGGGATTTTGTTGGATCATCAAAGTATAACTTGAGCAAGGGGGGTTCAAGGAGTCTGCAGAGGGACATGGAAGGCCATAAAAGTGTGATCTACCAAGTGTGGTAAAATCAGCTATAAAAAGGTTGAAGGTGCATTCATGAATATAGTGGAGCAGTTATGAACCACTAACTACCCAATGCATGGTTTTGGAATGTTCCATGACATTTGTCCCTAGTATTGGATAATGTGGATGAAATAGTATTGTCCATGGTTTTCTCTATACCATGGTTTTGGAGCATAGTATTGGGGGGGAAGTAAAGATTAAAATGGAGGAATAGTGAGTAAGTGGAGGTTAGATTGTTGATGATTTGAATTCTTATAGAGTTGCTTATGCTACTCATGCTTGGAAGATGTTCCCCTTGCAATCTATTAGGGAGATGGGACCCTAAACTTTTGTAACCAATTGGAGTGGTTTTTTTCATTTAGTTGGCCATTGTGGGGTGGATATTTATTCCATTCTCTGATAATACTATTGCAGCAAGGTGCGTTCCAGTACTCATTCCAATTTGGTGAAGTTTTCAGTGTGTTGTGATGAAATAGTTTCATGTTTGGTGTTTGATGGTCATTTGGAGTGTGGGTTGGGATATATGTAATCATGGATTATGTTCATATATACCTATTACATTTTTCATACCTGTAATGAATAAAATATGAACCTTTATCTCTTGTTCATATTGTTATTTTCAATAATTTATTCTATTTATGCTCAATGTGTTGAATTTCTTACTAGCTTTCACTATTTGGATCATATATTGAGTTTTAGAGAACCAAATCAATTTATGTAAAATGATGAAGGTAGGTGGGATAGTATAGGGCCCATCCCCATATTTGGTCCAAAAATTAGTGAGTATTAGAGGTTGTTTGGGTCAAGTTGAAAACAAAGTAGTTGAGATGTCCAGTAAAACACACGTTTTCTTAATTTCTCAAAAAAGCCAAATAAAATCTAATTTTTTAGTCTAAAAATTCCTCTAGCTAGTTTGGGGTTTATTATAGTCATATAATTCCATATTTTCACTTGAATTCATTGGGTTTCCATAGAATTCCTGGGGATATTTCCTTGAAGCCTTTTGTTTAGCCAAAGGAGTCTACCCAGGCATGACGTACCCACAAAATGTGCATATGCCGAGGTATATTCTAATTCCACATTCCAAATAACTTGTTGGTATATCCTAAATATTAATTAGACCCCAATAATGATTTTGGGAAAGTTTGGGGGTGTTTGGAGTTTGTTGAAAAAATCTAGCCCTACTTTTGTTGAAGTTGAGTTAGTGTGTTTGATTTTCGAATTGGGTACACTACAGTGGTATTAGAGCATGGTACTCTACAAATATGATAAATAATTACATGTATAACTACACTGAAGTAGATATATAGGAATACATTGAAACATCCATAATGGGAATTGAGAAGGATGGGCTTAATTCATTCTGGAGGGACATGGAGCAGAGTTTTGAAAAAATGTCAAGGAGTATGATGCAAGGCTTTGAACTCTTGGACATACAACCTGGAAGAAGCTATGGAGAAGGGATCGGAAATATATCTCACCAAGAGGAAATGAGGGTATATGGTGAGATGTTCTTCTCAAAGACAGGGCCATACCATCAACCTAATGAATACAAGGCCCAACCTTGACCCACTATTTCAAAATTCCTTGATCCTTATCGAGAGGAACCAATGTGTTCCACTTCTTCAAGAAAAGGAGAAGAAAGAGGAATCAAAAGTGAAGCTTCATTTCTTGCCATTATTTCTATCTTGAAGAGACATTTTGAGTTATCTTCCAACAAAGTATTTAAGAATCTTGATCTTAAGACAACCAATAAGGAATCTACATCAACTCGCTTGAAGGAGAAAGAGAAAAATACAAACCATATTTCCTATGGAATCCAAGAGGATAATGAGGCATATTTGAGCCGTTTTGTGAACCACATAGTGGAAGAGCATTCTAGCACCAATATACTCCATGAAGAATATAAAGAGAAACCCTAAAGGCATGATGTAAATTTTGATGCTTGCAAGTATCACATTTCATTTCATCCCTATGACATTCCTTCCACTTCATACAATGTAAATGATGTTATAAAAGTTTCTAATGTTGATATTCATCCTAAGAATTAAACATGTGCTATGGATTTAAGCCATAAGAAAGTTGATCTTGTATGTCAGCCATTATATGAAGCACACTTGGTGGAGGATCTTCCTTGTGATACACATCATTTGAGTGGTTCACTAAGGAAAAATAAAGAGAATCTCAGGGCATCCTTGAAGAACTTTGTTGATTCCAATGCCTTGGTGTCAATATGTTGTTGGAGAGCTTCCAGTGAAGATTGGGAGAAAGAACATTTCTCGGGATATTTTGAATATTTCAAAGAAGCAATGGAAAATATGAAAGTTAGATACATGAACATACTTCAAGATAGGAATCATCTTCTTATGGTGAGTGAAATGTACCATTGTGCACTCAAGAATAAAGCGCAAGAGTCTAAGAGTATAGCTTAAGGGGGGGTGTTGGAGACATTTACCACCATACACACTCATTTTGGTCAATTTGGCCTAGTTAAACCACTAAAATAAGTATTATTGACATTAATTGACATCAGTGGAGCATTATATGACATCAGCCAGTTCACACCCACACCTACCTTCATTCAAGGAGGCTAACTTAGCCTTCTCCTACATTTGAGGAGGCTAACTGGAGCACTCCAGGGGTGATCTGAGTGTCATTAATGTAATTTATTTCTAACTGATGGTTACAATTAGTTAAACAGAACAGTGAAGGTGCCTCTCCTCATTAAATTGATTATTTAATGATTATTTGATGAACTGGAGTCAACAGGGGCGCCTCCAACCACTTCTGATGTTCAGTTTCAATTTAGTTAACCTCATCGGGGTTCATTGGAGTCATTGAAGTGCTAACACTTGATGGTTGGCTTGCTGTGACATGTGTCTAATCTCCTTCAGTTAAGACTCAGTCATTTATTGCACTCTGACTTCAGTTAGGGTTCAGTTGATTCAATTAGGGTTTTGATTAGTGGTTAACTGGAGTGTTGACTATGGCTTACATTCAGTTAAGCTAGACTCACTCATTCAATTCGAATGAACTTCTTGAGGATTTGAATTGCTAGTCATTCATGCTTGCAGCATGATCATTGTAATTGATTATTCATTCTTTGTGTGAATATACAGTGCAACTACTCATTCTATAGCCCTTTAACACTATTTTCATGACTATTGTTATTAATCTTTGATGAGACTTGTGTTTAGTCCCTAGATTACTGTGACATATTTAATATGGTATCAGAGCTCACAGCAAGACGAAGCTCAGATCTCTCAAAAACAAGGTTTTTGATAGATTTTGCATGAAAATTGAGCAATAGCTAAAAAATCCAACACTGCACCAGAAGCCAAGGCTTACCACTTAATACCCCAAGTAAAGAACTTGTTGATCAAGCTTTCTTGCTTGAATATGTTGGGTGTGATGAAATCCTAAAATGTGCAAGCTGTCCGAACTTACATTGCCCTTTCTGTTGTGATTTTCAGGTTTTCTACAGGTGAAGCATTCACTTCAGCAGATCTAGATGGCCTCCTCAGTAGATATTTTGACTCCATTCAATTTCCACTCATGGAAAGGAGACATGGAGATTTAGCTGCGCTCCAGAGGACTCTATAGAGTCACCATGGGCATTGAATATGAGCCTGGTTCTGCAATGGAAAAATCACGATTCTTGAACAAGAAGGATGAAGCATTCAGATTCTTGTGCCTCTCTATTTCCTGGAATCTCCTTTCCCATCTTGCGGGATTGACGACTCCAAAGGAAATTTGGGAAAAAGTGGAAGCCATATATGGAAAGGAGGATGATTTGAGAGTTTACCAACTCAAAAATGAATTGATGTCTCTCCAGCCTTCCAATTTAGAGACCATGAATGATTTTTTCACAAAGTTCAAGCACACTGTCTTAGTCTTGAAGCAATGCAAAGTAGAGAAGGCGGATGATTAGCTCATCCTCGCCATACTCTCCAAAATTGGAGCTGATTATTCAATTTTTTTCTCTACATTCCGTGCGGGGAAGCGCACAACCCCTCGATGGAATATTCCTACACTCAATGCCTTCATTGAGTCCCTAACAAGTGAACATGATAAGCTTGTCCAAACCTGAAATACCTAGGCATGCTAATAAAACTTCCCATTGAAGATCGCTAAGGTTGATCATTCTTGACTTGTGAACATTTTGACTGAATTTAGTGCACAAGAACATTCGATGGAGGGGACTAGCGGAAGTATGTTTTGAGTGGAAAAGTGCTGAAGACCTGAACTAGTGCAGCTATTCTAAGCTGAGTTCATATTGCTACATGTAGAACAGATTGACTGTTGAACATTCAGTAGAGTTGCAGAGGATTACTAAGCTACATCTCTCATCCAGTACTTCTACCAGGTGGACCAGGAGACAAGCTCAGGGGTCCTGAGATTTGCAGTCTAGATTTTCTCCAGGAGTTGGTTGGGAGGAACAGGTTCCTTAAGCTGTTGTCACCTCATCTACTTTTCCAAGTTCTACTTGATTTATCTAGCTATATAATTGTTTATTTTTATCTGAAAAGTTTGAGTTAAGCAATGAAATATTATGCTTCGGTTCTGTTGCTGCTAGGGTTAGTTAGGAGAAATATTTTTACAGTGAAAAGATAGTTAAGTTCTGAACTAGA
>LPNX010757477.1:82610-120022 GCA_001517045.1 Pseudotsuga menziesii | reverse complement strand
GCTTGTTTAGTGTTTTTTGCCCTTTTTAGGGTTTTCCTCCTTTTTCCTCATTATTTTTATTCCTTTTCTTCCCTTTTGGGGATTTTTGCTATTTTTGGAGGAATTTTGCTTATTTTTGGAGGAAAAAGGGGGTTTTGGGCCTTTTGGAGGCATTTTAGGCCTTTTAGAGCCTTTTTAAATGGTTTTATGGCCTTTTGGAGGCATTTAGTGGGATTTTCAAGGAAATATGGTAGGTAAATGGACGAATGAGCCATGAAATGGGGTAGATGAGGTAGTTAACCATTTTTGGGTATTAACAAAGCCTAGATGTCAAAGAGAATAAAGGCTACCGCAACTATACTAACATTCTAGGGGGGCAGCCACAAGCCTAGTTCATATGCATGGGCAGTGTAGCAAATCCTGAAACCCTGTCAACACCGGCATCGCACGGGGCCTAAAGTGTGGTATTGACAGAAGTCCCCAGATGCACAAAAACCTTGGTCTACACTTTGACAAGGAATCAGAGGTTATTTCCTCAATCCAAGCCTCTACATGGCCTCATGCTTAACTCTCATTTGAGAGGAGCTTCCCAGATACAATCAACATAAAAGAAGGTTTACCTATCGATTGGCCAACTACGTCTAAATTTAAACACTTGTGGAGAGTTTAAACTCCCTATTCCACAAGTCTAGCCTAATCTAGTTGGTGAAGGAGCCTATAAAATAAAATTTACTAATAGTTTTTAAATTATATCATTCATTTTAAGGGTTGTTCTTAGTCAGAAGGTAAATGGCGTGAAAGAATATGATGTTATAGACTCGATAAGAAAAATCAAAATGATGTATAAAGCAAATTCCAAAGTAAATTGCAACTACATAAACCAAATTTCTTTTTTTTTTTGCAAATATAAGTGAATGAAATTGAAACCAAGTGTGAGAAAACTAAGACTTCTTTTTATAATTTTTGAAATTTTACTTGAAAATACTGAAAAAAAACATCTAAATGCAACTAAATGCAAAAGTATAAAATGTTTTTTCTTCACTTTTTCAAATTCTTCAAAAACTAGAATGCAACTAAATGCAAATTGTTTGAGCAAGTTTGAATAATCATAGCATATAATAAGTAAAATGAAGTATAAAAGACCCAAAATAACCAACTTCAACGAATCAAGAAGAAGAATCGGAAAAAACCTGACTTGGAGAAACTATTGAACCCAAAAAGTTCACTAGATTCACAAAAGAACAAGTGACAAACTGACACTGAAAAATGCAGTACAAAGCATAAAGTATCCAAATCCCTGATCACTGACCTAGACACAAAACATTGAACTTATAAACCAAGTAGGAGGACCAACTTCAAATCACAAGATGAAAGAAAATTCAAACAAAGAAAACTCAAAGGCTTGAAGACAAGAAAAAGGTGTGACACGCAACACTTTAGACTCATAGAGTCATGCCAATAACAAAAGACTCCCAAGCAAGAAAAAAAACCAAACAAGACAGGGACAAGCAAAATCTACCCAATTTTTTTGCTATTACAGGATATACGTGACTGTGTATGCAGGAAACCCGCATACCATATGCGACTATCTTATATAGAAACCCGTGTATACAAGGTCTTATACGCGACTGTGTATAATAGCAACCTGTGTATGCAACTAAAAAAATTTCAAATAAAAAAGAATAGTAAATAATTCTGGGCACACTACACTGTAAATCAAAAGCAATATAAAAAAGACCACACTTAGACTCAGAAACAGAACAAATACTAGTAAAAAACCTACAGGATAAACCCACAGCAGGCTGGACTTCCCAGTGAATTCGTCAGTTCTGTTGTACATGACATTTCACCCTTGTAACCTAGGGTATGGGGTTAGCAACTTACTATTAGACTTGCAAACAATCAAGTTTTCTAGAAACTAGAATGAGAATAGGAAGATATCTTGGCTTACCCAGTTTATGAAGGTTGATCCAAGCTTGGTATTATCTCACTCCAATCCTCTCCAAAGCTTCTAGGGATGCTTCTCTTCACCTACAAAGAGCCAATTCTTCAAGAAATATCTCATACATATATAAATCAGAGGCTAGATGAAGAGCATATTAATAACATAATTGAACATATTCATTAAACCAATATACATGAGATAACCACAATACAAGATTGGAAGAATAATTCTCTGTATTAACAAACAATGGATAGGTAAGAATACAACCTAGCTTCTTACACAAGGACTCCTGTGTAACCGAGGACTTTCAGTTATACTGCTCCAAGAATCTAAAGGTATACCACCAGCATAACTTTGCTCTCCAAAAATTGATTGATTAGCCCCAGCCTAAGGCCTCTATTTATACTTTGGGAAATAGAGAGGTTTCGAAGGTTAGGATGATTGAGACAGTTGGGATAGTTATGGATAAGGGCCCAACTAATCTCATATAATCCCGATTTATATTTTTTAATGTTGAATTAGGGTGTATGTGAGTATTAATATAGGAAAGGTGTGTATGACACGTGGGTTTCGCAAAGGGAACTCACATATGCAAGGTATACGAGGGTTGCAATGCACATAATCGCGTATGACACATGAGTTGCAATGCACATAGTCACGTATGCAACCCAAAAATCTGAATAAAAATATATAAGGCTGTTCTAAAGATAATGCTTCAAATCTCATGCACATCTATAGTGTTTTGGCCACTTCAATCCAAATTGTCCTTTTGTGTACAGACATGGTGAATGTCAACACTCAGATGGAGAAGTGCCATTTTGGCTTATAACACTATTTTTATATATAAATAATGATCAATAATATACAACTATAAGATTCCTAACTCCCTATAAACCTTAACCCTCAATAAATAATCAACATAAATAAGGGAGAAACTTTTTGCGATAAATAATAAAAATGCACGATATAACAAAAATAGCATAACACAAAAGGAATTTATTGATCGCATGCCACTTCGATGGGGCAACCTCCTTTGATAAATCTTAATACAAATAAATATTAGGTGTTGTTAACCCAAAAAATCCCTCACTCAGCTCCACATGGCCTACACTACCCAAGGACACCCACACATGACCCTCATTTGACCCCATTTGACCCCCACACCCTCAAAAAGTCTTGAAAATATGAAAAAGGGCTTGAAAACCCCTAAAAAGAGCCAAAATATATCTCATAGGGGCCAAAGCCTCCAAAAAGGGGATAAAACCCCTCAAAGGAGCCTAAAACTCCCAAAAGAGCTAAAGATTGAGTGAAAGGGGATAAAAGCCCAAAAAACGGGCTAAAGCCCCAACGAGGGGCTTAAAGCCCTAAAATCCTATAAATATAGGGGTGGTGGTCACTCTCAAGACATTCCTTCTTTCCATATTATTATGCTACCCGAGTGAATTCATTGAGACCATTTTCCTCTCAAGCCATTCACCCTCCCTCTCATCCATCCTCCCATTGAGCCATAGCTCCCCATTCCTAAGAGAGGTGCTCCCCCAAGCTAGGGCATGGTGGCCCATTTCAACAAGAAGGTATAATTTATGTTTTTTGTTGTTTATCTTATTGTTTTCTAACGGTATTTGGTTGCAGATCTATTTTTTAACATGTTCTTGTAGGCTTCCCTTGTTTACTTGCAGGTCTTTTGGTTTCTTAACAGTTGTATGCAAGGCCTTGGAGTTTAAACCCTAAGCTTGTGTGCAAAGGGGTTTTTTTATTTCTATTCTATTTCATTTTCTGTCTATTTTTCTTGCACCACCACCAAGAACCCTATCCTTCCATCCTATAGACGAAAGGTAGTCGTTCCTGCTCTGTAGCAAGGGAGAAATCCCTACTAAAGATTTGGCAACCATACCAGGTCGATCCCACAGGATCCCTGGGTTCTATTTTTGTAGTTTATTTTTTTTTCCCTAGTTTAAATTTCTGTCAAATCTAGCTTAGATCTCTGTTGTTCTACATTTTTAGTTACTGTCGAGCCTCCTCAAGGCCAATCTGATCCCATTTGGCCACAATATAGGTTACTATCGGTCGGATCTGGCTTAGGATCAGAAAAATTTTACCTTTCAGAGCAGGTCGCTCTTATCAGGTTGAAAGGTGCAACCAAATCACTCATTCAAGCCCGAAAGTTGTGACTAGGTCACTCATTTTTCCCTGAAAGGTGCGACCCCCTCCCAAAAGCTAGCTCGCTTCTGTCTGCAGATTCTTAGCGACCCCCTTTCCTGCTTTGGGGAAAATTTGGTGACCTCCTCGCCACATTTGCCCCAAAAAGAGAGATATGTCTCTCAGATTCTGATTTTTAAAAATTAAGGACTGTCAGTGTGGCTCAACTGCCTCTGTCCATCAAATTTGTTTCTATTTCTTTTAAGTATTTATTCATTTTATTACAGCATGTTTAAATCAATGGTAAATGAAATGGTTAAGGGATTAATGAATCTAATCAAAGCTTGATTAAAAATTACTGTAATTAGAATCAACATCTTCCCTAGCCCTTCCTCCTCTACCCAGTCATCACCATTCGGGGTATTATGGGATAAGACAAAGGGTGAAGCTCGTATAGTAATAGCCACTTCACTTGGCATTTTTCAAAACCACTAAAAATGGGTGACTTGGAATGTAGAGGGGGTAGTAAGCCCAGGAGGCCTCACGGCACTCAGCGTCCTCCCTATTGACCAACCTTGCATCCAAAGGGTGACCTGTGTATCTATGAATGGTCTTAGTACCATTGTGTTGAGATCCCAACACCCTTTCCTGGTTGAAGAGAATCACAAGTGCAAGGAAGTCACCTAGTCAGGCTATGGAAGTTCAGATTCACAAATGGTATGTTGATCGGAATATTTCACCTCCTGTGGACAGCTAGGTGTTTCGCTGGTCTGAATGGTTCAGATCCAGAACAAATAGATCACAGAGGTTGATAAATCTCCATAGACGCTATAGATATCTGGAATATAAGGCTTTGATAGTTCACCTGTGTACCTGCAAAATATTTCAATGCGAAACAGATCAAAGAAACCAGAATATGATCTACTAATCTATGCTAGTGACTAAGGAATCTAGCAATATATATCTGAAATCAAACATCAACAATATATATGGGATAGAAAATCAACTTGCATTTGAAATATGAAGAAGTTTACAACCAAGCCTTAGTGTTGACATGCATCTCCATGAAACTAGCTCTTCATCCCCAAAAGCTCTGACTCTAGCTCTCTATGCTCTCTCCAAATGATCTTGGGCCAAAAATCAGTCCAACAGCATAACAATACCATCAATTTTCTCCCCTCAACCATGGCTATGAGCTCATATTTATAGGGCTTTAATGGATAGATATGGTTGAGAAATTAGTGGGTGAGGTGGCCTTTAAGATCCTAGGATGAGGGATCTCGAGCTCAACCAACCCACAGCAGTAGGGATAAGGGTTATCTCAAGGCTTATCTTCTAGAAGCCTCGAGAAGCTTCTATTTTTCCCCTTTTACCCAGGGTACCATGCTTCTCCTTATATGATAGAGTGGTTCTAGTAATAACTACCTATGTACCAAGGGAAATGGGTGGTGGCACCACTTGAGGAAAACCAATGAAAGGCGGTGTGAGCAGGGGTACCGCTCCTGGACAAAGCAGCATGCGACGTGCTGAGAATTTGTATGACAGACTGATAAAAAACCATTTAGTCTTCACTCCAAAAGATGGGATTCAGGGCAAGTAGGTATGTCAAAGGTCTTATCACATGATGGTGACAGGATTTTGGTATAACGGGATGCCCCCCAAAGCATGAGTCTTAGAGTGATACGATAAATGAGAGCTTTGAGAACAAGTCATTTCCAGGAAATGAAAATGTTGGCTCAATCAGAGTATGCGGTCAAGTAGGAATCTATAGTACATCAGTATGTTGACTCATAGACACAAGTAACCAAACTCATAGCTGCAGACCAATACAAGGCAGATCCATGAGTGGAATAAACAAGCATGGCTACTAGAATACATCGTAGATCCATGTGATAGAGGACTCAAACTTGGACATAGCTACCAGACATACAACATAGATCTATGTCATACAAACACAAATTTGAGCATATCCATGACCATACAAATGTGGATCCATGCTAGATCTAAAAAAATCCATCACAACCTGGGGAGAAAGCAATGAGCGCTTTTAAACAAATACCCAGGGTCTTCGTCTCGTCTTCCACAAAGTACGATTCTATCCATGTGATTACAATGATCTGAATTCGAACATGGTAGAAACCACTTGATTACCGACCAATGATGTGAACCGTTAACAAGTGCGAGGGAGATCACCATTAATGTCAATGATTCCCAAGGTACTGTAGTACAATATACTGAGTGCGAATAGATGTCATGATGTCGAAAACCCATTCAATCCTATCGATCAAAGGTCAATGATGTGAACCTATGTAGAGAGCGAGAGAATATGTCATTAAGGCATACAGATCTCAAGCTACTAAATATTGTTTCTAATACTATTTCCTGGATGATGAGCTGATGTCGACAAGAATAGTCTCGTCGAAGGAGGGCCATGATGAGTCCCACATCGATGACACAAAACTTGAAACATATTTATGGAATGATGTGAATGTAGTAACCATATGACTGAATCAAAGATACTGACACAAATACTGTGTATACTATAGGGGGAAGACTTCTTCGGATCCCCTTTGAACATTGGGTGGCACGACAAAATGACTTGGAAGCATGACTAGATAGGACAGACACACAATGTGACAGTGGACAATGCATTCTTTTGAAAGACTCAAAGGATTGGCATGACTCATGAAACTGGATCATCACGGAGATCAGATCAATACCCAATTGAATGACATGATTGTGCAGACAAGTGCCATGTTCAAAGGTAACGACAAACAACAGCCATTATTTGCAAAATGATTCCCTTTCCCATTTCCCCCATCATGCTCAATGAGTGGCTCCTTTCAGTTTTACGAGTTCAAAGAGGGTAACAAACACTCGATATATCTTGTCAGGAGATAAGTCCAGTCTCATATGTTTTTCGAACCTGAGAGAGGAGGGGTTCATTCCCAAAATGGGCCTCTCAATGTTTAATTTAACGAGTCCACTGAAATAAAACTCGGTATCATTCATGTTTAGAGAGTCTGAACAAATACGGAAGAAGACTCCATGGGAGTCCTTTTTTGTATGATTTAGTCTCTAAGGGCCGAAAAAATTATAAAATCATACCTTAGAGAACTCTTCCAGTCATGATTCATTGGAGCATTCCTTTCTCGTAACTTATTCCTGTCCGAACCGAGAAAGAGATAACCTACCGTCGGACGGATGACTCTTCAAATACTTTAACGAATGTGAAGAAGACAAGATCACTCGACAATATTTTCATATTTAGGGAGCCTAAAAAGGGTTTAAAGAGAACTCCATGAAGTTTCTTTACACAATGTCACTTTTTACGAGCCTAGAAAGATTTGAAAATGGAATTGACTATCTTTTCATGTTTAAGGAGTCTAAAAGAATATGTGAAAAGAAGACTCCATGACGTTTCTTTACACAATGTCATATTTAACGAGCCTAGAAAGAAACTTGAACTAGACTCGAAACTTTGGTACTATATTTTAAGGAGCATGACAAAGTGTCGTAATAAATGCTCAACAACATTTTCTATTTGTGAAAGTACGAAAAGGCCATAAACAAACTTTCCAAATATTTTACTAAAGTCAACCTGCAGACGACTCATAAACAAGTGTTAAATGCATCCAAAATCAACATTAAGGGATTATGACAAATATATTTTGACCAGAACATGATGTAATATCAAAACTATACTAAGTCATACCCAAAAAATGTCTATATAAGGCAAGTAAATAGTAAAAAATCAAACATTTCACTATTTACCTCTAGCAGAGAGCACTTGGAGCATTTTTTAGCCAGATCTTCCACAACTGATACCGAGAGTTCCCACCGTTCATTTTCAGTCTCGTTAGTTGTAGGTAACAGCTAAGACCCTTATCTTTCATTTCATAGCTTTTATTTTTGGATTTGGTGGGGTTTTAGGCTTGTTTGGCGAGCCCTAAAATCCAATTTGCGAGTGCTGCGGCTACCCCTTACGGGATAGGCAGTACCACCCGAGAACCGCACCAAGAAAATGGTGGACAAGCGGTGCCGGCCATGGAGAAGTTAAACCAATGATATAGACAAAATCTACTCATTCTTTTGATTTTCAATGACTCAAGGATGATATTGATACATACCATTGTTGTTTTTGGTAGGTCTAGGCTTCCAAAATATGGTGATATGGAAGGAAAGAACACATGATGACAAGGATGTTGCTGCTGAAAGGAATCTCGTTTGTATTGCCACACTCCGGAACTGTGGGATTTTAAATTTCTTTTGGACACCAAGCATGGTGTCCCATGAGAGACTAGTGGAACACATACTGAGAATGTGGAATCCAGAACAGCAGTGTTTCGAGGTGGGGGCACATATACTTACAGTGGAGGTAGAGACATCTACTTCCTAACTGGCCTATCGAGACGAGGTGTCCCTATTTCACTGACAGGCTCCCATGGCGGGGACATTACCACCAAAGAGCTCATAGATCAACACTGTGCACCAGGTACAGGCACATCGAGAAAGAAAATCCCCATCAGGTCAGTGACAGATAGGGCTCTATGGATTGTTCTATTCACCATGCAGAGGGTGGCAGGGAGCCAGGGTGTACATTAGGATTCCATGGCACATATGCTATATGCCCTAGAGGCTATGGAACCTACGGTGTTCAACTAGGCAGAATCATTGCTTCCAATCTTCAAGGATCAGCTGACTAAATGTCGGTAGGGAGAACTGAAGCAGTTCAGCTTTGGTTCCATCTTAGCTTGTTTCTTCTTTGAGTGGGTCCCCCAGATGAGGCCCTAGGTGACTTTTCGGAGTCTAAGAGCACGAGACTCCTGCATGCTGAGGTGGGTCCAGGTCATGGCTCGCACAGGAGCGGGTAGGGGCAGAGTGAAGTTTAGTGATGCGTTCTTCAGATGGCTACGGGATCAGATGCTCATGGTCGAGGACTATGCCTATGCGGGAACAGATTTTATAGGTGATCCTGACCTACCACTCCCACCTGGAGGGCAGTGGGGTGACATCAGTAAGAAACAAGAAACCCTAAAAATGGAAAATGTTTTTATGTTTTTTATGTTTTATATTTTTTATGATAAGTGACGAGACCTGTTTGTTTTCATGCAGATGTTGGAGTAGCGAGGCCTGGAGGAGTATCTCCATTAGACAGGTGAGCCGGAGCTCGCTTTGTGCCACAAGGTGATGATATCACCTGGGAGATGTAGGAGAACCTAGAGAGGTTGAATTTGGACATCCCAAATGCTGACATAGATGACCTCCTGACTAGATATCAGAGATCTACGGTGGGAGTACCAGGACGATTCAGCAGGCTACTATACAAGGTGGCTCGAGCAGTGATGTGTTATCATGAGCACCACTAGTGGATGAGACATGTATACTGAAAGATGATAGCTTCAGGATTTTTGTATGATGATTTTTCCTGAAATCCTATGTGCTTTAGATGAGGTCTCGAGACCTATTTTTTGTAAAACTTTTTCATATATATATATACGAACTTTTACACGGTGTTTATATGTTTCAAATGGAAAAAAATCATTTTCTATGAGTTCTATGTGTCTTTAAATGTTTATTTATAATGTACCATGCTTGATTTAATGTCATGAATGGGCAATATGCCAATCTATGATGTAATTAGCCAATGAATCAGCAACTGCGTTATGTTCCCTAGAGATATGCCTATATGTAATGGTTCCAAATGATCTTTCTAACAAACGTACTCTCTAAAAGAGGTAGAGGAGCATCAAGTTCCTAATGGTGTAGACATGGTTTAAATGACAAACCACGAGCTGAGAGTCCATCAAAACTACTAGATCACGAGCATCCTGGGAGGCAGCTTTAGTCAGAAGACCGTTGAGTGCTTCATACTCGGCGATGTTATTAGTAGAAGGACCTAAGCAAACCACTCCTAAAATGACCAAATCTTCAGCTGGGGAATAGAGAACCCAAGCAGTCGAGGCTAGATTTAAGGTGTGCCATCAAGCACTATCAGCAAAGCTGTAGAAAGCCATCGACATGACCAAAACACGGTATAAAGAGATGCGGACACCAAAACTCAAAACCATCCTGAATATACTGAAATCACACTAAAAGTCAATCAATATACATATATACAAGATACCATCCAAGAAGACCTAGGCATAGTACCTTTTTAGCTACAACCCATTGTGAGGTTTCCCCAAAGGGATCCCATCATAATCAACTAACTCATAGGCTCCTTTCTCTAACACCTTGGAAATAATGAAAGGTCCATATCACATGGACTTGAACTTACCCTTTCCTAGCTTGTCATATCTTTGATCATAATTCAAAACTAGGTCACCCTCATTGAAAACAAGAGGCTAGACGAATTTATCGTAATGCACCTTGACACATTTCTTATGTGCCTCATTAGCTAAGGCAACATCTCTACGAGTCTCATCAAGGTTATTTAAGTACAAAAATCTTGCTTCCTCTACAGAAGTGTCTGGGAGAAGTTCAATGGCGAGTTGTAAAGATGGAATCTGACATTGGATCGGCAATACAGATTCAAGTCCATAGACAAGTTGGAATGGCGTGAAACTAGTAGCTATTTTCATGGAAGTCCGATAAGCCCAAAGAGCAGAAAAAAGAATGAGATTCAAATTGGATTTATGATCTCCAACCATTCGATGAAGCATAGTTTTCAAAACTTTGTTAATGGCCTCTACCTAACCATTAGCTTGTGGATAATACGGCATAGAGTTTTCATGGCGAAAACCTAGCTTAGCACTCAATTCCTCTATCATTTGATTACCGGAATGAGACCCGTGATCGGTGACGATGGACTGCGGAACTCCAAATCTAGCTATGATATGATTGAACAAGAAGACAGTGGCAGTCTTACCATTTTCTGCATATGTAGGCATGGCCTCAGCCCATTTTGTGAAATAATCCACGACTATGATGATGTAACCATGCCCCCCAACTGAGTAGGTTTACAATGCATGAAGTAAATCCCCCATTTGGAAAAAGGGCCAACGACAATGATGGGGTGAAGCAGAGCAGGATGGGTGTGCTTTTTTGGATAAAAATGTTGGCAAGGAGGGCATTTCTTAATAGCCTCATGAAAGTCTATGAAGACAGAAGGCCAGAAATAGCCAGTGTGAAGGATTTTTTGGGCTGTAGCCATCCCAGATAAATGACTGCCACATGCTCCAAAGTGGCAATCATTTAGCATGTGTTCCGCCTCCTCATGAGTGAGGCATCATCGGAGAATGGATCCCACATCTATACATGGTATCATTCAAGATGAGGTAGTACTTCACGTGGTGACGGATGCAGCGATGATCATCGTGAGATAGATGTGGCTGAAAACACTGGGTCTGGAGATAAATCAGCAAATCTCCATACCAAGGATCAGTAGTGCTAATTAGGAACAGGAATTCATCTAGAAATGAATCACTGGGCTCAGATTCTATGGTAGCACAGGGAAGGTCACATATAATCTCAGAAAAAACCAAGGATTTCTTTGATGTATCCTTGGCAAACTTGAGATCAAACTCCTAAAGGATGACGATCCAACAGAAGTACTTTCCCCCGAGTACCTAACAAGTCAGAATGTAGTACATTGGGTTCTGGTCTGCCAATACGGTGGCAGTGCGAAGTATAATGTAGTGATGAAATTTTTGCACAGCAATGACCATGGCCAAATCTAGCTTCTCCCACATGTGAATAACAGGTTTCAGAATCAATAAGATTCTTACTGGTGTACTAAAGCACATGCTCCCAACCATGGAGATTGTCCTACACTAAAACCATGGTGATGGTAGTAGCGGAGACAGCAATATACAAGAGAAAATCCTTTGAATAGTTTGAGAGGTGTATCACGTGTTAATGAGTCAAAGCATGCTTAATACTATCAAAGGCACATTGGGCATGGTCATCCCAGAAGAATGGAGTGTTCTTCTTGAGGAGACGCATATAACCATGCATTTTCTTAGCAAAATTGCACACAAAATGGCGGAGAAAGTTTTCCTTCCCCTGCAAACTTTGGTGTTCAAGGATGTTGGTTGGGGATGGTAGATTAATGATAGCGGCAATATTCAAAGGATCGATCTGGATGCCATCTTTGGATACCACAAATCCAAGTAGACGTCTCGTTTCAACGTAAAAAACACATTTATGTAGATTGATCCATATATTATAATGATGACATCTCAGGAATATGTCTCTAAGATGACCAGGATGGTCCTCCCATGGCTGTGAATGAGCAGGGAGTTCGTCAAGGTACGGTTCAACAATATGTTTAATGTCATGAAATGCATAGGACATCGCACACTGGAATGTGGCTCCAGTGTTTTTCAAGCTGAAAGGTAACTTCTTATATGCAAAGGTTCCCCATGGGCAAATGAATGTCGTCTTATGTTGATAGACAAGTAATATCTCAATCTGATTGTAGCCAGAGAAGCCATCCATGAATGAAAAGATGACACTACCTGCACAGTTGTCAATAATATGATCGATGTGTGGGGTAGGAAATTTGTCCTTGGTACAATATTTATTTAAATCCCTAAAGTTGATGCAAACTCTAATGGTGCCCTGCTTTTTATTGACATGGAAAACGTTCGATACCCATTCTATCAGAGGTACAGGATAAATAAAACCAGCTTTCAAAAGTTTCTCAATCTTAGCTTTAATAGCTGCAGCCTTCCTAGGATGGACTTGCCTAAGTTTCTGCATGATAGGTTTAGCCATGGGATAATTTTTAATCTCGTGGACCATAATGGAAGGGTCAATCCCTGGCATCTCTTCATAGGACCAAGAAAAAATATCATGGAATTCCTTAAAAAGTGCCTTATATGCTTCAAATTCATCTATGGAGTAGTTCTGCCCAACATGAACATGCTCAATAACATCAGGCCTAGCTGATATGTCAATTGGGTTCATCTGAGAAATGTTGCAAATGTTTCCTTCAGAATCTGTATCTTGCAACAATATAGGACTTTGCGGAACATTGACAATATCAGTCGAAAACAAGGATGTGAAATCATGGCTGCCCAAACTGGTATTGGGGAGGAACATGGATCTATGATGGTGATCCTCCCAAATGGGCTCATCTATATTCATGATCTCTATAATGGAATCATTGGAAGGAAAAGTCTGAGAGAGATAGTCTAGAGCCAGAAGAGAAGGTTCTAACTAGTACGGTAAATAGTAAGGATCTGAAGCCACTAAATGAATGTCATTAGTGCGATCATCGAAGCAAGTTTGAATGGCGTCATACATAGCTTCGTGCGGATCAACGTGGAGGACTCAACAACATTTGTGCCCTAGGGCTCAATATCAAATGAAGCAATAATATGTATTGTCGCAGTATCCATGGTAGGAGGACTAGAGGGAAAAATCCCCATAAGGGATGAATCCTTCAACATACCTACCCCAATCGACTGGTAAGGAGGAAGGGACTAATCTAACATGGGGATGTTATTATCCATGGAGGTAGTAACATCTAGCATACAGAAATCAAGCTAGTCAATGGTAACAATTCTCCCGTGATGTGGGAATTAGACCGTTCGAAATACTGTTGAAGCAACAGCATTCATGGCATAGAACCAATACCTTCCTAAAAGGAGATTATAATCCAGAGGGGCATCTACCCTTTATACTTGGATGGAAACGGTCTTGTCCCCTAGCTCAACTACGAGGGCTGATATGAGGCCATGGGGTTGGAAACCTCATCCATCAAAGGATTTAAGGGTCGTAGGTGATGTAACAAGCTTGGCAGAGCCAATATCTTTCCAACAAGTCAGAGATAACACCGAGGTCGAAGCACCATCATTTAGTACCATTCGAAAGACTTTCTTTCCCACTACTTTGGTAATGATCTGAAAAGAAAGTTTATGCAGTAATCTAGGTTTATAGTTCTCAACATTGAAGTGAATCAAGTTAGTGTTATCTGGGTCTACAACTCCTATTGTGGTCAACAAGTTCTTGCACTGTGTAGGGAAAATTTGGAGTACCTCTAAGGTAGACATCACACAAGGTGCCTGAGTGAGATCTTCAACCACATTATAGAATTGAGTAGCTTAGGAATTGGGATTAAAGACAGCCTTCCGAAGAGTACTCTTTGGTGGGTGCAAAATCATGTCGAGAGTAGGCTTCTCTATAGACAAGGGAATAGTAGATGAGGATTCTGGAGAACTACTAGAGTGAGCTTTCCCTGAAGAAGATTGATCTTCTTGCTTATCTGCGGGTTTATCATAATTTTGGCTTTGATTTTATAGATGGATGGTATCTGAGGACATCATACGAATTTCCTTCGATGAGCTAGAGTTACCCTGGTTCGACATGTGGTCTACTAGCTATTGTTGAGAGGGAAAGGGATCCGTAAGTAGTGCAGGTGCGGGATTAGACTTCAAAAGTTGGGAGATTTTGTCCCGACAGGGACACTCCTTTGAGAATTGGTCACCACCACATAACAGACAAGGGTATTTAGCCTTCCTTTTCCCTGTGTTGTTGTCATTATGGGTGGATTGTGGGGTCTCCTGCTGGTTTCTAGGTTCTTTATTTCCATTTTTACTTTTCTTTTTATTACCCGAGGTTTGAGTAGTTTGAATAGAATTGACTTTGGCAAAAACCTCGGGAGCCGAAGAAGTAGCAGTTTTGGTTTGCTTGGTAGGTTTTGCTGCGAATGGGGACTATATTGAACCAACAATCCCATCAACAGTTACTTCTGCTAATGGCTTGGCAGGGTCAGTGCTGGGGCGAAGAGCTTCAAGAATCAGGTCATAAAGAGTCTCGGATTGGGAATATACCAAGTCTAGGTACTGAGCTTGACTAATAGCCTGCTCTTTAGTAACAGCACCACCCACAGCCACATCTCAGGCAATAGGAGGAAACAAGGACTTAGTGAACCAATCAACTAACAACTAATCTAGAATAGGGGCCTTAATAAGCCTTCTCTGCCTTCTCCACTCATGAATATGATTAGAAATGTGGGTGGAGGTGTTCTGTAGCAAAGAAGTTAAAATATCAGTGCCCATTTCATAATGAATAGGGAGTTGAAAGTGTGTAAGAAATACGGTTGCCAACGAGCCAAAATCCACAAACGAATGTTGTGGGAGTTCAATATACCACTTCGCAGCCGTACCGGTCAAATTTTGGTGCAAGAGTCCTAACCGAACGGAATCATGCATGAGGGAGTTTGAGGAACACCACAAATGAAAAGTCATAACATGGTTCCGCGGATCTTCACCCTGCTTCCCATCAAATTTTGGAATATCCGATGGTAACTTTATCGGAATGGGAGGCCACGAGGGATTGTGTCGAATGGGATCATTAATCAACTTGGACAAATCAAGCAAGTCCAAAGTTGCAAGGAAAGGTAACTGTCTATTGGGCTGCACATACGGGTAATATTGATATGGCATGTAATTACTAGTAGGGCCATAGGTAGAGTAATAAATAGGTTCCTGTGAGGAAGAAATACCAGGAAATCCGCCCATGGGGGGTTGATTTCCAGAATTAGGACTGCTAGGACCACCCGGGCCTCCAGGGGGAGGACCGATAGAGCCACCGGGACCACCAGGACGATCGGGACCACCAGGACCACTAGGAGGTAGACCACCAGACCCTCTGGAACCTCTAGGAGGTGGAAAACCTCCAGAGCCACCGAAACCACTAGGTGGAGGGCCACCAGACCCTCCCGAGCCATAAGGAGGAAAGCCACCAGGTCCCCCGGGACCACTAGGACCACCAAGACCATGAGGAGGACTGCTAGACCCTCCAAGACCATTAGGTCCCCCAGGGGGAGGACCTCCATAAGGTGGTCCTCCCGCACCTCCCACAGTATGTGTGGGTATCCCTCCCATGGCTAGCATGTAATACTAGTTTGGTTTCCCCCATGGCATAAAAGTGTTGCTAGGGAATGGAATTCTAGTAGGATTATATGGATGATTACCTACAGGTATTTGATAACCATAACAACTAGAAGACTGAATGGAAACAAGTTGTGCCCCCAAGGCCTGACCTGAACTAGATGGGGGATTTACCACATTAGTGTCGATGGGAGGGAAAAAAACTATATATGTTTCTATATTAGAGGTTTTCTCTTGACTAGGTACAACTCCGGTCTCGGATAATGTAGGTCAGGACGAGGGTTTCCCCCGGCATTCAAAGGTGCTGAAGAAACAGGAATTGAAGGTTGGGCCCCATATGCAAAAGATCTGGGAGGATTTGGAATAGACATAACATAAGAGGTGAGAGGGTTGGAAATTTGACCTGGGTTGTGGGTTGTTAATGGATAATCTATAATCAGTTCAATGGGTCTCATAGAATTGGCTAGTGAATGATATCCCATAGGAAGGAATGTGGAACGAACTGGTGAAGAGCCTAATAGGTTGTCAATATGCTTTTCTACCTCTTGTGCATGGAGGATAGTAGCATGGTATTGCCTACATTCTTCTTCACTTTCAGGAGAACTTACACGGGTGCCAAATGAGGCAATGGCTTGTCCAATGGGTGTCTCCCAAAAAGGAGCATTAGGACCAAAATCCAGACGGGTATCATCAACATGACCTTCCACGGGAGGATGCAATGATGAATCCTCTCGTGAAGGCTGTTAGACCAAGGGGGGCAAGTGTGAAGAATATGGTACTTCACTTTCCACCACCACATTATCTCCCCCTTGGGAGGAGGTAGTAGCTCCTTGGTAGATAGCTTCCATTTGATTTTCTTCTAAAACAAAAATAAAATTGTGTGGCAAGCCCCATACTCTCCTGGACTGTCTTAACTCAGCCAGTGTGTACAGTTCCTATCTGACCTAGGGTATGAAAATCTAGAAAAAATACGCCAAAATACTTCCCTACTAAAACTATAGGTCAAAAAAAGGAGACTTAAAATTACATGAGGAGTTCAAAAGTCAGGTCTCTCACTAGGATTGTCAAGTAGGTGCCACTCACGATATACCTCGAGGGTACGTGTGTAGTGATCTCCCCGAATGTTGTTTTTGGTGTATGGATCCAAACAAGAAGGCCAAAGGGCTTTTCTCAGATAGATAAGGTACCCTAGTGGGGTCTGTCGATATACTCAAGGTACGTGGGAGCTCGAATCGGTAGTAGTGTTGTCTATTGCATAACCATACACAAGGGGCCTTCCGATATACAATCGAGTAAATGAAGTACCTTTCTATATACCTCAATGGTACGTGAAAGGCCGTTCGATATACTGATGGTAAGTGGAAGAACCGCGCGAGTCCCGAAATGTAATGCTGACAAATAACAACAGCTCCTGCATTTTACGATGCCCGGACACGTCTCTAACCTATCACTTAAGTTACTACGTAAATTTTAACCTACAACTGCCGTTAATTTTAACTTGTATGGTTAGGTGAATGCGTGATGTTCTGACAGAAAATTAAAACCATGCAATACGCTTGTGCAAATGTTCACTTTACCATTCAATATGCCTACTTACGGGAGGGAAGAGAGTGTTTTTCTTTTTGTTTCAGAACCAAAAATCATTCCAATCAACAGTCATGAACACCAAATCAAAGACAAGCAAACACTTTTACAAACCAAATTATTCTCTTCAAAAGCAAATGGGAAGGGTGAGAATCTCTTTTCCTAAAAGAACAACACCAAGCACACCTATATGCCACTACACTCTAACTTTTCAAATTTCTTAAAAACATAAGCAAATATAACTTAAAACTACCATTGTTTTTCATATTTTGATTGAGATAGTTCTATATGCATAAGAGACGAAAGATCATAAAGGTCCTGAAAGATTTTGAAGCCAATCAAAAAACCTAACTCCAACGCTCAAATATGATTTCCTAATCTCAAGCAAAACTTTTCTTTTTGGAAGGGAAGAAAAACAAGTTTACTATGCAAGCAAGAAATGAAATCTAGAAGCTAATCTAGTGTTTTTCTTTCAGTATATGCAATGAAAAGAGAGTTCAATGAACACCCTAACTTTCAGAAAACAAGAAATCCTTCTTTAATCACAACCAACAAGCAAGAAGCAAATGTACAATAAAAAAGACTCAACAAATTTTTGAAATTCCACTCAAAATCAATCTTAAACCATCAAAGCAGCAAGCCACACACATCAGATTCAATAACACAATCCTGATAACAGAACTAAAAGCAATGAAAATTCCAAATTTTTACAAAGAAAAAAGAGGAAAGAGAGTTTTGGACTAATGCCTACCTGGTACCACGCTTCGTAGGTGTTGTAAGAGTGTTTCCAAAGCAGCACTGCTCCTCGCTAACCGGATACAAGCAGTGGCACTACTTACTGCCCACTGTGTTCAGGCGGTGGCACCGCTCCTCGTACAAAGCATTGTTGCAGTTCCCTGTAGATGGCCAAAACAAGAAAGAGAACAATGGATCAGATCAAAAAAGACTAGATCAAGGTAAATACTATCAAATTGAAAGTGGTAACTGAGCATAAAAAACCAAAATGACTCAAATCTGAACAGATCTGGAAATTTCAAACCCAAATAATACAAATCGGAAAGTAGATTTGACTGTAAAGAGTTGAATAAATTGGATCCTGGATTCGGACAAGAGTTGCAAAATAAGGACGATCAAAATACTGAATACAACTACTCCCCAGTGGAGTCGCCATATTTGTTGATCGAAATATTTCACCTCCTGCGGACAACAATGTGTTCCACTGGTCTGAATGGTTCATATCCAAAACAAATAGATCACAGAGGTTGATAACTCTCTATAGACGCCATAGATATCTGGAATACAAGGCTTTGATAGTTCACATGTGTACCTGCAAAAGAGTTCAACACGAAATAGATCAAAGCAACCAGAATATGATCTACTAATCTATGCTAGTGACTAAGGAATCTAGCAATATATATCTGAAATCAAACATCAACAATATATATGGGACATAAAATCAACTTGCATTAGAAATATGAAGAAGTTTACAACTAAGCCTTATTGTTGACATGCATCTCCATGAAACCAGCTCTTCATCCCCAAAAGCTCTGACTCTATCTCTATATGTTCTCTCCAAATGATCTTTGGCCAAAAATCAGTCCAACAGCATAACAATACCTTCAATGTTCTCCCCTCAACCATGGCTATGAGCTCATATTTATAGGGCTTTAATGGATAGAGATGGTTGAGAAATTAGTGGGTGAGGTGGCCTCTAAGATCCTAGGATGAGGGATCTTGAACTCAACAAACCCACAGTAGTAGGGATAAGAGATATCTTGAGGCTTATCCTCTAGAGGTCTCGAGAAGCTTCTGTTTTTCCCCTTTTACCCAGGGTACCATGCTTCTCCTTCTATGACAGAGCGGTTCTAGTAATAACCGCCTATGGACCAAGGGAAATGGGTGGTAGCACCACTTGTGGACAATCAATGAAAGGAGGTGCGAGCAGGGGTACCGCTCCTGAACAAAGGGGCATGCGTGGTGCTAGGAATTTGTATGACATACTGATAAAAAAACATTTAGTCTTCACTCCAGAAGCTGGTATTCAGGGAAAGTAGATATGTCAAAGTTCTTATCACAAGATGGTGACAAGATTTCGGTATAACATGGTACATCTATAAATTTCTGATTATCATTTATTGCTTTCATCAACAATGTTCTAAACTCTACAGAATATTCATAAACCATTTAAGCAGCCACGAAGTATAACAGAAGGACAAAAGACATACACACAAACCATACCATATAAAACAACCAAACTCAGTTCATGACGCTGAGTGAGCCATTAAAATTTATAATTTACACTAAGTCAAACATCCGAGAGGAATTGCCAAGTGAAACAGGAAGCGACCCCCACCGATTGACTAGAACTCCCATGAGAAAAAAGCCAAGCATTGTCTTCTGGCAGTCTTGGTGGCCGAGTGACCACCTGAAGCCAATAGGAAGCCATTAAAACTAGGGTCCAAAAATAATCACCATATTTCACAACTAGACATACAAATCAGACATAATTGATCCCCCATGCTCTTCCTCACACCTGAGAGGAAATCCACCACAGTTCGGGTCCTTGAACCAACACCGTCGATACCATTCTTGATGACCCTCTACACCATCAGAGGGCCACATAGCCTTTGATTCAGACTCAGAGTCATACCAATCTAATCCAGACCTGCATACTGCATCATCTCGCCCCATGGCTGGTGCAAACCCAGATCCATTTTTTGACTTCGTGATTGGCAGTGGAAACATGTCCACACCCCATACCACCACCAACACCTCTACTAGTGGCCCCATCATAGTCATGCAAACCGTCATAAGCCAGCTACCACCACCCACATTAACCAGTCAAGTTGTCCCACTTGTAACAAATGGGGACAGTATGCCTTCCACCCACACTGTCCCACTTGGGATACATGGGGGCAGTGGCCCTTCGACCTACACTACCCCTCATGTCATACATGGGGGCAATGGCCCTTCCACCTACACTGCCCCCCCTACCGCACTTGGGGGCACTAGCCCATCCACAATGGTGCCACAAGTACCCCCAGTTATGTAGGTGCATCATGTCCCTGCAAACCCCACCACCATTGCTACCCCATCTCACATCAACCTTGGGTCAAACCTTCCTTTCATGGCATGTCTCAACTTGCCTCACTTGGATCGGTTAACAAATGACCCTATCCGCCATCAAACGTTTTGGGCTCCCATACCAACCAAAATTCCCTAAGACATTCCCAAGTTTGAAGGGAAGGAAAGGGAGTGCCCCCAAAACCACATCATGACGTTTCACCTATGGTGCTCATCAAATAGCATTGTCATTAGAGAGAATTTGAGGTCAAAAATGGGCCTCAAAAGGACCAAAATGTACTATAAAAATCAACAAATTAGATTCTAGTAGATGACATCATCCCCCATGGTTGAGGTGGCATTGCATGAGTTAAGAATGTTTATTTGTCACATTTTCTATGGTGGATGAAAACCCATAGTTAACCAAGGTAGTGGTACAAGTACTTTTAAGTCATAAAGTGAAGTACTCACAATAAAAGTCATTTCACACTTTCTCATAAAATAATATTATTGTTATTTTCAAGTAAAGTACCCACAACTCACTTTCTCATTAAATAATATTATTGTCATTTTCAAATAAAGTACTCATAATTCATAAAAATGTCTTTTCACACTTTTTTATAAAAAAATATATTGTCATTTTCATGTTTTTTAATTTTAAATTATATATTCACTCAATGGTATTTAATATCATAATGTCAAACTAATATATATATATAAAATCTTGTACTTTTAAAATAAATTAACTTCATGAATGATATTTATATGAAAAAAAGATGTTAGTTATGCATATAAATTAAATTCATTTTTGCTTAATTTTATTTACAAGTTCAATACAAATAAATGCTAAAGGACAATAATTGTTTGGGAATTTACAATGAATCTTAGTCACATCATTGTAGAGTTATTTTATTCATTTTATTTATAGTCAATTTAGAAAAGTAACTCAACCATGGTTATTTATATTGTGCATAAAAAGTAGTGTAGGAGATGAGTTGTCATATATACCTACCCCATAAAACCCCTAACTCATAATATTTTAATATATCTTATATTTTTGTAGTACATCTCTTAGGAGGCCCATTCTTGACCTCAAATTCTCTCTAATGACATGATTTGATCAGGCTCAGACTATTCCAATGCACCCTCACAGGTGTTGCAGCTAAGTGGTACATCGAGCTACCACAAGCGAAGTACCCGGATTTTAACTCCCTAGATTTTATGTTCCTGCAATATTTCCAACTCCCCGTTAGATATGATGAAGGGATGGAGATCTTGTTATCTTACTGCTAGAATACTGCGACCCACATAACCGACCACATCCATGAGTGGCGGCGATGCCGTAATTTGTGCAAAATCCAACTTGATGACAGGATCTTCCTAGATTGGTTCCTAAAAACCTTGCTACCACCTATAGCAAAGGATGTCACATATGAACATTCGCAATCCGAAGAGGAGGCCATATTGAAAGCCCAGTATTTTGATATTATCTATGCACAGTCTGGCTACCTTTACACTATCATTCCAACCGCTCCCCATGCAGGCACCTCCTACCAGGATGCACTAGGGGCATCCCATGTCGTAGATGGAATCATAGGTTCTGTTTCCCACCAACCACAGCACCGCCCGACACCACCTGTAATACCACCACAACCAAGCAACACCCTTAGTGTTTCCTACCAAAACCAAACTCTGGGCTATGCAATAATGATGTCTCAGTCTGGAGCCATAAATTCTTATACACAACCTATGCCACCGCAGCAGGCCCAGGAATTAGCTTGACTGACACATCAATACAGGCGACAAATGCCCACATTTGTGGCACTGGCACCCACCCAAGTATACTATGCACCACTGGTACAAGCTATTCAATCCCCCGCCTCTAATCCACCTACCCCATTGGGACAGGTGTTTGCATAGCAAAACCATCCCAACTAGCTAGCCCCCAATAACCAATAAGGACAAGCCAAGAATAACTGACCCCAAAACCAAGGCAACAATCAACCGCAAGGAGGCGGTCAACAACCAAATCCTCCCAACAATTTCATGGCAAATCAGCCAGCCCAAAATCCTCAACGACCAAATGCACCAAGACACAATGATCTGTTGTGTACAAACCAACCATGCACACTAAGTGAGGTCTACAGGCACTACACATATGAGTGTCCCTTCATGGGTCATGCTAAACATGCCACCAATACAACATACCAAGCCCAACCCAACCCGGCACCACCAGGACCTACTCCTATGGTGCTCCAAAACCCATTACTAGTCCAAGGATTGGTGGCAACTGCACCCCTTCCAAAACCCAATCCCAACACTCCGGGTGGACCTCCCAGGGTAGAAATAGGTGTCCACCACCTGCTAGCTATGACAACTGAAGAGGTCAGTTTACGAACCAGATGAAATCAATATGGAACCAACACCAAACCCACTAACACATTAACCACATCTATGTCTAAAATATCCAATGCATCTTTTCAGTTACCCCCTTTCTCACGCCCCCCCATATGTCGAGTTTGCAACAATGCCACGGCTAGAGCTGTTGTTAGCTACAGCATCATGGATGATTTTTCCAGAACACCTACCACCATGTCCACTCTTGAGGTACTCAAAACTGACCCAATGCAGTGGAAAGCCTTACTAGCCGCCCTGGGTGCTGTAGACCCCTCTTACTCCAAGTTGATCACATTCAACACAGAGAATGGAAAACTATGGATGCCATCAACCATTGCCTTCCAAATCCCAGTGTCCATCCGGAATTTTGTCGTGCACCGGTGCATAGTGGATGAGGAGGCATCCACATGCATTATTTCTACCCTAGTCTGGCAGAAGCTTTGATCTCCAATTCTGTAACCATCCCCTACAACTATGCGGGCTTATGATGGCCATCCCATTAAATCCCAAGGAATCCTCCCCCACGTCCCCATCACATTAGCCGAGAAAACAATACTGATTGACATAGATGTTTTCAATGCTCAATTGGACTATAACCTTTTCCTTGAAAGAAGTTATATGTACACCATGAGAGTCATAGCATAAACTATTTTCCTTCTCATGATGTCCCCCCACGAAGGGAAAATCGTGAGGGTTGACCAACTGACTTATCACAATCCACAAGGGCTAACATCACCCGCTAACATTATCCCTATGATTAATACCATTGATCCACAAGGGCTTACCACACCCACCAATGTTATCCCTGCGGTCAACACCATGGTTGACAACATACTAGCCTCCCCATTGTTGAATGTGGGCCCTGGGTTATTTGTCGATGCCACCATGATGGCTTCTTTCCCCTTAGTGTCACCACTGCCGACACCAAATGAGACTGCAGATTTGTGCATGCTCTCATCCAGCATTGTTGCACCCAAACAACCACAGCATTATGCGCAGCCACAACCACAACCTCATCCCCACATACAACCATCAAGGAGTTATCTTGGCTCCTCCCCATTCCACACAATCCCCTTTCTCTTTCCCCAACTTGGTGTCATGAGAAAGCCAGTAATGGCTACCTTAAACTTACCCAATTTTACATTGGGAATTCTTGTATGGTACCTGGATCCACTGGCTCAACCACCAATGACCCATGTAGTCTTAACCCCCATGCAACCCATTGCGGTCAAATCTCATCCTCCACTCGGCCCACAAAAACCAACCACCACACCCGCACCCGCACCGCCCCACCCAAAAAGGGCGAGGGAAAAAAACACAAAAGCTACTATTGAACCTCGACAAATCCCACCTTGCACTGTCTGCGAAGAACAGGTCCATCCAAATCAAAACTGCCCTGAGATTCTCATAATCCACGCACATTTGGATGCCATGGATACAATGGAAAACCTCCCCATGGTTGAACTCCCAAGCGGGCCAATAGTGAGAAACAAGTCATTGAGAACAAACTGCACTTACACCCTCTGTGGTTTGTATGGACACTATTCTCACCACTGCCAAGACTTGTCCAAGTTTAGAATGGATTTATCCAACCTTTGACAATATTGCCTTGAATCTAAGATCACCCTGATCGAAGAAGTTCACCCCCCGCCTCCTTCTTCGGACACAATGTCCATTTACATGATGTCTAGTTCTACAGACCCTCTTGTCTCCACCACCATTGATGGTCCATCAAAACTATCTCTTCATTGATTCTGCAATGATGAGGAGATACTTGAAGCCTTAACCACCCTGAAATACCCATGGGACGGCATGCACCATCGCTCGTTCTTCCTCCTTGAAGAACTTGTGTCGCGGTCGGACCAGTTTTCTATGGAAACCAAAGATTTCATTCATGGGAAAGTCGACTGGTTCAAAAACCCCATTCCCGCACTAGAGGCCTTTAAAGAAGGGAACATGGCCAACATCTCACCAACCATCAAAATCATCATCTCAACCAATCTTGAGTTTTTTGAGGAAATCATGCCGGGGGCATCCTGCTCCTTGGAGGAAGTCACTGCCTACAAAGCTCTCTTCCAAGAATTATGTGACATATTTTCCTGGTCTTACACTGAAATGCCTGGGTTGGATCCATCCATCGTGGAATGCCACATCGACACATGGCCCAATGTGGCCCCCATACGCCAAAATCAACTGCCCATCCATCATTCCAAAGCGGCCGCGGTCAAAGCCGAAATAGAGAAGCTTCACACAGTCGGCTTCATTTACCCCATTGCGTACACCACTTGGGTTTCTAATCATGTTCTCGTGAATAAAAAATAGGGTGCCATCCGCATTTGCACAGAATTTCATGATCTAAATGCGGCGTGTCCCAAAGACAACTTCCCAACACCCTTCATTGATCAGATTATCGATGCATGCGCCGGACATGAGGTCTTTTCCTTCATGGACGGATTTTTCAGATATAACCAAATTCAGATCTAGAAACAATATCGTTACAAGACTGCATTCACAACCCCATGGGGAACATCCTCATATTGAGTCATGCCCTTTGGCCTGAAGAATGCTGGAGCCACCTTCCAACATGCCATGACACACTGTTTCCGTGACCTCATCCACATCATATTGGTCTATCTTAACAACCTCATTTCATGGTCACAAAAGCAAGCACAACACATAGACAACTTGAGGCAAGAATTCCTATGAGGTTGCGAGTACAAAATCTGCTTGAACCCTTTCAAGTGTGTTTTTTGTGTCCCAACGGGCCGTCTCCTAGGGTTCATCGTGTCACACAAAGGAATGATCGCTAATCCCCTGAACGTCCAAACCACTTTTCCTCTAATGTCACCTCTTTAAGTGACGCTAGTTCAGCTTGTAATATAGTCTTGTCCCTTTTTTATTAAACATTTTTTTAAAGTGAGTCTTATGTATTGTTTCCCCTCAATTCTCCAGATGGATCCTACCTCAGATCGGTGCATTGGATTTGCTGATGGAGCGAGTAGATGGTCTCCAAACCTCACCTCGGCTGCATGGGTCATCTACTCCCCATCACATGAGTTGATCCATATCGACGGAATATGCGTGGGTAGTGCGACCAACAATGAATATGATGGTGTCAACGACCTCTTGGCCACCACTCTCCAATTAGGCATTTGTCATCTCGATGTCTTCTTAGTCTCCCAACTACTTGTATCCCAGTTGAACAACTACTATCGGGTACGTGATCCCTGACTCTTTAAAAAATTGCTGCACACTAAACAGATGCTTAGAACATTTGAATCCATTACATTCACACATGTTCCCAGAAACCTCAATAGCAGCAGATCAAATGGCTAATGATATTCTAAATTGGCACATTCATAATTGAATAT
Organism: Pseudotsuga menziesii; assembly: GCA_001517045.1. NCBI lineage: Eukaryota > Viridiplantae > Streptophyta > Pinopsida > Pinales > Pinaceae > Pseudotsuga > Pseudotsuga menziesii. The sequence goes on along the minus strand of LPNX010757477.1, from coordinate 93,701 downwards.
AGGAAACATACAACCACAACATCATGCATAATCATTTATAAAACACACACACACAATTGTAAAAATACATCATTTAGGCATTGCATTTCACATCATCATAAAAAGACTCACATATAAAACCATAAAAAACACATCTATGTGTGTCAAAAATATATATAGATAGATAAGTCGCATGACCAAAATATGTGCAGTATAGAACAAGAAGCCACATATGCTTTCCCAGCTTAATATACATAGCGATGCAAAAACTCCTAAGTGCACCAATGAACTAGGGGCAGCCCCACTGGCTGCTAATATGACCCAGACTCATCATCTTCCTCAGAAGACTCATCCTCTGCAGGAAGATCCCCTCTCATTGCCTGAAATCGTAGGCCACGGCCACCCTCCTCATCATAGAGGTCCACTCTGGAGGAAAAATGTGAATGGAAACAATCATATCATTGTTCGAATGCTACCAGCCATCATCAGAGATCCTATCAGCAAGCCACTCCAGATACAGCAAAATATCATCCACCTCCCGTCGTCACCTATGAGGGTTCTCCGCAAGAACCTCTACCTCTGCAAAATTGACCACTCGCCTCTTATACCTAGGCAGAAGGTGGGGACCAACATCTGCATACACAAACAAAGACAGCATCAGTATATACATATAATCATCAACCAGCTCAACTACACTATGTATAAATATGAACATAAAGACATCAAAAATACATATCTGCTGGTCCCCAAGCCTGACCAGGAGCTCGGGGCATCTCAGGCTCCCCACGATAATCCATATGTACATAAGGGTATTCCTCAATAATCACTAGGAGTTGCCACCACTACTCAAGCAAATCCTCAGTGAAGAAGCGGCCCACTCCGCCGCCACCCTCTCGTACCATCATCCGACACCACCTGCGCATCCATATCTCTCACAAACCACCGTCCTGCACTGCCTGGTGCGGATGCAGAGTAAGTACTTTCTCAAAAAAGAAAGTACATAAGCAGGACCCAAAACAAAAACCTATCCCAGATGCCCTCGCATTGTTCAAGTGATGCAGAATAGCCTGACTATACATCTGGGCCCACCCATAGTAAGTGCCCCTCATAGCATGCTCTACCAACTGTAGTTTCCCTCCAGATATCTTGTGGCTCCCCATGGAACCCAAGATACATAGTAGTAGTGTCACCACTGCCCTTGTCGACAAATCCTCAATGTCACATGTCAAGATGTGTGAGCCACGCACATACGCAGTAGCGTAACAGTGACTATCACATAACTCCTCTAATGTCTCCCCCTAAGACAGAACCGGTGCCAAGTCACCAACAAATCCCAACATAGGAAGCCCAGTCAAGAAGTATACATCCACTAGTGTAATCTCAATACGCTAGCCCTGGAAGAGGAAGGCCTCCTCCCTAATATCCCAAAATCTCACCAACATTTGCAGCAACAAATGCAAGCTCTTCATGAGGGGTATCTGCTTGAACTTCAGTAAACCACAATGGGCCAGTGCAGCACGCACATTCCCATCCCACAATGCTGCCTCCCGGAGGTCCTTACAATCTCTCTCATGCCACTTAATCTCAACCATCCTACACAAGCAAAACATAGCAGTCAACCACTACCCTCATCAAAAAATGTCACCCAGGGGCCAAGTAGCACCTGTTTGGCCAAAAAGAGCAACCATGCCACTCAAAAATGCCTCACAGGTGTGACCAGGTTTCCCTTTTCCCCTCAAAAGATGCAACTTGGATCCTTGAAACCCCAATAGGCTCATAGAGGACCTCCAGGTGACCAAATTCAAAATGTAAACCACAAAAATGGATATATTTTGCAAGATCTCTTACCTGCAAGTCACATAACTCGAAACCACCAGAAGGAACAAGAGAAATCAACAAAAGAAAATCAAGGGCCCACCTCTCTAACTCTGCAGTGAACAGTGTCAATGACACTTCACAAAGTGGTCCCCACCCTTATATAAGCCCTCTTTGACCTATTTTCTCCCTTTCGACACAGCAGGACCATACGGAGTTCGTTTGAGACGTCGTTTGCACCACTAGTTTCAAAATTCTACCCTCTATCTCCTTATGAGACCATCATCTCATGTTTAATAAGTAATTTTTCGAACCACTTCCCAGAAGTTACCTCATATTACGAGCCACAACATAGTGATGCAAGTGTCTCTGGAACTATACTTGCATCCTACTGCCACTCATGCAGGTTCTCATGATGTTGGGCCCTAGAACTGTCCATTTTTCCATCACTTATCAAGATATCTTTTATCCATTTCCTTATCATTATTGCCCATTTATCATTCCATTTTTCATCCATTTGTTGTAGCTGTGCGTAAAACAACATGCTACTTCTATTGATGTTTTAAGTGGTTAATAATGATTATTTTCCTTTATCTTTGATGAATTAAAGACTATTATTCATAATTTTACTAATGATGGTTTTTGGAGTGATTTGTTACGTACAGGATGCTCATAGCCAGCTGTTACATCCTTAACCGAAAATGCATGCCGCATAAGAACACCTTGATTCACGTCTTGATTTGCGGGTAGATGGAAATGAATCTAAAAAATTGGAGACATGGGTTTTGTGCGTAACATCCTCATTTACCTGACTCTCTAGGAAATCACCAAACAAAGATACGGTTTGCGATATGTAGGTGGTTCTTTGAGAGGGTATTTTCCAGATTTGGTGTTGCAGTCGGTTCCAAAGTTGCTAGCAGTTACGGCCGTGTTTCAGTTGTTACAGATCACAAGTTGGGGGTTCAATTTCTCATTTTCCATGAGATAATTTTATGTATAAATATGTAATCAATCTGATTGAGAAGGGGATGATAGGGGATGATAGGATATTGAAGAATAGGAGAGAAAACAATGTTATGATGTAGGATTTGATCCAGATCCATTGTAATACTTTCATTATGATAATACATGCTGGCAATTTCTTAATTCTGGAGTTGTAGGATTTCATTATGGAGATCTAGCTCTACTTAGTGGAGGAAGGGCCCTCTTCCCTGAGCAGATGCTTGTAATGTTAATTGTAAGTTTGTTATTGTTTATATTTGCTTATTATTTCATTCATGCTTTCACTCATTAATTGTAAGTTTGTTATTGCATGCTTTCATTCATTAGATTTGTTATAGTCGTTGTGTTGTTAATTCATTTGATAGATTGTTGGCCAACATAACAATTCTTTTAGATGTATGCAATTAGATCTTGTTTTATAAGAATTGATTCTGTTGAAGTGTGATCAAATTTATAGTTTGGATTTATGAATAAGTTTGAGTATTGATTTACTTTCAAGAAGTTGTGACCTAGTTTACAAATAGTTTTGATTGCATACGAATAGATCAACAGTGTCAGGTATAAATTGTGCTTGCATATATCTTGCATGATAGCTTTGAAATAAAAGACTTCCTCGAGTTGATAATTTATGTTTAGCACTCTGCATGTTAAGTTTTAATTAACGGGCATATAGTGGGCATGACATTTTGGCGTCGTTGTTGGGGAAGTTATTAATTGTGCAAAAGTACATCTAACATTGTTTTGTAGATGCATTGTTAAAGTAGGGCATGTAGGTTGCATGATTACATTTCAGTTTATTGAATTTATTTTGTGTGTAGATTTTTTGTTTTTACATTTAGTTTTATTTCAATTTCAATCTTTGGAGCATAAATCTTATCATTCCCCTTAGTGGTGTTGTAAACACCACCCATTCTACTAACAAGTTGACAGGAACATTCGAAGGAGGAGCCTCAAGATAGCACATAAAGAATCTAATGAAGAGATGGCATGTAAGAAAGATGCAGAAGTTGTTACCTTTGAATTTACCATCAGAGATTTGAGAGGAATGGCACCAACAAAAATAATTCCCCCACATGTTCTACCAAATTTTCACAGTTTGGAAAATGAAGACCCTGATGTATTTTTATTTCAATTTGAAGTACTTTGTAGAGGATATGGTTATTGTAGTAATGATCAAAAGTTGAATGTGTTTCCCCTTACTCTAAAAGGAACAGCCCTCCGATGGTTCATGAGCCTCGGTGAGAATTGTATACAAAATTGGGAAGACATGAAACATGTGTTCTTAAAAAGGTACCAAGATTATTGCAGGGTTAATGAAGACATCTTTGAAATGACACAAGGAGAAAAAGAGAGTCTAGAGGAATACATAGAACGATTTCAATATAACCTCCAAAGATCCAAACAAAGTAAACTAGGGAAGGAAATCTTAAAAACACTTCTACTCAAGGGAATCCAAGCTGAATGTTTAGAAATATTGAATCTGATGGGAATAGGTAATGTATTTCAGTTAGCATATGATGATATTTGTGAGTTATGTATAAGGTATTCAAGAGGAAACTTCAAGACTGGTAAGAATTCTAAGGAACTTTTATCTTTATTTTTGAAATATGCTGCAAAAACAAGAGTTTTACATGCTGAAATCAGCAATTTATTTAAAATTTCTAAAGCTGAATCAGAATCAGTTGTTTTGTGGGATAAGGAAAAGCAGGAGGAAATAAGAGAAGCAAGGGATTTCCCTTTGGATAGTCTTGAAAGTTGTGGTATATGTGACTTGAAACATTCCACAGATCATTGTCCCTCCTTACCAAAAATGAAAGAAACATATCATAGAGATCTGGGAGTTGCATCCAACTCGTTGCAACAGTCATGTCAACCATGGCCTACATATATGGTTCAAAATTATATCCCTCCATTTCCTTACTCTCATACTCAATCATTGAATACTCTTCCACCATGGTAGCTATTGCAGCCTCAATTTAACTCTTACCTACCATACCCACAAGGTTGGAATGGCCTATCTTATGATCATATGGCCACTCTCCTTTATGCTGCAACACAAGTTGGTCCTTTAATATCAACCTCACAAATCAATCATCTACATCAGCCACATCTATTTTCTCATCAAACTCCTTGGTAACCAACACAATTTTCTGTCCAATCCACCCTCCACCCTAACCATAATAAAGCAGTACAGTATGCTTACAGTGCTGAACTGCAAAATGTTCCTACATTTCCCTCTTGTTCTACCTCACCTACACTGCTACAAAAAGGCTGTGCGTTGTTGCGGCAAATCCATACGAAGCCTAAACATGTTTTAAATCCAAGTTGTGCAGATGGAGTTTCTTCTAGTCCTCATAAGAAAGCAGACAAGGTCAACAAGACACACGTAATATTTGATGGAGAACAGTCATTGAAACCAAAAGCATCATTCACATCATTAGATCCAAAACTCTTATGCATTAAGGAAGATCATTTTAATAAGGATCTTCATGGTGTAACATCCATGAGCAATCAAGGGAACAAAGACTATATTGAAGCTTGGTTTCAATCTATCATCAGTCTACAACATCATTTCATACTTCATCAATTCTTGGCACCATCATTTCAAGGGAAGTTGATCTCTCATATCATAGTATTCATAAAGTTATATTTTTCTATTGGGAGTATGAGCATACTTGAGTCACTTCTTCGAAAATAGATCCATTGGAAATATGCATACACTTGAAAAAAAAATTATTTTTCCAAGTAGAATAGGGTAGGATAGAATTTCAAAATAAAACCATGCTTTTGTTCGTTTTTATTTTTGAATAAGTATGCTCTATTCCTGCGCCTTGTTGCGATCTGGAAGATCAGAAAGTAGAAATATAAGGAATGGATATGAGATGCTTTCATGAATGCTTTGGAATTGTTGACTATTTGAACAAAATGCTTAAGTCATTTTTTTGTCATCAATTTCTCAATTTCAATTTGTCTCTATTTGTTACAAATAAAAATAAAAATATCATGAAAACAAAATTACAGTAATTAGGGAAGGCGAATGAAGGATCCACGGGAAAATGAGTCAATGATTATGGAACCCTTCAAGCTTGAAATTTGGCATGAATTTGTTAGCTGCCACACCCAGCTGTGACAATGAGATGCAACACCCAGCTGTGACTAATTACTCTCAGCTGTGATTACTCTCAACTGCGACAGTGAGCTGCAACACTAGCTGTGACAGTGAGCTGCAACATCCAGCTGTGACTGTGCTACAGGTAAAAATTTAAGAGTTTGAGATATGTGTGTGTTGCACATCATGATATGTATTTAGTTTTTATTTTCCATAAAAATACACATGCTTTATTTCAACATTATGTCTTTTTTTAAGAGTTGCAGCTGCGGCTGCAACAGACCGTGTAAGTCAATCTAGGTGCTCAATGCTTGAAATTTTTGGTATGGATGTGTGTTATATTTAAATTTACATCATTAAAAACATTCACACCTATTCTGATCATTTTTTGGGGTCAAATTTCATTTATTAAATTTTTGGTGACATTTCAGCTTGAAAATTTTACTAGAACACAGTTGGGACAGTGCATTTTTGGGAGACCAAATGGACTTATTTTTAAAACCTGTTTACATACCAAATATCCCTTTGAATCTAGTTTTCAAAACAATTTGAATTTTTACGATTGGGTGTCAAACAAAAATTTTATGGCCAAAATACTAACAGGGTGTCAAGCATACAGCTTAGGAGCAGAGCTGGGACAATCAATTTTTGGATGCCTTATTGGATATATCTTGCAAACCTGTTTCATTTGTATATTTTCCTATGAATATAGTTTACAACATAATTTGAATCACTCCATTCCGATATCGTATGCAAATTTTATGACCAAAATACCGACTGCCTATCACAAATCTGCATTCCTAAAACTCTATTTTCTAGACTGTTTATTGGCTTATTTGACCCATCAATTCTTGTTGGATTCAAAACTTGTTTCTAATGGAGATACCTACATGAATATACTTTCATCTCCAATTGTAAATCACATCAATCCGTTATCAAATGAAAAATTTAAGCCTAAAACCGTGATTGTTGGTCTAGTCCAGAATTCGAAAAAACACCTTGTCATGCAGGCTGTTACTGAGTGATTTGGAACATCATTACATAGAATTTTAAAAACATGTTTATAATGGAAATAGACCTGTGAATTTAATTTCATTTGGATTTGGAATCACTCAAATTGGATAAGGAACGAAGAAGCTATGATCAGAATACCGTTGGTAAGTCTAGATGGACATTGCTCCCGTGCAGGTATAAAATGGATTTGGCTTTGTTAATTTTTCTTTGGATTTGTTTTATAAGTAATTTCTTGTTGTTTTTTTTCCATAATTGTTGGGTGAAGAGATACCAATCATCTCTCTTCTTCCATCATCTCATGTTTTATTGCAGGCAAGTGCTAGGTTTTTGCAGGTCCTTGGAAGAAGAAGGTCAATGCATGCACAAGTGACTCTTGAAGACTTTTTATCAATTTGAAAATGGATTGAGCACATACAAAAAATGGATAGATTGATGTGCAAACCATACCAATGTTCAATAAGTCAAGTCCCATTGCTACATGCCAAGAATCATTTTTAGACACCTGTCATACCAATTGTTGCCAAAAAAAAAACCCCTCAATAAGCCAATTTCCCTATGGTAGATTCATTCACCCTCCTCATTTCAAAACCTAAAAAATCCATTCATGTCGAAGTCTCATTTTCCACTGCTTATGTAGTCACCATAACCATTTTATTTCCCATCACTACTACATCATGACTTCACATATATTTTCCACTTCTGAGTTTCATGTTGGTTCTATTTTTCACTATGATTCTTCACAATCATTTATTTTGTACTCGTATTGGATGATGTGGAATTCATTAAGGTCCACCTTCCAATGGTCTTGTCCCATCGACTCCGACACATCATCTGGGATCGAGATTAGATTTTTTATGGTGCCCTGGTATCTGCATGAATCAATGGCAAATTTCCTTGATGTTCATCATGGGGATTCATCAATGCCTCTTGATTAACAAATATTGCAGGTGACTCGACTCCAGCACATCCATTTGTACCTATCAAGATGCACTAAGGTACTTTAGAGCTCACTATCATCAAAGGTGAGTTTCTTCACATTGGTTAACAGCATACATTAATGGCTGGTAATCCAATGATTTCTTTCCATGCTCGACTTCAGCACATTCATTCGCATGGTAAGAATTGTACCCCGGTTTTGTAGCAGCTGAAGATTATGTGATCTAATGGTTCCAACAATGACTTGCAACATCATTTGTTCATTATTTTTGCAATTCCTTTCCATTTTCATTTCAACAGTTGATTTTCAGAATAAGAGAATGGGATTTCTGCTTCTATGGTAGAATTTATCCTCATCAATTGTCTCAGCAGCTAGTCTTACTTGCAACCAGCACAACATCATGGATCAAATTCAGTCTCATCTAGTTTTAGCTCTCATATACATATGCCTCAGCATCAGATTGGCCTACATAGCTCCAGCATACACCAGTCCATTCATGTCAACCAAGGCTTCCATGGATGTAACACTTGAGGTAAAATAGCATTAGTTTTTTATTTATTAAAGATTTAGGGAAATGTCATGAAGAACCACTAAGCATTAGCCATTTCCATTTTCTATATAGCATTTTATGTCCATCCAATACCATCATTTTCCACTCAATTCTAACACTTCATCATTCATGCACATCCCCTTCAAATTCCAACCCAACTGACCAAGCATGAAAAAGGGATACATTATTGTTGTCACACAAGAACCAACAATAGGAAGTTTTACTCTTTCCACAAAAGAACTAGCAGTAAAAAAAGAAGTCTTGTTGCTGCCACACAAAAACTAGCAGTAAGAAAATAATCATTGCTACTGCCACATAAAAACCAATAATGAGGAGAAATAAAGCAGTTGATACACTTATTAAAAGAAAAGGATAGGCTAGACACAAGAACCTACAGTAAAAGAAACGATTGTAGAAGTCATTCCTTCGTAAGAGTATGCTCCCATACAATAGGGAAGGAAATGCACTCTGAGTTATGAATTGGTTGGTGATTTATTGATGCACATATTAGTTCACTTCCACACAACTATTGAGAAGTTAGAGTTGGCATCTTGATACTATGGGTTCATATACAATCAGATTTGATTTATATATGCTCTCATAGAACTTAAATGCTTTGGTTTTGTTGATTGGAATTTAGACATACATTCTCACTGCCCAAATAAATCTGATCCTTGCTCATTAAAAATCATGGTCATTTTTTATCCATTTGTATCAGTTCTGATTTTTATTAATGTAGCTATCTTCTGCAAGTATGCAACTCTCTTGGCATTTGAAAAAAACCATTGATTATCTTCTCATTCATGTTGCATATGGGGTTTCTTGTGCCAAAAAGTTTCAGAAGTTGTCATAAGAAAAAGTGCAGCCAAGAGTATTAGATACGGGAAATTATGGTGTGCATCTTCAACATAGAATGGATAACATGGGTTCCAAAATCTCTACTGTATATTCAGGATGCTACTACAGTCTTAGAAGGAAGTCTATGGTAGTGTTTGAAAAAAAATTGGCATTATTTGAAGTATTACAAAGCACTCCACGATAAGGGTATAACCAAATAAAATTCTAGCAACCTTCATTCAACCATGAGAATGAATGAAATTTACTGTGGTTTATTGCAATAGAATTTCCCATGAATTTGATGTGAAAATGGTTCTAAAACTCTTTTATTTCCCATGAATGATAATTCCTGTAGTAGAGTTTGGCTTGTGAAGATCACCGATATCCTTTTTCGCATTTGTGACATATAGAGGGTCTACAAATTATGTGATTGTCAGATGATATTTGAGCAGCTTGTGTCATCATAAAAGGAAATGTGCAAATGTGATCTCTTGCTGGTATGAAGATTTCCTGTGCATTGTCATTTCATTTTATTTTTGCACTACATTATGAGCACTTAACTACAACCATGTGGAATCAGAATCAAGCTCACACAGTCAATTTCAAATAGCATACAGTCATTTTTCAGGCATCCTACAGTCATTTTTGTAAGTCAAATATGTGTTTCCAGCTAGCACATACATAAAAATTGGATGTTGGCAATGGTAGTGCAGATACGAAAAAACAAAGTTCCCAAAGTTCACTTGATTTCATGAATGGAAGGTAAGTTAATGAAAAATGGAATTTAAGAAAAGTTTGCAAATGGATGAACAATGTTCTCACACCAAGTACAACAAATTATGAATACAGAAGTGGGAAGTAGTAGAAATCTTGTGTCATGGCAAAGTGCAACAAAGAAGTGAAGGTTTGACACATCTTATACCAGGGGAAGAACATACTATATTTTCTTTTACTTGAGGACAGGTAAAATACTCTGTTTGGGGGATATGGTTTTTTACAACTAAGATGACAAATCTTCTTTTGCATGAGGACATGCAACATATTTAGTTTGGGAGAGTGGTTTTTGACATTCTTTGTGCATACTGATTTGTATTCATTCATAGCTAGCAAAAATGTTGAATTTGAATTGAGTATATCTCACAAAACACAAATTGGATCCTCATGAAATTTGGACAAGGAATGCACAACATCATGAAGAACAACTGTGACAATTTTTAACTCAATCCAGTGCACGGTTTTCGAGAAAATGACCATCATCACCTACAACCAATTCACATTTTTCTCGAAATCCGTGATGTAGGTTTGTCTAATTTTCAGTGTGGAGGTGCATTATAAGGGTATTTACTTAATTACAAAATTTCAACCCAATCCAATTTGTATTTTTTGAAATATTGGTTCAGGAAGTTCAGCTGCAACACACTTTTTCATCTACAAAAAGTGCAGAATTTGATTTGGGCATATCTTTCAATTGGTAAGCTAAATTCTCATGATTTTTAGACAAGAAGTGCATAATACCAAGATGAACAAACGTGGCAATTTTTAGCTCAATACAATCCACGGTTTTCGAGAAAATTGCCATAATCACCTACAGCCAATTTGCATTTTTCTCGAAATATGTAATGTGGGTTTGTCTAATTTTTGGCATGGGGATGCACTAGGATCTTATGTTGGAATATATTAAACCCACTCACAACTTAGGATAAAATAATTAATCATTATTTGATTAATTTTTCACCCACTAGCTTAATTAGGTGGCACCTTAAAGTCAATGCATGCCATCTATATCCTAGAAATGAGTTATTTCTTATTCTGGGTTCATCTAGAATTAGTATGCAGGACCTTATAGCA
>LPNX010757477.1:0-81273 GCA_001517045.1 Pseudotsuga menziesii | reverse complement strand
GTCAGCTCATTAAAGTGAAGATGAAGATATGTTGAAGACATATTTCAAATTTTGTGCCTTGTCCTATCTTGAGGGAGGATTTTCCCCATGTGGTTTTGCATCTTTCCTCACTTTTCTAAACATAATAATTGTAAAAGGGTGACCATAGCCTTGTTGCTGGGCCCTATATGCATCTATACTTTTTGTCATACCATCATAAAGTCATACTTATAGGGGGGTGTTGGAATATATTAAGCCCACTCACAACTTAGGATAAAATAATTAATCATTATTTGATTAATTATTCACCCACTAGCTTAATTAGGTGGCACCTTAAAGTCAATGCATGCCATCTATATCCTAGGAATGAGTTATTTCTGATTTTGGGTTCATCTAGAATTATTATGCAGGACCTTATAGAAGATTCTTTTTTTTTCTTCTTTTTCTGCCCTTTCTTCTTTTTCTACTTTATCCTGCTTTTCTATGGATAAGATAAAAGCTAGTCAACTAGGAAACTAGGTGCTTTTGTTTCCAACCCATCCTCCATTAGTTTTTCTCCATTTTCTAGGATTAGCATGTTACTTCCATCTCCTTGACAACTCACTCATGCTTTTTCCAACTCATGAGGTCCTTGATAGATTTAGCAAGTGCTTTATCCACCTATGGGGGTTTTCTATATTTTGGTAAGTCAGCCTTTTTGAGCTTTATGAGTTGTTTCCATACAATTTGACTTCCCCATGAGGGATGTACTATTTATGTACTCTATTATTCATAATTATTCAATGGAAGGATACACACCAATATTCATCTCTTCATTCATGTGATTCAGTCTCTTTTCTTCTCTCTTATTTTCCTGTGTATGCTTCTGAGAATTCTTAGTAGCAAGATCTATTTCTTGTGCTTATTTTTAGCATCATTGCACATAGCATTGATCTATTATTTCTACATCTTATTTACTTGATTGAAAAATTTCAGCCCAACCCAGTTCGTCATTTTGGATAAAATGACCTCGGAATTTTTCCATTTAAAAGGCCGCAACACCGTAAAATATTGACGTTTCCCGTTCCATCAACTGCGAGTCCGTTTTTCGTCAACTGCAAGTCCATTTTCCATTCCGTCAGCTGCGAGTCTGTTTCCCATTTTCAGTCAGTTGCAAGTCCATTTTTCGTTCCGTCGAGTCCGTTTCCTATTCCGTTAGCTGCGAGTCTGTTTCCCATTCCGTCAGTTGCGAGTCTGTTTTTCGTTCCGTCAGCTGCGGGTCTGTTTCCTGTTCCGTCAGTTACAAGTCCATTTTTTGTCAGCTGTGATTTTGTTTCTCATTTCGTTCAGTTGTGACTCCGCCAAATTCGTCGCTAAATTTAGCGTTATTCCACCAAAATCTTCGCTAAAACCTTCACCAAATTCTCTGCTAAAATAAGCTGTGACTCTGCCAAATTCGCCACTAAATTTAGCGTTGTTCCGCCAAGATATTCGCTAAAACCTTCGCCAAATTATCTGCTAAAATAAGTTGTGACTCCGCCAAATTTCTATTAAAGAGATGCGAATCCGCCAAATTTTCTGCTAAATCCTCCGCTAAGTGACTCTGTCAATTTCTGTTAAACTCTCCATTTCTTCTTCCTGCAGCTGTGCGAATGGTAAAATGAAGGAACAAGTGAATGAGTTTTTCTAGTTGGATGCTACACAGGTATTGGGTTGCATGAGGACATGAAACAAGTTTAGTTTGGGGGAGATGTTCGGCCCTGAAATTGTCCATTTTTCCATCACTTATCAAGACATCTTTCATCCATTTTCTTACCATTATTGTCCATTTATGATTCCATTTTCCATCCATTTGTTGTAGCTGTGCATAAAACAACATGCTACTTCTATTGATGTTTTAAGTGGTTAATAATGATTATTTTTCTTTATCTTTGATGAATTAAAGACTATTATGCATAATTTTACTAATGATGGTTTGTGGAGTGATTTGTCACGTACAGGATGCTCATAGCTAGCTATTACAGCCTTAGCCAAAAATGCATGCCACATTAGAACACCTTTATTCACATCTTGATTTACAGGCATATGGAAACGAATCTCAAAAATCCGAGACATCGGTTTTGTGCATAACCTCCTCATTTACCTGAATCGCGAGGATATTGCCAAACAAAGCTACGGTTGGCGATATGCAAGTGGTTCTTCAAAAGGGTATTTTCCAAATTTTGTGTTGGGGCTGGTTCTAAAATTGCCAGCAATTACAGCCGTGTTTCAGTTGTTACAGATCACAAGTTGGGGGTTCAGTTCCTCATTTTTCATGAGATAATTTTATGTATAAATATGTACTCAATCTCATTAAGAAGGGGATGATATGGGATGATAGTGAATGATAGGATATTGAAGAATAGGAGAGAAAACAATGTTATGATGTAGGATTTGATCCAGATCCATTGTAATACTTTCATTATGATAATACATGCTGAAAATTTCTTAATTCTGGAGTTGTAGACTTTCATTGTGGAGATCCAACTCTGCTCAGTGGAGGAAGGGCCCTCTTCCTTGAGCAGATGCTGGTAGTTTTAATTGTAATTTTGTTATTGCATGCTTTCATTCATTAGATTTGTCATAGTCATTGTGTTGTTAATTCATTTGATAGATCGTTGGCCAATATAACAATTCTTTTAGATGTATGCAATTAGATCTTGTTTTATAAGAATTGATTCTGTTGAAGTGTGATCAGATTTATAGTTTGAATTTATGAATAAGTTTGAGTATTGATTTACTTTCAAGAAGTTGTGACCTAGTTTACAAATAGTTTTGATTACATACCAATAGATCAACAGTGTCAGGTAGAAATTGTGCTTGCATATATCTTGCACGATAGCTTTGAAATAAAAGACTTCCTCGGGTTGATAATTTATGTTTAACACTCTGCATGTTAGGTTTTAATTAACTGGCATCTAGTGGGCACAACACATGCCACCGCCCGTAAGGCACATCATTTTGATTTTTAACATATAGATGTCTAATCTGTCAACCGCACCTTATGCGGATCTCTGGACCATCGTCCAAAGGACGGATCATTTCCTTTGCAAGCATTTGGCATATAACTACCTATAGACTTGCACTCACATCACATGTAGTCAAGTCTGTCCATCACAACTCACACACGACTCTCTTGACCTCAATCCAAGAGCCACCTCAGTTTGCATGCCTCTGCCTCACCGACTCGCGTGCCTCTATCGTGATCTATCCTGTGCATGTATTGGTATATCTAAGAGCCACCTGCTCCATCCATACTGCACAGACGACCTTTGGACATTGTCCACTATCTAGACATAGGGGCACCACCTGTGCCTCCTCGGTCAGTTGACCATACTAGAGTTTCTTTTAAGCTCTTTTCTGACTCTTAAAAGAATGAAAATATGGTCGAGCGTTGTAACATCCTCGACCCTTCGACTGGAAAAGAAGACGCTACCATGACATTAACCATCCGAGAAAAATCACCCCCATGAACATGAACATACATAAAACCGAAATGCTTGAACATAAAACATGCTAAGATGCATAATCATTCACATACACAGTGGAAGCAAACATACATTCATTCAGGCGTTCAACTTGTTCATCATCATTCATTAAACATCAAATATGATTGCAGAAGTAAATTAGACAAGAATAATTATCTTATAAAGAATTTGTCCCGCAACCAGCTACGTCACTGCAACATTCCACCCAACCATAGGCTAGCATGGCCCTTAATCTCTCAGCAACGCTGCCACCGCCGAGCTGGGCATGATTCCCATAGGAATAAGGAATAAGCAGGCTTACACATATCCAAGGACACACAAAACATAGCCAAGCCAACACAGTTGGGTTTATCAGGCCATCAAGGAGCTAGGAAAAGTTGAATGCTGAGCTGGTGAGCTCATTGAAGGGCTAAGGACACCTACACCAGAACTAGCTTGACTTCTAGGACACCTACGCACACCCAACATAAGGAAATCAGTCCCTTCTATGCTACACAGTCCCTCAAACCCTGACTTCCCTTCCAGTGCTACTCAAGGGTTGTGGAGAAGAAATCCAGCCGTCTAGCTCTGCTTGTGTGGCTCCCAAACACACCATGTTTATCAATAAACCCATGCCTTCATTCCCACTCCAAGATATTCCAAAACTAACCACTGCATACATGCAGCAAAAAAGCAATTCACAGCTCTCTAACTAGGAAATTTGACTCCTGGGTCATTCTTGGCCCTATCGTGGCCAAAATGACTCAATGGGGATCCACAGCAACCCACAAACTTAAACAAACCTACAGCACACAAAATCATGGGGAAAACAACATCCCGATCTCAACATTGAAGCAACAAAAATACACAGCCCAAACATGAATGGATCATTCACAAGAAAATCATGAAGGAACCCATATCACCATTCCCCCAACTACGGCATTTGCACACATAGAAATTGTGAATGCTCATTCACAGGAACAAAATTATGGATGACAGAAACAACTTCCCCAACTCTCTGCGTGAGGAAAAAACGTTGGAGAAAATCCTGGGCGTGAGGATGAGCAGAACTACCATCCCTACGTGAGGATGAGCAATTCCAGCCTGTGCGTGAGGATGAAGAGAGAACATCCCCACGTGAGGGTGGGAAAAAACAATCAAAACCAAAATAAAATGGTCATAGTGGTTTCGCTTCCCACGTGAAAATGGAGAGTTTACTAGTGGAGTGGGCATGTGGGCAAGGACTGACAGTCCTGCCACCCACCACTTCCCAGCAATAACTTCCCTCAACTAACATCACCAGTTTTAAATGGGTGGTTGACACATGGCTTTTTCCCTCATTGGTTCAAGGTTTAACAATTCCCCCCCTTATCCTTGGGAAAATCATGCCCTTTTCATTATGGTTGCATTGAAATAGCTGTTTGGGGTTTATTCTAATTAAAGATGTATATTTACATGATGCTAAAACTAATATGTGTTGTATATCATGATATAGCATCAGCAACGATTTCAATCGCTGAACATAACACAACCAAATCGATGGTGGGGATTTTTACTTTAGCTCCACACAATGATTAATTACAATATATACAGCATATAAATTTAATGCAAAAGGGGTCAAAACCAGGGTGTTACATTCCCCTCCCCCATCAACAGCACTGTCCTCAATGCTTTACAAAATTTGAACAAAAATGCAACACTGGTACCACCTCAGTGTTCAGCGGAATTGAACAAAAATGGACGTGTCAATCGCATGGCATCCTCCAGCTCCCACGTAGCCTCTTCAGGCGCGTAGTGCTCCCATTGCACCTTTACCTACCCTATGGCTCTGTTCCGGAGCATTGTGACCTTCCTATCAAGGATGTGCATTGGCTTGATTTGGAACTCTCCCTCGGGTTCCACCTGAATCACATCCCAATTAATCACATGGTTAGGATCATGTACATATTTCTTAAGCAGAGAAACATGAAAAAGATTATGAGCTCTAGTGCTAGCAGGAAATGCAAGTCTATATGCAACTGGCCCTATTCTTTCAAGCACTTCAAATGGCCCATAATATCTTGGTGATAGCTTGGTACAATTTCCAAGCATCAAGGAACTCTTCCTTGCCCTCACTCTGAGGTAAACATGATCCCCAACACTGAACTCCATGTTCACCCTATGCTTATCTGCATAGCTTTTCTATATGTCATGTGCTGCTTTCAGATTCTGCCTGATTTGTACAACCTCTTGCTCCATTTCCTTGAGCAATTATGGTCCAAGCACAACTCTGTTCACTGGATTATCCCAAGTTACTAGTGTCCTACACCTTCTTCCATACAAAGCTTCATACGGACTCATCCCCAAGGATGCCTGTTGTCCATTGTTATAAGAAAACTCTACCAAGTGTAAGTAATCTTTCCACTAGGTTGGTTTTTCCATCACATAGATGTGAAGCATATCTTCAAGCACCCGATTAACTATCTCTGTATGCCAAACTATCTGAGGATGGTATGCAGTGCTAAAGTTTAACTTTGTACCCAAATCTGCAAACAAGCCCTTCCAAAAATTGGAAGTGAACATGACATCTCTGTCAGAGACTATTGCCTTAGGCAATCCATGCAATTTGAAAATCTACTTCATTAAGATCTTTTCAATGTCATCAGTCTTATGCATAGAATTCACCAGTATAAAATGTGTTGCCTTGTTGTCTCCAAGTCATCGTCAATCCTGTAATAAAATCCATGGAAATAACTTCCCATTTCCATTCTGGAACTGGAAAAGGCTACAACAAACCTATCGAGTGTTGATGCTCAACCTTTACCTGCTAACACTTCATGCACCTTGAAATGTATTCAGCCATATCCTTTTTCATTCCAGGCCAAAAGTACTGCTTTCTGGCTATAGCAATTGTCTTCTGGTATCCTAGGTGACTAGAATACGGAGCTTGACGGATTTCATCCATAATAACCCTCATCAAATCTGCTATCTTCGGAATATAAATTCTGCCCTTATAAGTAAGAAGTCCATCTTCTTCCAATTTATATCCCTCATACATCTTCTCAAGACTTTGCTACTGCAATTTGTCTATCACTAGCTCATACAATTCATCTCCAACAGTACGATTAACAATCTGCTGCCTCAAATCTGATTAGCAAATACTAAGAGATGCCACATGCATTTCCTGCATCTTCCTGCTGAGTGCATCAGCTACCTTATTCTCTTTTCCCTTGATGTTCTTGATTTCAAAATCAAACTCACATAAAAACTATAGCCATCTTGCTTGCCTGGCATTTAGAGCAGGCTGATCAAATAGATACTTCAGACCACAATGGTCTGTCCTGAGCTCAAATCTTCTACCCATCAAGTAATGCCTCCACATCTTGAGAGCATGTACTATGGCTGCAAGCTCTAGATCGTGAGTGGAATAGTTATTCTCATTCTCCTTCATCTTTCTCAACTCGTAACATATCATGTGGTTGTCTTGCATAAGGACTCCTCCAAGCCCTTGTCTGCATGCATCGGTACAAACCACAAAATCTTTTTCTGGATCTGCAACTTTCAATACTGGTGCACTGGTGAGAAGACTCTTCAACTGCTAGAAGCTTTCTTCACACCTCGATGTCCATTCAAACTTTATCCCCTTCTTTTGCAAAGAAGTGATGGCATGAGAAACTCTGGAGAATCCTTCAAGGAATCTTTTGTAGTATCCTACAAGTCCCATAAAAGATCTTACATCTATCACATTTCTTGGAGTATGCCAATTGGCCTCAATATTTTCATGTTCCACAGATATACCCTCTTCTGAGATAATGTGACCCAAATACTGAATTCTATCTCTATAGAAGTCATAGTTGCTCAGCTTTGCATACATCCGACGCTCCTTGAGAAATTGAAATGTCAATCTCAAATGCTCTCCATGCTCTTCCTCATTCTTAGAATAAACAAGAATGTCATCAAGGAAAACCAGAACAAACTTGTCGAAATACCTGCTGAAGACACTGTTCATACGGCACATAAATGTAGCTGGTGCATTTGTGAGACCAAATGGTACCACTACAAACTCATAATGTCCATACCTTGTTCTAAAGGTTGTCTTATGAATGTCTTCATCCTTGATTCTTACCTGATGGTAACCAGACCTCAAGTCAATCTTGGAAAATACATTTGCTCCTCTCATTTGATCAAAGAGGTCATCAATCCTAGGCAAAGGATATTTGTTCTTCATGGTAACCTTGTTCAATTGTCTGTAATCAATACACAACCTGAGTGTACCATCTTTTTTCTTTACAAATAGAACGGGTGCTCTTGAGGGAGACACACTCGGTCGGATATACTTCTTTTCCAACAAATCCTGTAGTTGCATATTCAATTCTAGCATCTCTGGTGTACTCATCCTATAGGGTGTCTTGGACACTGGAGCTGCTCCTGGCACAAGTTCAATTGTGAAATCAATGTCCCTCTTTGGAGGAAGTCCTGTAATCTCATCAAGAAACACATCCCTGAATTCCTGTAACACCTAATAGTATTCCAACCTAGGAGTTTCATCCCCTATTGCCTCAAAAATATGGGCTGCATACAACTGACAACCTTTCCTATAGAACTTCTTCAACTACATTACTGAAACCTGCCTTACTGAAATCACCTTTGGAATACCTTTCACAACTACTGGTTTCTCTTCTTCATCCATGCATTCGAAAGTCTTGTTATAACAGTCAAGATTTACCTTGTGAGCTTCTAACCAATCCATTCCAATGAGAACATCATAGAAACCAAGTGGTAGAACACTTAGATCTACACAGGTGATCAATCCATTCATAACCAATAGACATTTCTCTACCACTTCACTAACTTTTCTCTTAGTTCCAGTGGCTAGCTGAACTAACCAAGATTTCATATGCTTTACTTTCTTAAAAGCACAAATCTCCACTACTCTAGGAGTAATGTAACTGTGAGTAGAACCAGGGTCAATCAAAATAGAAATCGATTGCTCAACAATCTTACCTACAACTTCAACCACTGTTTACTGGTGATATGCCTGATGGTCCTCCAGTGCTACATAAATCCTAGGGACTGCTCTTGCTACTTGACCCACTATTTCTGCTTCTTGAATTTTGTAAGCTGAACTTGCACTCTCATTCTCGAGTGGAAAATTTCTGCGCATGTGGGGTCCTCCACATTTCCAACATTGAACTGGTCCTCTATTGTGTTGTGGATCCTTAGGCTTTTCTCCTATCACTCGAACTGGCTTACTCACAGCTTGGGATGGTTGTTTCTACTGATTCCTGAAGTTAGAAGGTTTGAAACCTTTCTTTCTTTGGTCAAAATTCTCATTCTTCTTATCCTTCCATGCCTTATGGTAATCCGGTTTACCTTTGCTTTGCTCATAGCAATACTTAGCCTTCCTTATTGCTTCTTCAAGAGTCCTAGGTTCATAAAACTAAATTCTATCTTTGCAATACTGAGGCAATCAACTCAGAAAACACTGGACCTTCACTTTTTCATCTTTGATGTACCTGACATAACTCAACAATTCCAAGAACTTATTCGCATACTCTTCCATGGTCTACTGTCCCAATCTCATCTCATGGAACTCCTTAATATTGTCATCATAATACCTATCAGAGAGTTATTTCTGCTTGAAATACTTCTTGAACTGTTTCCACTTAAGTCTCCTTTCATTGATCCTCTTTTCTTGCTTGAAGTGTTCCCACCAAATGGATGCTCTTCCATTCAGATTGAATATGGAAACTCTTTCCTTCATGTTTCCCAAATAATCTTGAACTTGAAAGTACTTCTTTATCCCAAGAAGCCAAGCTTCAGCCTGTTGTCCAGTTTTTACCTCACCATCAAATGTAGGACGTTTAGCCTTCTTAAATTCATCTCGAGAGCGATCCCTATGGTGTCTCTTTCTTTTTCTTTTACGAGAGGAAGAGCTTGAATCCTCGATGGATTCTTCGGAGTCAAATGATCCACTAGAAGTCCTTCTCCTTCTCCTAGTACTGCTCTTACTACCTTTAGGTCTTGCTGTACCCCACCCAGAGTCTATCTTTCTTTGCAAGTCTATCAAACTCTGCAACATAGTAGCATTCAACTGATGCTACTCTTCCTAGGCTTTGATCAAGCTTCTCATAGTGGCTGCAATATCTAACAGTGTCTCTTGGAATCTCCTTCCATTAGACTCTATGTCATCATTTCCATTATGGACATTTTCTCCCATGGCATCTTGCGCACGCTCATAGGAATACCGAGCATCATAACCATCATGGTTTCTCATAGCTGAACCACCACTTACTTACCAAACTGTACCACCTGGAATATTTCCCTTCAAGGTGTTTATGATTTTGCAAACGTGTTAGTAACACAACCGTTAGCTGCATAACATTTACACAAATCAGAATTACTTACCTTCTCCTAGAAAATCATAAAATGACATTTTTTTCCCAAAACAAAAAATTTACTTTCCCAAAGAACGACTGTCTCAGGGGGACAATGGGGGTCAATGGGGCTTTCCCAACTAAATTTTTGACACTTCGACGGTCAAAACACCTAGCTCATCGGTGTTTGAATGAGTTATTCATCAGGTGCTCAGTCCCTTAGGCAGCCGTAATGGCGGAAAGTGACCTCACGGCGGGTTCTACAGACATTTATTGGCTATCGAACCTACTAACCATCGGGTGGATAGTGTCTTAGATTTCCGCAACGGCGGGTTTACAAACCTTTGAATTTTTTCGATTGGATGTCTGATCCTTAATAATTTTCTGACGAACTTATACTTAAACAAAATTTTCTTCTCATCGGCAGTCGAAAGCACTAATCACTGTGGCATCGGTAGTTGAAGCCTCTATCTGTCGGAGGGATAGTCCACTAGATAGTCACAACGACAGACAAGCAAACAAATAAATTCATCCAATGCATCGGTGGACCCAACAACTAATTTCTTATACGGGGTTGGCGACCCAATCCACTAACTTGCTCCAATGTATCGACGGTCTCATCAACTATTTATCGGCAATCCCATCATCTAAACTTTGTCGATCGCCAATGGTCTCCACACTTAAGTGAATTTTTGGGGAGATTCCCTTCTTTTTCCTCTACGTCGACGCTCTCATCTACTAATTCTCTCTGACATTTTAGCAGTCTTCAGGGGATCTCTATCACCATTTTGGCTAATCGATTTACTAAATGTCACCAATCCATCTAACTGATTGTCATCGCCGCTGGGGTCTGCATCGGAGGTTCTTCAGACTAATTTTTCTGTTGTATGGAAAGAGCTTCCCACTTAGTCTTCCGATGAGCCGATGATCTTACACTTAGAAAATTTTCGTGAATTTCCTTCCGTCATTCCCTCGTCGGGTGGCCTTCCGACTAAATTATCCATTGTATTAGAGGAGCTTCCCTCTTATTCCTCCGATGATCCGACGAGCTCGGTACTTGGATAATTTTCAACAAAATTTTTTGGAACCTGTTTTTTTTTTTTTTTGCTAGGCAGAGGGAAACCTGCCTCTATTAGCTGATATTTCATGGCCCATTCAGGCCCATGGTGCAACTTTAGCTCTGATACCACAATGTAACGTCCCCGACCCTTCAACCAGCGAAGAGGACGCTACCATCACATTAACCATCTGGGAAAAATCGCCCCCATGAACATAAAATATGCTAAGATGCATAATCATAAAAACCAAAATCCTTGAACATAAAATATGCTAAGATGCATAATCATTCACATACACAGCGGAAGCAAACATACATTCATTCAGGCATTCAACATGTTCATCGTCATTCATTAAACATCAAATATGATTGTAGAAGTAAATTAAACAAGAATACTTATCTTATAAAGAACTTGTCCCGCAACCAGCTACGTTGCTACAATGTTCCACCGAGCCATAGGCTAGAGTGCTCCTTAATCTCTCAGCAACGCTGCCACCCCCAACTGGGCATGATTCCCTAAGGAATAAGAGAAAACAGGCTTACACATAGCCAAGGACGCACAAAACATAGCCAAGCCAACATAGTTGGGTTTATCAGGCCATCAAGGAGCTAGGAAAAGCTGAATGCTAAGTTGGTGAGCTCATTGAAGGGCTAAGGACACCTACACCAGAACTAGCCTGAATTCTAGGACACCCACGCACACCCAACACAAGGAAATCAGTCCCTTCTCTGCTACACAGTCCCTCAGACCTTGACTTCCCTTCTAGTGCTATTCAGGGGTTGTGGAGAATAAATCTAGCCCTATAGCTCTTCTTGTGTGGCTCCCAAACACACCAGGTTTATCAAGCAACCCATGCCTTCATTCCCACTCCAACATAGTCCAAGACCAACCACTGCATACACATAGTGAACATGCAATTCATAGCTCTGACTGGGGAATTCAACTCCTAAGTCGTTCTTGTCCCTGTCGTGGCCAAAACGACTCAATAGGGATCCACAACAACCCACAAACTTAAACGAACCCACAGCACACAAAATTGTGGGCAAAACAACAACCCGATCTCAACATTGAAGCAACGGGAATACATGGCCCAAACACTAATGGATCATTCACAATAAAATCATGAAGGAACCCATATCACCATTCCCCCAACTACGGTATTTACACACACATAAATCATGAATGATCATTCACAGGAACAAAATCATGGATGACAGAAACAACTTCCCTAGCTCTCTCCGTGAGGAAAAAATGATGGAGAAAATACTGGGCATGAGGATGAGCAAAACTATCATCCCTATGTGAGGATGAGCAATTCCAGCTTGTGTGTGAGGATGAAGAGAGAACATCCCCGCATGAGGGTGGGAAAAAACAATCAAAACCAAAAAAAAAATGTCCGTAGTGGTTTCCCTGGCCATATGAAGATGGAGATTTTGCTAGTGGATTGGGCATGTGGGCAAGGACTGACAGTCCTACCACCCACCACTTCCCAGCAATAACTGACCTCAACTAACATCAGCAGTTTTAAATGGGTGGTTGACACATGGATTTTTCCCCATTGGTTCAAGGTTTAACAATCCCCGCCCCCTATCCTTGGGAAAATCATTCCCTTTTCATTATAAAAAAAAATTGACATAGCTGATCAGGGTTTATTTTAATTAAAGGTGTATATTTACATGATGCTAAAACTAATATGTGTTGTATATCATGATATACCATCAGAAATGATTTCAATCGCCGAACATAGCACAACCAAATCGATGGTGGGGCTTTTTCCTTTAGCTCTGCACCATGATTAATTACAATATATACATCATATACCTTTAATGCAAATGGGGTCAAAACCGGGGTGTTACAAGCACAGTTGCTTCCTTTCTCCCTCATTAAAGTATAGGAAAGTGCGTCTACATCATCTCATTTATCTCCTTTTGCAGACTATGTAGACCATCAAATGAAAAGGACCACCTTGACACATTCAAGCCAAGACCGTTCCCCTCTGCATACTTTTATGCTTTCCCGGACAGAGGGGTTGAACTTTATGAAAAATCTCACCATGGGTTTTCATTAAGCTTTTTTCCATCCTTCTCATCAAGAAAATATTACTGAGCAAACTTGGTTTCGTTCATTCTCATCAAAGTATCTGAACGATCATCTAGTTAGTATAGATTTAACCTCTTTCAGCCTGACTAGACTACCAAAGGTAAAGAAGTCTCTCATCCCCTAAAGGATGGGAAGCTCTCCTATGTACACTTTTAACCTTTTTTAGGCACAGGAGACTATCGACGAAAAAGAACCCCCATTGGAGTCTTCTTCATGCTTTCAGACTCTCAAAAATTAAGAGCACCATCAATCATTTACTTTCTTAGGCTTGCCAAAAATCCACGAGATCGTACCACAACAGTGTCTCTAGACACCACCCCACAAATAAAAATTTGGCAGCATTCCCACTTTGCATCACCTTTGTTTAGAGTACTCAGTAGTGTGTCTTCCTTGGATCCCATCAGTACCAAAAGTATCTACCTCCCCTAGGTATTTCCCATCTGTAGTGACATTCCGAGTATTACAACTATGATCCCATTCCCATGAGTCAGTTTCATTTTTTTCCTAGTCCGCCTTGCTGTCATACTCTGAACGAAGGAATTTTAAGTCTACTACACTCCCCCTGCCCCTATTCAACTATTTCCCTCCCCCCTCCCCCATTCAGTGAGTCAGTCCTCATATTTTCTCACATCTTTCTGTTATCTCCCTCGCACTTCTGGTCAAGGAAACACCATTGCCTTGACCAAGGGTAGGTCTCCCTTTGTCGATGACAACACACATATTCCAGAGGATAGACCCAGAGGTCCTTGTATCTTGGTTTCATTAACCTCATTGATGAGTTCCTTGGACCACTTGAGAGGAGTCCTTAATGCCTCTTGGGATGGTTGTTTCTCACGTGCTCGACTCCAACTACATCATCGCACCATTGAGATTTGTATAGGTTATTGGTCCGTGCAGTATTTGATCAAAGACCCCAGATGTCACCTGACTCTAGCACATTGATGATTCTATTCGAGGGACCTAAACAGGTTTATGTCCCTTATGATTTTCAGGTTGCATTGGAGATAGTGTTCAGACGCCCCAGCAGTGCTTCTATATAGATTTATGATTGATGCAGCATATTTGTACCACATAGACTCTGACTCTCCATAAGTCAGTCCATATAGCTATGTACTATTCCAGATCCAGCAGGCCATCAGTCATGAAGATATAGCATTTCATGAGAATTCCATAGGTCCAATGTAGCATTTCTTCATATCAATATTGTATTCAGCCTCTCATTGAGGCAACCACTATGTATCATCAGTTGTACATGATCAACTCTTGTATTATAGA
The DNA here is from genome assembly GCA_001517045.1 of Pseudotsuga menziesii. Lineage (NCBI taxonomy): Eukaryota > Viridiplantae > Streptophyta > Pinopsida > Pinales > Pinaceae > Pseudotsuga > Pseudotsuga menziesii. The sequence goes on along the minus strand of LPNX010757477.1, from coordinate 67,020 downwards.
GCATAGATCACATTATTCTTTTAACATTGCTATGAGCATCTGGATGCCCTCCTCATCCATATACATGTCACACATTATTTGTATCTCACCCTTTGATGGGAACCATATTAATACAAAAACCAAAAGCCACCATGCCCCAACCCAAGAAGCACCACCTCTCCCTAGAAAATCCTATGATGCACATTGGCCATACGATGAACTCTTTCCCTCACACATCACTGGGAAATATATGAACCCAAAAAATCCCTCAATGAGCTACACATGGCCTACACCACCCAAGGACACCCACACACGACCCTCATTTGACCCCATTTGACCCCAACCCCCTCAAAAAGGCTTGAAAATATGAAAAAGGGCTTGAAAACCCCTAAAAAGAGCCAAAATAGCTCTCATATTTCTAAAGCCTCCAAAAAGGGGCTAAAATACCTCAAAGGAGCTTAAAACCCCCAAAAGAGCTAAAGATTGAGTGAAAGGGTCTAAAAGCCCAAAAAACGGGCTAAAGCCCTAAAAATATTATAAATAGAGGCATGGGGGTCACTCTCAAGACATTCCTTCTTACCATATTGTTATGTTGATCGAGTGAATTCCTTGAGACCATTTTTCTCTCAAACCATTCACCCTCCCTCTCATTCATCCTCCCATTGAGCCATAGCTCCCCATTCCTAAGACAGGTGCTCCTCCAAGATAGGGCATGATGGCCCATTTCAACAAGAAGGTATAATTTTTGTTTTGTGTTGTTTATCTTATTGTTTTCTAACATTATTTGGTTGCATATCTATTGTTTAACATCTTCTTGCAAGTTTCCCTTGTTTACTTGCAGGTCTTTTAGTCTCTTAACATTTGTATGCAGGGCCTTGGAGTTTAAACCCTAACCTTGTGTGTAGAGGGGTTTTTCATTTCTGTTCTATTTAGTTTTCTGTCTATTTTTCTTGCACCAACACCAGGAACCCTATCCTTCCATCCTATATATGGAAGGTATTCGTTCCTTCTCTGTAGCAAGGGAGAAATCCCAACTATAGGTGTCTTCATTGGAATCAACATGTACTTATATACTAAGTCTAATCTATATAACTATTACTCCCCATGAATGTTGGATAATACAATATACTCATGGGACAACTTACAAAGCATATGTTTCCAACAAAAATATACTAACAAAGTAAATAGAAGGGTTGACATGGGTTCCTCATGTCCCCTCCCTCTTAGAAAACTTTTATCCACAAAGCTTTAGATGTGGAAATTCTTGTTGTATTTGAATTAGTGGTTCCCATGTAGAATCCTCTGGTTGCATGTTGTGCCACTAAATTAATACCTCTGTGATGGATTGAGAGTGAAGCTGACAAGTGTTCCTATTGAGGATGGTATCCGTCTCCAAAATGATGGATCCTTCACTATCCAATTCTAGTAAAACAGTTTGTGCTGTGATGTTGGTGCCAATAACTTTATTAAGGCAAGAGACATGAAATACTGGGTGAATGCGAGAATAAGGAGGAAGTTCCAGTTTATAAGAAACATACCCAATCTTCTGAAGAACTTTATATGGCCCATTAAACTTTGGATCCAACTTATTGTTAGGATTAATTAATCCTCCCTTTTCCCACATAGTCTATTTGTATATTTTTCCTAGATTAGGAGGTCGTTATCACATTACTAGAGAAAAGGTGCCACCATGAACCTTGGTGCCAGTAGTGCCATAGGTGTCACTGGTGCCATTGGTTTCATTGGTGTCATTGGTTCCAATTCCTACATTTTAGGAACCCACTATGAGTGCCACCTTCAGTCACTAGTTAGGCATTCGATTATGATCAGTTATTCTCCAGTTACCACTGGTTAGTTCACTGTCAGTCACTCTAGTGCCATTTTGCATGATTCAAGGGAGTGTGGTGCCTTTTTTTCACCTACCTCATCAGTTAAATGATTGTGAACTGAATTATTTATCCGGAGTTAAGCTAGTGATCTCCAGCTATTACTTTTTCCACACTGATTTAGCACATTAATCAATTTGAGTTGGTGAATTCAAATCTTATCCACGGTATTCTAATTCTACTTATTGTATGACTATTGTATTACTGATTAGTGAATGAATATTGATGCAATGATAATATAATCAATTCTTGTTTGTTTGTTTGAAATTTCTATCATTAATCCATTTTTCAGTTTACATTAATTTTGTAAATTCCACCGCATCCTTCTTTTCAAATAGTTTTCATTCATGCTTGTAGATCTATAGTTCATGAAATTTAACATGGTATAAAATCCTATATCCATGACAACAAAAAACCTCATAAACCTCCATGATTGCACTAGAAGCATTTGAGTTTCCACATAATTCCTGGAAAAATGCATTGCTCCCACTGGATTCTGTTCAGATAAGTCTCTCCAGGTGTCACGGACTCAGAAAATGTGCTCATGTCGAGGTTGAAAGGTTTGAACTAATATTTTTTGTGAATTGAAGTCTTTTTTAGTGGTTTTTTGTAGCTACATTAATAGTTTCCTGAATATTTGTTAATCAGTATACCATGGAAATGGAGAATTTAGCTTCTTTATCCCCCAGAATCCTTACACCCTTCAATTACATTGATTGGAGGGTAGATATGCATATTTCCTTGCGTAATAAAGGCATGTATCGGATGACAATGGGAAGAGAAGTTGAACCCCAACAGTATATTGAGAAATCAAAGTTTCTAAATAAGCTAGATGAATCCTTCGACTCCATGTCCATCCACATATCTAGAGAGTTGTTGTTCCACCTTGAGGGACACAAAACTCCGAAGGAAGTATGGAAAAATCTTGAATATTTTTTTGGAAAATAGGATGAGCTGAGGGGCCATATCCTGGAGAATGAGATAATTGCATTCCAACCCAGCAACTTCGTTACAATTCAATAGTTCTTCTCAAAATACAAATCCCTAGTCTTTCAATGCAAGCAATGTGGGATTGAGAAGAAGGATGTGCAGCTTATGATTTGAATCCTAAGCAAGATTGGCTCATATTTTTTCAGTTTTTGTATCTACTTTCCACTCTAAAAGGAAATCCATCCCAAATTGGAAAATTCCATCTCTAGATTCATTTGCATAATCATTAATCCAAGAATTAGACAAATTGATTCAGATGGGAGTGCTCAAAGCCTCAAAGAATCAAGCCCTCTTAGCTGGATAATCTGGGAATGCGCAAGAAAAATGGAATCAAAGAGGGAAAGAGAATAATAATGTTGATTCAAATCCAAAAGAGAATCCAAGTCCTTCAAATGGAGATTCTGGTTCCAAGAAGAAGAAAAAAATTTGAAAAAACTAAATGCTCTTACTGCATGAGAGGATTTCATCCAGAAAGTCGATGCATGAAAAATACCATTGACCAACTATCAAACATCCTTGAACAAATCAAAATTTCCCTTCATCAAGGTGCAAAGAAATTTGAAGTTGGAAACCAAATAGAAGAACATGAGAGGTTCCATTCCTTGAAAGAAGGCCTCACTCAATCAAAGTCCTATCTGATTGTTTAAGGAGCTTCCAACCATATGGTTGCTTCCAAAGAATCCTTCACCACTATGGATATCTTTGGAGGACAGAGAATACATATGGGGGATGATTCATAGATCCTAGTTGTCGAAAAAGGATCCATTAAAATTGAGCATGGAGAGTTTCAAAATGTGCTCTATGTCCCCTCCCTTACAGCAAACATGTTATATGTCTATCAGATGACACATGTAGTCTTTCCCAAGAGAGTTACATTCAACTATGACTCAGTAGATATCTTAGATATCTCAAATGGGAATATTATAGTGAATGGTGTTTCAAACCATGCCTCCAAGGCATATGCATTCTCATGCTTTCTTCCATACTCATATCCAATGTCAACCAAAACAAAAGAAGGTACAAACTCTCTTTTACTTCCATTTGAAGATGATGATATTATGACTAATGTTTCAGATTCAGAACATGAGGAACAATATAAGCATGATATTGATGTTGAGATTGAACCTTAAGAAAATTTAGATCTAGATCCATCACCTATTCCAAGTTAGAAGACTAAATGGGATCAAAATCTGATTGAAGAAGTTGGGAATGTTGATGGGGATCAAGATGACAGAAGAAGAACGAGGTCTTAGTATCAGAATGAACATGTTGCACTCTCCCATTCAAATGCACTTCTCCCAAAGAGGTGTTTCATGATGATGAGATCAGATCCTCAATCATTAAAAGAGGCTTCCTGTGATCCAAGATGGTAAGCAGATATGGATGAGAAATTTGATTCGCTATAGGACAACCAAACCTAGGATCTTGTTCCCTTGCCTCCTACGAGGAATTTAGTCCAATACAAAAGGGTCTACAAGACCAAGCTAGCATATGATGGAACCACAACCAATTTCAAGGCTCAGTTGGTGGAAAAAAGATACTCACAATTCCATGGGTTGGACTACAATGAGGCACTCTCACATTCAGTTTCACTTCCTTCGGAGAGGTGCAGCAAGCTACCAAAGAGATGTTATATGATGATAAGGACTGGTCCATTATTCGACTCACTAAAGAAAAAATTGGATCATGTCACTCTTCCTCCAGAAAGAAGAGACAAAGACAACATTCTTTTTTATCAACAGACAGGAAGAAGATGGAAAAGTCCACATGCGTAGTCCCAGGAAGCTAGTGCACACAAGAACCAACATTCTACATTACTTCTCCATAGAGTTGCAGATTGCAGCAATTTTTTCACAAGTTTTTGCTCAAAGAGAAAAAAAATTATCTTAACTATGGAAGCTTGTTTCTTGATTTCTTGCTTATTTTGCGAGGGGGGTCCCATGAGGTTTTCCCCATTTCCTTGCTTGTTAAGCAATATTTTTATTTCATTTACATTGTATGGGTGACTTTTGTCCTAGTTTCCAGGGCCCAAATTTTTCCAAAATTAGGATTAATGGGGGGTGTTAGGATTAATTTATCCTCCCTTTGCCCACATAGTATATTTGTTTATTTTTCCTAGCTTAGGAGGTCATTATCACATTACCACAGTTTTGGTGCCACCATGAATCTTGGTGAGACTTGTGCCATTGGTGCCATTGGTGTCAATTCCTACAATTTAGGAACCCACTCTGAGTGCCACCTTTAGTTAGTATGTATGTATTCAGGCATGATCAGTGATGCTCCAGTTACCACTTGTTAGTTCATTGCTATTTACCCTAGCGCCAATTATCATGGTTCAAGGGAGTGTGGCACCTTCTTTTCACCTACATCATCAGTTAACTGATTGTGAACTGAATTAGATATCTAGAGTTAAACTACTGAGATCCAACTGTGATTTTTTACACACTAAGTTAGAACATCATTCAGTTTGAATTGGTGAATTCAAATATTATGCACAGTATTTGAATTCTACTTGTTGTATGACTACTATATTATTGATTAGTGAATGAAGATTTATGTAATGATAATTTGATTGATTCTTGTCTAATTTGTGTGAAATTTATGTCATGAATCCATTCTTCAGTTTACATTGATTTTGTAAATTCCATTACATCCTTCTTTTCAGATAGCTTTCATTCAGGCCTGTAGATCTATGGTTCATGAAATTTAACACTTATGACGCCCTTTGAGTTTCAGGGAGGATTGCTTATAAGGATGTAGACGAATAAAAACCATATCAACAACTTGAAAATTACACTCAGAACAGTCTTGATCAACTCATTCTTTCATTCGTTTTCTTTCGATGTAAATATTGTCCTAAAAATTGTCAAGAATCAAATCTCAATTTCAAAGAACCGTGTCAACTTCCTAAACTGGTGAACTGTTGAGGGCGTATGGAAAGAGCACTAGTGGTGCCTGACCATAGACTTCTTAATATGGAGTCTTTTTAGATGTAGTGTGGTAGGAGATATTGTACCACCATTCAACAAGAGGGAGGAACTTTTCCCACTAATATTATTATTCAAAGGTGAAGCAACGAAGATAAGTTTCCAAACATTTGTTGATAACTTCAGTATGACCATATGTTTGTGGGTGATACCCTGGACTCATCTTCAATTTGGTGCCGGTGTGGAGAAATAGTTATATCCAAAAAATGACTTGTGAAAGTTGCATCGCCATCTAAGACAATCGAAGAAGGAATTCCATGAAGATGGAAGATTTGGTCGATAAAAATATGTGCGAATAAGGAGGTGGTATATGGATGGTTGAGGGAAAAAAATGACTATATTTGGAGAGGTGATCAACCACAACCAAGATCATTGTATTCCCTCCAGATTTAGGGAGCACTTTAATGAAATCCGTCGAAATATATGTCCAAATATGTGTAGGCATGGGAAAGGGTTCGACCAATCCTGAAAGGAGTGTCATTTCACCCTTGTGGAACTGGAAGGTATCACATTCATCCACCATATACTGATTTCCCTTTTCATTCCCTTCAAAAACAAGTTACAACGTTCCCACTCATACACTTTTAGGAACCTAGAGTGCCCTTCCAATGGAGAAGCATGGAGTTCATAGAACATAGCATGTTGAAGATCTGTTCTCTGGGGAAGCACCAGATGACCCTTGTATCTCAGAGAAGCGCCATCCCAAGAGTAATGTGGTACAACAGAAGGGTTATTGGCCAACCATTGGATGATTTCAAATAATGAAGACTTATTGGCATAGCCTTAATGAACAGATTGCAACCATTTTGGAATAGGCATAGAAATAGTTGAAAGAGAAATGTGGTCTTCAAATGTGCGAGGAAGAACATCCACCACAAGATTGTCCTTACCCTTCTTGTAAGTGATCTCATATTCATAACCCATGGGTTTGCTAACCCATTTATGTTTTGTTGGGGATGAGACCCATTGTTCTAGGAAATATTTCAAACTTTGGTGATCAGTCTTAATGCATAAATGATTCCCTATTAGGTATGGTCATCGCTTTTGTATTGCATGCACAATATCCATCATTTCCTTCTCATATGTAGAGGCAGATAAATTATTATCAGAAAGGTATTTGTTGGCGAACGCAATGGCATGTTCACCTTGAAGGAGAACAACACTAAGTCCATAGTCGTGAGCATCACTCTCAATAGTGAAGGGATTAGAAAAATTAGGCATAGCTAGAACAGGTGTGGTACACATAGCTTGTTTTAGTTTGTCAAATGCACACGCAACAGCATGTGTCCATGTAAAAGAATCATTTTTCAATAGATTTGTTAATGGAGTTTCAATCTTCCGGTAATCCTTGAAAAACTTGCAGTATTAACCAATTAGTCTGAAAAAAACCACAAAAGGCTCTTTAGTGTCTAAGGATGCGATTAATTTTTCATGGCATCTATTTTGGCAGGATACACACAAACCCCTTGTGATGAAACAATATTCTCGATATACTCTACTTCATCCTACCCATAAACACATTTAGACTGTTTGGAATGAAGATGATGATCACAGAAAATTTGTAGTACAAGATCTAGATGTTGGAGATACTCATCCCATGTCTTACTATAAATGAGGATATCATCAAATAAGTCTGAAATGAAGTTCCACAAGTAAGGTCAGAATATCTTATTCACAATGCCTGGAATGTGGAAGGAGAATTAGTGAGGCCAAAAATCATGACCACAAACTCATAGTGACCATCATGTGTGTATAAACCATTTTAGGGATATCATCCTCATGAACCCGAATTTGGTGATACCCAGAACAAAATCCAACTTGTATAAAAAATGAGCACCATAAATCTCATCAATAATCTCATCAACAATAGGAATTGGAAACTTATCATTGATTGTGATGTGATTAAGTGCTCGAAAGTCAATGCAGAGGAGCCATGACCCATATTTTTTTTGGACAAGAAGAACTACTAGGATGAATAATACCTTTCTTCAGTAAGTCTTCAACGAGCATCTCAATCTCTATCTTTTGGTGAAATGGGTAGTGATAGGGCCTAATGTTGGGAGGGACACTTCCAAGAAGGAGCAGAATACGATGGTCCTTTGTTATTGAAGGTGGAAATACCAATGGTTCAGCAAATACACATGCATATTGATCCAAAATTTGTTGTATATCTAAGGGAGTAGTGGAGACGACTCATGGTTGCATCTGAATGGAATGGAGTCGAGCGATGACACCATGTGAATTCTTCTTAAGGATATTTTCCATGCAATGTGAACTGATGATGCTAAGAGACCCTAATTCTAAGCCCTTCGATGTGTTTTTTTTCCCATTGACTGAAAACTGCATCCAAAATTCAACAAAATCCTGTAGGATGGGTCCAAGTGTGTGTAACCATTGAGCAACCAAAACCACATAACATCCTCCTAAGGGAAATGCAAACATGTTAGAGCACAAGCTATAGTCTAAAATATAGATACACACATTGTGACACTTCCCCTTGCAAGATAAGGTGCCACATTGGCAAGCATGACTTAAAATCTAGAGCAAGGATGAATGAAACAATCAACCTATTTGGAAATCTGAGGGTCAATAAAGTTACGAGTCCTACCAAAATCAATGAGTATTGTAAGAGGGAGATTCTTGTAGAAACCATTGACCCACATGGTTTGTGGGGTGGTGATTTCGAATGATGCATGGAGATATATCTTTGGGTGGTCATCCTGAGAAAGAGGGTCAATAAGTGGTTGTTGAATGTCAACCATTTCATCTACTAGATCCTGAGTATCTTCGCTAATTTCAGGCACATGCAGAGAATACACATCCAAGAGATAGATCTTTTTCTCAGCATATCTATGTCCCCGGATGAATTTATAATCACAATTATAACAAATCCCTTTTTGTCTATGTGTCTACATCTTGGATTCAAACAAATGCTTGATAGGAGTGGTTCCAGGAGCTGGCGTGATTGGAGGTCTTTGAGAAACCATATTTTTGAATGGAACAAAAGTGGATTTGGAGCGTTGTTGAGCTCTGATCTTGTCCTCTGCCAACTTAGCCAACCCTACGGATTTCATCACTGTGTTGGGACAAAACATTTTAACCTCATACCGAATTGCATCCTTTAGACCACCGGTAAAAACAACTTCTGTAGAATGCATCAAACAATCCTTCTGTGTAATTGGTCAGTTTCTCAAATTATGTCTGATACTCTCTCACAATGTCACTTTGGTGAAATTTAGTGAGTGCTCTCGTGAAGTCATCAAAAGAACTAGTAAAAAATCATTGCAAAATAAGTTGGCAAAAATCTATCCATTTTGTCTCTTCATGAGTATTAGAGTCTTATTGTACCCATGGATCCATTGAAGGGCTTCTTGTTCCAAATGAAATGATGGAAGTGGGGACTTTGTTGACATAAAAATTGTTATGTAGACTGAAATATTGTTCTGCCCTTTATATCCATCCAATAAGATAATCACCATTGAAGGGAGGAAAATCAAGCTTTGACACATGAAAATTGTTGGAGGAAGATAAACCAATGTCTGTAGAAGACTCTAGTTGTCATCTATTGTTCATGGTTTAATGTTGAAGATGGAGGCCAATAATTTTTTCATCCAGATCTTGGAGTTTGGACATGAAGGATTAAAGTTTGTATTCCATTTGTTTGTTTTCTCCTATTCCTGTGACAACCATAACTAGGAGTTTTTTTAGGGGGGGTGGGTAGAAAAACAAAAGCATAATTTTTTTTTATAAAAAAAAGAAAATTTGGAGTTGGGAAAAACTTTGATGAGTAAATGGGGTTTGACTAGGTTTTGGACATTTTTTGAGAGACGGGGAAGCATAAAATGGGGATTTCAGAAGCAGGTTGAAAGAATGGGAAGTTTTTTCAAAGAGGGACAAGGGATCAAAAATAGGAAATGAACACTATGGAAAAATTTTAAGGCAATTGGGTGAGAATCGAAGAAGATATGGAAAACCCTAAAAATAGACAAATGTGAGATTTATGGCTTCGAAAAGTGGAAATTAGGATAGGGTCCTCAAGGAAATAAATATGCAGAATGGAATTGTAGGGGTTCTTATGAATTTTCAAGGGAAACAGAGCTAAAGCAAATAAGATATGGCAAAAACATAAATTTATACTTTTTTCGGTGTATGTTCGGCTTCATAAATGTTCAAGGGATTCAATCAACCACCAATTTTGTCTAACAACTTGCATATTGGGTAAATACCCCTCACTCCATGTCTTAGGTAAAATTTATAACCTCTTTGCCACAAATGACAACTCTTGGCTTACCTCACGAGTGGGAACTAGTCAATCAAGTAAGGGTTATTGCTCTTTTTGCTAGCAGGCCCTCTCAATGGCCAACTACTTCAAGGTTCCTGTGGTACTCCCAACAATGATTTTTAGGTCTATGCTCCCACCGTTAAGTGGATAGGGATTTTCCCTGAACCAAACTTGCAATTGAAATGAACAATAGGGACGCCAAGAAGAAGAACTACTGCAATAATCATAGCGCCTAGAGGCCACTGCAAAAAAAATCGGCATTTAATTCCAAACAACCCATATGGGGGAAACCTCCTACAATAAATAATGAAAATGAATGATCTAACAGAAATAGCAGAACACCAAAGGAATTTATTGATCGCAGGCCACTTTGAGGGGGAAACCTTCATTGAGGAAACTCAATACAAATAAATAACTCTTGGATTATTTTTTGGCCTCAACACATACGTATATACTAAGTATAATATAAACAACTATTACTCACCATGAATGTGGGATAATAAAATATACTCACGGGACTTACAAATCATATGCATCCAAGAACAATATACTGACAAAGTAAAGAGAAGGGTTGACATGGGTTCCTAGCAAAATAATATTTTATTTTTCTTATACAAATCAATACATGCATATTAAAACTTTAGCAATCGTATCTTTGTATAATTAAATAATATTTCTCACGCATATCTAATACATCTATATAAGGAGGTCATTAATTATAGTTTGGAAGATCAAAATTATCTCTTAGCAATAACTAGTTTAAGGAATAAAATTGATATATCCAAGATTAGAATGAACTCTCATGAACTCCATAGTGAAATTGGGCATTGGTCTATTCCTAAAGCTCTATGGGCAGAAAGGGTTTGCCATCTTTATGAGTCTTTGAGCATTGAGGATAAAAATCATTTTCTCTTAGAGTGCCATGCTTACATCCACATTAGATCTAAGTTTCATAGTATTTGCTACAATACAAACCTTTCTAACCTCCTAACTTGCCAAAACTATAGTGAGGTCAAAAAGCTTCTTGCAAAGCTTTTTGAACACAGGAACATAATTTTAAAGAAAACTAAGGAATACCCTTATTAAGGTGGATAGACCAAAGTTGGTCTCAATGGATGTTAATCATTATCATTGTCATTATAAAATCATTCATAAACCTTAATTTTAAATAAATTAGCAACATTGTATTTTTTAGAGGTGAAATTTAGTAAATTGCCTATTTTTTGTCCTTTTTCAAAAATTAAATTGGTTAATTGGATAATTTTACTCAAAAAATCATCTATATTTACATAAAATGTGTTTTTTTACTATAATATTTCCCAAATCTTTAAATTTATAAAATTTCAGCAATTCACTTTAGCTATCCCCTCATCAAATTCTTTGTGTGCCTAACTTTTCAGTTTGCAGCAATCACAAAGTTCATTCTCTCAATAATCAGAATGAGTGGTGAGCTTCCCCTTCAATTTGATGCTTTATATCAGATTTCCTAGGTCTTAGGGTCAGTTTGTAATTTAATGATCCACCCAGATCAATTCCCCCTATCAAGGAACATGACCACCTTTTTAGGTATTGTGCTCCTGCAATAGCTAGAAAGAGAATGCTAGTGTTGCTGCTTGTCAATCATCCTTTTACAACTTCTCCTTCCTCCTAGTGGTAGTGAACACTCATTTAACAGTCTCCCTTGAATAGGTGTCTCCTTTTACTAATTAATAAAATCAATAATTCTTCAATTACAGTCATCCTTGACCCACTTGGTCATAACTTACAAAAATATTTATTTTTCAATTTTGGGTACGTTACAAACACCCCCCTTAAGCTCAACATCGTCCTCGATGTTGATTAAGTTATTCTAATTCTTCTTTGAATAGATTTGGATATGCCACCTGCATATCGCTCTCCAGTTCCAAAGTCACTTCATCTAGATTGAGGTGTTTCCATTGCACCTTTACGTGTCCAATGGTGCGATTCCAGAGAAATATTTCCCTCCTATCAAGAATACAATCCAGTTCCTCCGAAAAATCTTCTTCTGGTTCTACCTGAATCAAATTCCAATCAATTACATGAGTAGCATCATGTATATACTTTTTCAAAATAGAAATGTGAAAAACAATGTGTATACTAAGATTAGGTGGCAAATCTAGTTGATAAGCCATTGGACCAACTCTTTCCAATATCTCGAATGGTCCACAATACCTGGGTGCTAGTTTAGCACGGCTCCTTAATTTAAAGTAGGTATTTGTTGGTTTAACTTTAACAAACACATGCTCAAAAAATTGGAATTACTTCGGAGTTATTTTAAGATCGGCATGACTCCTTTGCTCGTCTTGAGCAGTTTTCAAGTTTCCTTGTACTTGTTTCACTGTTAGTTCCAATGCTTTTAACATGTCAGGTCCTAACATCAATCAATCTACTACATTGCTCCATGTAATTGGAGTGTTACACTTTCTACCATATAATATTTCAAAATGACTAAGCTTTGTTGAATCCTGATAAAGGTTATTGTAAGCAAATTCAACTAAGTACAAATAGTCTTCCCACTTCTTGAGATAATCACTAACATACATTTGCAACATATCTTCTAGTACCTGATTAACTCTTTCTTTTTGTCCATCTGTTTGCAAATGATAAGTAGTACTGAAATTTAGTTTAGTGTCTAATCCTTTAATTAAAGTTTTCCAAAAATTACCTGTGAACTTAGGATCTCGATCGAAAATAATTACCTTTGGAATTCCGTGCAGACAAAAGATTTCTTTCATAAAAATATCAGCAATATTTGCAACTATATGAGTTGTTTAAACCAGAATAAGGTGTGCTTCTTTACTTAACTTATCTACAACCACCATTATGGAATCATTATGTTTCTGGTTTTTAGGTAAACCAATTACAAAGTCAAGATTGATGACTTCCCATTTTCAACTTGGGATTGGTAATGGTTGTAGCAGTCCTGCTAGGTGTTGATTTTTAGCCTTAACTTGTTGACACTCAATATACCTAGCTAAAAATTCAGCAACCTCATTCTTCATGTTGGGACAAAAGTACTCATTTCTTAAAATACTTATCATTTTCTAATACCCTGGAGGTCCAGAATAAGGACTTTTTTGAATCTCATTCAGAATAAGCAACTTAACTTCTGGTACATTTGGTATATAAAGTCTATTTTTAAACGGTATTAGACCATTTTCATTAAAACAGTAACCTATAATTATATTCTCAGATGTATTCTGAGTTATCCTTTCTTTTAAATTCTAGTACTCTGGTCCTCACTTTATACCTTATGTTGAGGCCTGTAAATTCGCAGGCGACAACAGTAAGGGATTCTCCCCAATCAACGCTCCCAACTAGCTCGTTGATTGTCTGGTATAGGGAATCCGTCCGGTTTACGGTCCGGCTACCGTAGGTCAAAGTAACAAACAAGGGTTTTACCGGTTGTGGCCCAGTCCACTGGAATTTGTATTTTTTGACTTAATGTATGCAATGCATATGCCTATCTTAACCACGCAGGGTGATAAAGATGCAAGGAACTACACAATGTGCTGCGCAGGTTCTTACCTCTCGTCTTAGGTTCACAGACATCTAAACCACATATGCAACCATGAAGTAAAACAACTAACCATCTAAACACCTAACTATCTATCCCCAGGGAGCCAGAAGAATGATTATTTGTGAGTAATGTATTATTTCCATGTATGATAAACAAAATTACAGATAGCTGATATTTATGCTTACAACACATGAACAAGAAAAATATTCTAACAATCAGATAGCCAATTGTTATATGAACCACATACATTACTCTGGGTGAAATTTCCACAAATTAAATTAGAAATCATTCAACAAGACATAGGTCATAAAGTTAGAACGATCTCACGATTCATGGACACAAGCTGAAAAATAAAGTAGTTCATCTTTCTGCCATCCATTGTATAACATTTGGAAACTTCACAACTCTTTCTCCAACAGGCAAACTAAGATTTTTTATTGCAAAAGGAAGTAGTTCTTCTTACAATATATCCTCCAGTCTTACTGGGAAAAATCCCCCTCTCTTCTCTACGTTTCCTATTTTTATACAAAAAGCAAAAATTGGTTGGGCTGCCCAAAGTGACCTTTGGGCTTCCCAACCCTTTTGTCTTCCCAACGTTTTATTTTTTCCAAAAAACCTTTTACAAACTATTAAATTACAACAAAGTTGACCGGTCCTTTTGAGAGGAGGGCCCCACTTGGTTCTCCAAGAATTTTCTCCACACTGTTGCCTCAGCAGCGAGTCCTTCAAACGAGCTAGGCTCTAAAAACTTAATGTTTAGCTCGAACTTTTCATCCTGGTTTCTAATGGCCTCTACCCTGGCTGTGTTCAATCGCACCTGTTCTTCTAAGAGCTACACACTGACGGTTGTATGGCCTATTTCATTTTTCAGGATTTGGTCATCAATAGCTTTGATGCATTGTACTCTGGCTTCTTCATCTTGCTGTCCTTTCTGCAACATTTCTACAAATGCATCATGATCAGGGAACTCATATAGCCTCTGCTCGGCTTCTACCTGACATCGGTTGTAGGTAACCAGGGCTCTCCTGAATAATTCTGTACAGACTCCCTTGGTCTTCTTGACTGTTTTCTGGAAGTCTTCTGCAGTATTGATGGTGAATTCTATCAGTTCGTGGTCCCATTTAAGGGCTTGTTTATCCTTGGATGGTAGTTCAGCTGGGGCTTCCTCATCGTTATCCGCTCTGGCTATCCTTGTAGTCAGTACTTCGAGGATGTCTTGAGACCTGTCAACAAAATAAGAAGCGGTTTCCAAGATTGCTTCCAGTCGGCCATCAATCTGGAGGACCTGGCATATTTCTTCTTCTAGAGCAGTTTGCAGGTGTAGCACTTTAGCTTTCTGGGCTAGGATGTGTTCTTTAAACGGCTGTAGATTGACCTACTGTTCCTTTACTGCTTCCAGCTGCTCTTTCAGTTCTTTAACGTATGCGGCATTGGACTCATAGATAATATACTGCTGCGCTTCTAGGTCTTCTATCTTTGCCCTCAACTGCTCCTTTTCATTCTTTAAGTCTTGAATTTCCTGCTATGCACTTTCCAGAGCCTTATGTGTTGTTTCCTTGGCCTGTGCTTCTACCTGGATGGCATAGATTTCACTCTTTGTGGCCTCCATTTCTCTCAGCACATGTTCATATTTTCTCTTAAGTCTATTTCCTTCTTCACTTTCTTTTCTCAGGGTGTCCTTAAGCTGAGAGGAGGTCTTCTTGGATGACTCTATTTCAATCATCATTCTGTCTATGTTATCCTCTGAAGCATGTATTGCTGCAGTCCCGGCCCTTATAGTAAACCTTGGATCTACATCTGTCCCTACCATCATGACCTTATCTGTTATCATTTTGCTGGCCATTCCTTCTGCCTCTACCTTTCTTTCTGTTCTCCTCATTATCCTTTTAGTAGCCCTATCATAATATACGCTCCTGAAATCAGGGACTTCTTCCCCTTTTTCAGGTACGAAGGGTACTAGCTGAATCATAGGGGTAGCAGCTACGATGGTAGTGGGCACTTGAAAGATTTGCACCTCGGGGTTTTCCTCTCCCTGACTCTGCCCTGATGGTGTTTCGGGAGCTTGCTGTTGCGTCAACTTTATCTGTTCAGCCTCCTGCTCTCGCAGTTCTTCGTCTAGATTTCTATGGGCTTCTTCAGCTGCTTGCCTAGCGGCTTCTTCTGTTTCTCTGGCTGCTTCATTGGCTCGTTCAGCTGCTTCCTAGGCAGCTTTCCTCTTTTCTTCTTCTCCCTTTTGCATCCATTCTGCAGCCTCATCTTCCAGCCTCTGAGCCTCCTCTCTTATCCTTTTGGCTGCTTCTTCAGCCTTAGCTTGCTCAGCTTTATCTTGTTCAGATCCTTTTCCACCCTTGGTGGGGTTTTTCTGTTTGAATCTCCTACTAAGTGCAGTCATGTTTGGTGCACTCCTGAAAATAGATTCATCTCGATCAAAATGGTGGGTGTACTCATAAAACACCTTATGCTTCTTGCAGTGCTCAGCCATTCTGCCATGAGTGTCATTTCGTCTGAAAGTCATCTCGCCAAAGTGGAACTTCCCTAGCTCCTCTATAAATTCTGCAGCTTGCTTCACATTAGCGAAACTGCAACTGCCTAGATTAAATGGTAGAGGTGGATAGGCAGTCTTCTTTTTCTGGAACAAGAAGTGACCAACTCTGTCAATAAACACTTGTCTGACTGCCTCTTTGTGGACTATATAATCTGTTGCATACTTGGGCAGTAGATAAGGTGTTTTTGATCCACCAAACATTCTAAGATACATCCCGTTTTCTGTCAAGAAATAATCACCATACTCCTCTATTACCTTCATTGCCTCTTCAGACATGCAGTTACATTCATTTCGGAAGATAAGCGTGTGCAGAGGCATAATAAAATGCTCATAGATTTCTCGGTAATAGCTATGGTACTGGTGAGCCCCCAGTAGTTTGTAGGCTGCATACACGGGCATTCTTTCCCTATCCCAAACACATTTGAGCCCTGGGAAAGGCTGGTGGCATAGTATGCAATCTATCAGAAAGGAACTCATGTAGAACTCAGATTTTTTTCGGGCTTCTCCTCCCCCTAGGGCTGCAGCTACACAAGAAGAGAGACTGCTAGATACTAGGCTAGCCCAGTTGAAGATTGTTCCATCTGTGGCTACATGAAACATAAGAGGTATCCACTCCAATTTGAAGAGCCTACCATTGGCTCTTCCAAAGATCTGGTTTAGCATCAAGGCTATAAACCTATAAGGAGCTCTTAATCTTGCTGTGTCATAGTCCTCAGTTGCTCTGTGTCTATAAAGCTTTCCGGGTAAGAGCATTCTTCTCAGGGTTTCCACTAAATCCATCTTGAGGTTATCTAACCAATCGTTTGACAGGAAGACTTGGGGCTCTGGCAGGTGGTATGCCAATGCCACATATCCAGGGCTAAAGGCAGCATAGCCCTGACCTTCAACATTCCCCATCAGCATTGTGTTGTTGTTTGTGTTTGGCAGAATCCACCTCATCACATCAGAGCAAGGGAACAGCTCTGGTCTGGTAGCCACCTTCATGATGGGAGATTTTTCAATGTTGGTGTAAATGGGTTCTTCCTCAAGACCTGTGTCTGGGACTTCCCTACGAGAAATTAGTCTGTATATCTCTCCCCACTTATATTCAGGCTCAACCCCCATGACACATTGGGTGTCCTCATAGATATACTCAGTTTTTGTTTCTGCTTCTGGTACTGATACTTCTTCCACTGCTGGGGCTTTCTTCTTCTGCCTTCTAGACATTGTGAATTCCTCCTGCCATGTATAATCATTTTGACATCAAGTAATTCGAATTTGCAGATAATGTGCATCAATTTATCCTTTCTCAAGTATATTATAAATGTGACTAGTCAATAAAATCAAAACATAAGTCTTTCAATCTGAATAATCGAACTGTCATGCAGTATTGTGCAATATATTATTGTCCCATGCCTAGTATGGTAAGGTTCAGTGCAACTAATACAAATATTGTTCATCCACACAATGTCTTAAGACTATGGATGTGTTATTTCATGATCTGACCTATATGTAGCAAGCCAATCAAACATACTTGTGCCAGGATTAAATATACATTAAATTGCAATATTCCACTTTCCGCCTGGTAGCGATATAAACAAACTAGTATATTATGTGCAATGTGCAATATTCAGCCATTAATCTATTTCATTATCAAACAGAATGAAGGATAAAAAGCATCAAGCTTATGCCAATCAACACTTCAGCCCTACAACCCAGCAGACACATCACAAAGGAGACGCATGCGACTGGCAGTGAAAAAAATTACATTAAGCTAGTAGTACATTTCACCCTCCTCGACGGGACGTAACCACATTTCTGCACAAGGTATCCTTATCAAAAAACGACCCATGCTATCCTCAATAAACGCAGTGTAATCAGCGACACATCCCTTCTACCCTACTAGGGTTTTGGGCGACAAAACGCAAAAGGGTCACGAAGGATGGCGCAAATAACACAGGCTACGTTCGACCGCGAAGGCGACACTATCGACTGTAAAAATCCCCTTCAAAAACCTATTCCTCCCGGCCAAATGCAGGTTCGACCTTCCGCCTCGTCGAGGCTGCGAAAAAACGTGAAAGCGAAACGGCTAGGGTTTACAGGCTGGGAAAGCACCACAGAAATCAATAAACTATCAAACCCCCACTGCAGTGCCCAAAATCTGACCACCCCCTATCTATCATGGCCGCGTAGCAAGGTTTGGCACAGATGGCGTAACGGTCATCTACGCCTAAACCCTTCAACTCTTGTGCGCGCGATTCAGCGACTAAAGGCGAAAAGTAAACAGCTTAAATGGTCAACATCCCCCCTCACCCAAGGTCAAGATAAAACCAACTTGAACAAGCTTAAATCCTAGCTGGACGAGGGAAAACACCGAGGACCCCAAACCACGGTAAAAAAAACAAAAACCCGTTCAAATGTAATGGGAAAACAAAACGGGATAAAACCTACCTGGCAATCTGGTGAAACGAGCAAGCTGATGACGGTTGGAATTCTACCCTTGCCACCTAGAAGCTGGTACACGATAGCTAGATCTTCACGCACTCCCAAGACCGACAGCTCAACTCACCGTGACAGTGCTCGACAATAAAACAAAATAATGCAAACTCCGAACTGTCGCCCCATATAAATATAAAAAGCCGCACGTACGAGAGCTTTAAATCGGATGGGGAATGAAAGTTGCGTCGGGAGACTAGAGCTTCAGTCCCTCCGCAACGGCGGACAATCCCCGGTACTAATTCACCCACCCGGCTAAATATAACACGTGAACAAAACGACAGTCGGGCGCCGGCGGATACCTTGATCGGATGACCAAGAATCTGAACCCCTCCGCAACGGCGGATGCTCGGAGCACGATGCTGTCTGCAACAGAGGAGCAAACGATGGCCAAGCGCTCCGCTACAAAGCCGGCAAAAAACAAAACACACATCGGAGCACCGATGAAAGTCTAAGTCTGAAGTGATCCGCAACGACAGATGCCTGAAAAGGAGATTTGTCCGCAGCATCGGACGAGGGAGACTTCAAATCCCTCCGACGAAGAATCCAAACTCGCCTGAAACGTCAAAGAATGAAAACTCACGTGCAACGGTTGGAGCGAAAAGGACAATCCACACCCGGAAACGCTCCGCAACGTCGGAGGGTAGGATCAAATATCTACCCGCAACGGCGAAGAGGACAAAGACTTAACTCCCGATTGAACAAGGCTTCGAGAGATATGCAAGACAATGAAGAATTCAACTAAGGATGGGAATCGTTAAATCATTGAAATGAGCAAGCACCAATCGATTGACAGTAACCCAAAGTGCTGGAAGACACTTTAAAATCCATAGGCCAAAAATCAATAGGCTGAAATCAAGAAAAGAACTGACTAATTCAAAGTAAAGGAGGGTCCAAAAAATTTTAGAATTTTGGGAAATTGTTGCAGATGCAACACCTTCTTCCAATTTATCTTCCTAATCATTTTAATAACTGTTAACGGCAGCCACAAAACTTGTTACAGCATTTCTACTCAAGGCATTAGCCACTTTGTTTTCTTTCCCTTTAATATCTTTGATCTCAAAATCATATTCATTAAGGAAAGCTTGCCATCTAGATTTCCTTCCATTTAGATTTAGCTGATCAAACAGATATTTTAGACTTTTGTTATCAAACATTAGTAGAAATATTTTACCTATTAAGTGACACAAGTAAAATTTGAACCTAAAATCCAACAGCTTTGTTGTCTGAAATTTGACAGACACGTGTCTGTTATTCGACGACAACTTTTTTTTTTGTCATTGGTGAGACTTCGTTGGATGCCATGTCTTGGTAGCACATGTTTACTAGATTCAAAATTGCTGACAAACTTATCTGTCATTGTTTTCTATGATCTAGGAACTCACTTTTAGGCACTAATCTAGAACCTCTAATTTGTACAAAAACTATCTTAGACACACGATCCTTTGATTCACCATCACATTTTCCAAGTTATAAGTCCACTTTCTAAATTCTATCATTGTTTGGATGTCCAAACAAGTTTTTAGGCCCATGGAGTATGATACTTAGTGTCAACTTTTCCCACAAAATGGTATTTTGAAACCTTTTCCTACAAAACATTCCTCTAATATTTCAATGGAAAATTTGGGATAAATGTTCATAGACCTATAAAACTTCTCCATCATACTTGTTGGCCAAAACCCACCAACAAAGCCTTATCGACAGAGGTTCTCATTTTGTCGATGCCCAACCAGCGTGATCTCCCTGAGCACCGTCCCAGACAGGTTTTACCCTACCCGGAAACACCCACAGAGTGGATGAAGTCTCACCTGAGATGTTCGAGGGAGATCTATAGGAACCAAGTTTGCAGAAGTAAGGAGGAGGATCAGGGCATCAATGATTTATCAACATAACTATCAGATCTAGCATAGCCATTCATCAGCCATCGCAGCATTCATCACAAATCTATTAGTGTAACCATAGATCTAGACAAATCGCATTATTTACTTATTCATCGTAGCAACATCATATCATTCATTCATATTGTAGATCCATAAAACATCCATCATTGACATCGCAGCACATAGGAACAGAAAAGAGATAAAAGACAATAGCAATTCAGAGCAACATCCATCATATCAAATTACTTCTACGCAACAGATCCCGAGACATTCAGTACTTCTCCACAAACAGAGAATGATCACCCCACAAAATAACACATGATTCAATCCCTCTTAGTTGATAACAGTATGTATCTCATGTATATCTCTGGTATCTCTTACATTTTCAATTCTAACTCTATATATAGGCTTGCACCTTTACATTCAAGGTCCACTTCTAATTAATTCCTAACAACTTCTAACTAATTTAACCACTAAGGGCCAATATTCCGAAGAAATGGTCAATGAGTACAAACATGACATAAAAATATATTAAAAATGGACTATTTTCTACCTGTTGTGCTATATTTTCCTTACGCATTGCCTCATGAGTATGCACAGCATCCTAGATGTTGGGCAACTCACCTATCTCCAACCCCTTGTCAACAGGCCCCCAACACAATCTTGTGGCTCATCCTAGAGCAACATTAGCTAGCCATGGCGTATTCCGTGATCCTGAAGAGCAGAACCTGTCACATATGCACCAATGTGCAATTGTTTCCAGCTATGTTGACTCGCATAGCCATAACTGCTTCCTTCAACATCAACTATAGTGGACCTTAGCAAAATTCTAGACTTGTGTAACCTGCAATGCCATCATGCTCCAACTTCTGTGAATACTACATCATTCTCCATTTGTTGTCTCTATTCAAGAAGTGTATGTCGGCCAAATATGGAGCCCTGCATTTATCCACTTGGTCCTTCTATGCATTCAGGCTCAGCCTACTTCTACCCACTTGGTATTTTTGGGCCCATCCCGCACTACCTGAAGTGGACCTGGTTCCCTGTTAGTACAAACTCGGTCAAATGGGGTAGGAACTATGATCCCATTTAGATTCCTCATGGGTGTCTTAGTAGACACCTCAGATCAACTAGGAGAAATATATCCATGGATGACTTCACCAGAGACTTCTATCTCAGCCAAACTAACCTGCATACTCACAACTTGTTCATCTATTTCAACTGAGACAACATTCTCACTCATAGGTTGCCCCGTATCCAGGGAGTCCTACATTGTCCCTTTGACCATCGCTACCTTACACAGTGGAGCTTTCTGCAACGACTCAACCCAACTCTTTTGCAACTTTTCTCAGTGCAACACTTCCTAATGGGGTTGATACAACTACCAGTCCTCAGCTTAGAACACCAAATTTGGCTTAGATGCCATCATGACTCACTTGGGGGCATCATTATGACTAAATCATTCATGTGTGTGCTAAATACGCCATCGATTCTACCACCCTGCCTTGCATATTTGCTATCATTAACTATGACATCAACCATGTTGTTGTTTCCCTCTTTGACAGTCATTATTGAGTATTGATGTGCCATCTAGTCACTGTCACGGAGTCTCCTATATAATACAAGCCACTTTTTCTATCTATGACAACCTCCTATTGTGCAACCCCATCCCTTTTGCACATCATGACCATATCCACTTAGCGTAGCCACCTGCTAATGTCCAACCTTTTGTATGTCGCACCACCTGGTGTCAGCGTACCACCTTGTAGCAGCCCTCTTCGCTTAGCGCAGCCTCCCGCGAACATGCCACCTTTGCATGTCACATAAACTTGTTCTAGTGCAACCATTTTCATGGCTAATTGGCTATTCTCTTCTGAATCAACTACCCTTTAACTTAATATGGCCCCAACTCATGGGCCCATCGTTCCTCTTACTACCTATCTCTACCTTCTCTCTCTCTCTTTTTTTTTTTTTTGCGTAGTGCTTCAAGCAGTGTACACCTCTGGCCCTGTCCTATAGGGCTTCAAACGACTGCCATTGACTATCTTTGGAAACACTGCTCCATCTAACTGCTATAATTGAATTGCACCCCTAGAGGTAATTGAATTAACAAGATAGGGGCCTACCCAGTGCATCTGTAACTTACCTGGATGCTTCATGAACTTGTTTTCATACAACAGCACCAAATCGTCTTTGGAAATTGTTTGTTTTTATATGGCGATCATGCCACGCCTTCTATCGATCCTTCTCGACATGCTACTGAAATACTACGATGAAATGGTCCTCTTCCAGTTAGACTAGCTGTGTTGCTCGCTCCTCAAGTGCTACTTCATCATCCATGCTAGTTGCTGCTGCAATTCGCAGACTAGGAACAATCTATTGCATACGCATGAATTCCTCTTTCCCATATACTAATTTGAACGGTGTCTTCCCTATCATCCTCTTGCAAGTGGTGTGATATTCCCATAGAACTGCAGGGATCTTTAAATCCCAGTCATCACAATTAGAATTATATACCTTTGTCAGTCCATTTTCCAAGATTTTGTTGAAGGCTTCTTTGGTGCCATTTTCCTATGGATGATATGGGGTAATTTTTTTATGCTACACCTACAATTCTTATGTCAGTTCTTTTACTGTTCATTTGAGAAAGTGACTGCTCTGGTCACTCATCAATATCCGAGGGCATCCAAACCATGTCACAATGTTTTCAAATATGAACTTTGTTTTTGTCGCAGCGGTGCAATCCACAAATGGTGTGACCTATGCCCACCTTGTCAAATAGTCATTTGCGGTGATTATGTGCCATGCACCCGTTCTCTTCCCTGGTGGGTTTATGGGACCCACAAAGTCTGTAGCCCATTTATCAAAAGGTTGCAAAGTTACCCATGGTACAAGCAACATTTCGTCTCGTCGCGATGACTTCTTGACACATTGAAAAACATCGTAGCTTCATGCATAGTCTGGTGCATCATTGTCTAAAGTAGGCCACCATAGCCTGGCACACAAAACCTTACATGCAGTCGCCCATCCTCCATAATGTCCACCCGCAACTCCTGCATGTGCTTCTACCATAATTTGTCCTTATTCATGAGGTAGAACGCACCGTCGCAGGATCTCATCAAGTCCAAGCTTGTATAAGTTCCCAGCAATTAACTAGAAATCTAAAGCCTTTACTACCAACTGCTTCTTTTTACTGGTCAAAATCTTATCTAACGCAACTTCGGTTGCCAAGAATTACATGATTGAACCATAATGGTCATCTGCGATATCAACTTGAAATAGTTGTTTATTCGGCAATCCATCGTCAATATTGGTTGGCTCTTCACTTGTTTCAATGTGGGACAGATGATCAGGACCAGCATTCAGGCGTCCTAGCTTCACGATTATTTTGAAATTAAACTCCTGAAAGAGAAGCAGCCAGTGACATATCTTCTTCCCCAACACAGGCTTATTAACCAAATATTTCAAATCTGAATGGTCAATGAACATTTTGAAGTGACCTCCCAAGAGATAATGCCTGAACTTCTACAATTCATATACCATCACCAACCCCTCTCTTTCTATGGTCATGTAATTCTTCTCAACAAATGATAACTTCCTGCTAGAAAAGGAAATCGATTGGTATAGATCTCCTTCTCCTGGTTGTGCAAGTACCACACCTAGTGTAACAGATGAGGCATCGACATGGACATGGAACTCCTTGTTCCAATCAGGGAACACAACTATGGGTGTTGAAGCTATCTTGGCCTTCAATGTGTCAAAGCTGCTTTGACACTCCTAGATCCATATGAATGTGTCATCCTTCTTTAACAGTTTTTCCATAGGGGAAGTAATCACAGAGTAACCGCAGATAAACTTGTTATACTACCCAGTATGTCCCAATTTTGCACGAAGCATCTTCGTATTGGTAGGTGGTGGCAGGCTCAGAATGAGCACAATATTCACTGGATCAACCAAAATCCCCTGCTTACAAATGATATGACCCAACAACATCCCAAATGGTGCACAAAAGATGCACTTCTTTGAATTTAAGGCGATCTGATGTTGTCGACACCTTTCCAGCATCAAGCATAGGTTTTCCAAGTGATCCTTAGTCAGCCCGTAGACTATCCAATCATCCATATATACTTGCAGAAATTTTTTAATACAATATTTGAATGCAGCGACAACAACCCGATAGAATACCGCAGGTGCATTCTTCAACCCAAAGGGCATCATTGTGTATTGAAAGAAACCCCATTTGGTGACAAATGTGGTTTATTGGTAGTCTTCCTTTGAAATTCTTATCTGGTGATAACCAGAAAATCTATCTATAAAATATTGCATTTCTTAACCACCTACTCCCTCAAGAACCTCATCCATGAACGGTGTCAGAAAGAGATCATGCATGCAATCATCGTTCAGCTTCCTTAAATCGACATAGATTTGTACTTTGCCAATTTTTTTGTCTTGGACTACCATAGGGCTTATCCATTCCGATTCTTCAACGGGCTCAATAATCTTTGCATCTAGCATCTGATCAAGTTCATCCTTGACCCATTCTTTATATCATGGATTCAAGCGATATGGCCTCTATCGCACTGGTTTTGAATTTGGTTTTAACGGGATTTTCATTTCCCCTAGGTCACCCAATATCCCCTTCATTTCTGAGAATTTTTTCAGGAACAGATCTTGAAACTCATGCAATAAATCTATGATTTTTTCCATGGTCTCCTCGTCCCAGTAGTCCCGAATATTTGCAAATTTTGTATTCTCTTCCATCCCAATGTTAACTTTTTTAATATTCAACAGTTGAGTCATGGGATCCTTTGGCACATTCGGTGCTGCGACATCCTGACTTCCTTCAGTCGCTGGAATATGAATATTGCACAAATCATCATTATCCTCTAGCTTGCTAGAGATCTTGTAACATTCCATCATTGATTGTATATGGCAGTGCGCATTTGGGTCCATGGGATATGCAACAGGGACAGCTTTCAAGATGACATCTCCAATGATCTGCAGTGCATTGTTAACCTCTGCATTGGCATCTGCAAAACCAAAGGTATGCACAAAGCAAACAGTCAGCTCCTCCCAAGTGGTTATTTCTCTACGCAATTCTACTGAAATGTACCAACCCCGCGACATTTCATCCAATGTGTGAATAAAAGCATGGACCCACTCATCCTTGGATCTCAATGCCCACATCATATGGAATTCCCTCAGATGACTACAAGGGTTATTATTCATATCTCCTAGTGATATACCTCCATATCTCTGAAGTGCACAGTCATCAACCATTGACACTGTGCCCATTCATGAATGGTCTCCTTATGAACTTCCCACCAGCATACTAGAGTGGCCTTCAATGCTTCCCCTAATTCCAACAAGAATTAAGGCTCAAATACCTTTGCTTCAAACTGCTTGAGGAACCCATATAGTTCTAGTAATCCTTCATAGATTGGTGACTCAATGATCTAAGTCATGACATGGCATAGTGACTGCATGATCAGCCCACATTTTTTGAGTGATACTTCATGCATCTATTTTTTCCAATTTTCCAGTGCATCATCCGAATTAGAGGATGTCGAGCTAGCACTGTGCCAACCCAGTTCTCTATCAACAGTTGGATGGATGTAATCATCAGAGATATTGTAAACATGATCCCATCCCCGAACAACTTCATCTTTGACAAGTTCAATATATCGCCCTCCTTCATTAGGATCCATAGGTGTGATGACTCGGATATCCCGGTTCTCAAATGTCATCAATCGCTTCTTAAAATTTATCATGGCCATGTTGGCATTGGCTCAAAAACTGTATCTCTCTCAATCACGATATTAAACTCTACTTTATTCTTACTAGCCAGTCAAACTTGTGGACGTGGTCCATCATCTCTAGTCATCGCGCCTCCTCGAGTGACAATCCCAACATCAACATTCTCTGTTCATAGTTCTGCTAAAATTGTCACAACCGTTGACCCTTGATTTTGGTTCTGTGGCGAAGGCTGATTCAGAGGTGAATTCTGGTTCGTCGGTGGATTCATAGGCTGATTGATATTATATTTTTGTACTAGAATTTGGGGTTGACCTTTATTTTTCTATTGCTTACGGTTCTATATTTTATTCTGGGCCTGGAAATGGTTCTAATTCTGCAATAAAGGAACATTGTCGACCTGCCATCTCACAATTAAATGAGGGCAATTTTTAACAGTATGATCATTCACCACGTTGTATACACATTGCAAATGGGGACAATCCCTATTCCCTATGATAGTTCCCAAATGTCCCACAGTTGTAACACTGGATTAATGCATGACCTCATTCTCCTCCATGGCCGAAACCTCCCCTTCCCCTGATTCCTCTGTGCAATCCTCCTTGTTGTTGATATTGTGGTTGAGCTAATTGTTACTGATACTAGGGTTGAGCCACTTGCTTCTGCGGGGGATTTGGTTGCTGCTGAACATAATCTGCTTCTTAGACATATTGCAGCTATCTCGTGGCCATCTAGGTCTGGGTGTATCGCAGTTGCAGCGCAAACTGCATCTGGGTCTATGGTTGTGACAGAATAAACTACATTTGTGGTGTCGGTGTATACTGGACTTTAGCTGGCGGCTTTATCACCTACGATTGTGGCTACTGCAGCATGCAAGGATCTTCACCTTTCATGAAATATGAATCATATGTCCGCTATTGAAGCAGATCATAAGCTCAACAGTCCTTATCCTCGTGCCCCACTGAGCAACAAAAGGTACAATATAAGATTGCTGGATTCATAACCATTTTATGCATGTAGGTATAGTCTTCATGTCGATTCCCATATGCTTAACATATGAGACACCACAACACACCACCGCAGCTCAACGGATTCGACATTCCTAAGAGTAAATAATTCCAGAAAGTAGGATAGGTATCTTTGGTGTGTCCATCCACATTACACCGAGTGCACCACAAATTGTCATGTTCATCTTTCGTTTTCTTGATATCCTACAATTGAAGTGTCAGGTTCGCCAGTTGTGCCTGGATTTGGTTAATTCCAATAGCAGTTTCTTCAATAGGTGAAGCCTCCAACTTCATTGCAATTTCCAAATCCTCGCTCTGTGTCGCTATCTTTTGTTTCATTAATGGATGTCGGATACGAGGGACCAGTGCCACAATGAACCATTCTTTGTGTTAGATGTCACTCATGTTGAAGCTGACCCGTGCCATCAGTGTCTTAAATCTCTTATCAAAGTCCCAAACCATCTCATTAGGGAATTTTTTGATTTCCTTCAGCTCCGTAATGTATTGTGCTTCAGATTTTGGTTTCTTGAATTCTTCAAGAAGTCCCTTTTGAATCTAATCCAAAGTCTTCATCGTGGTCCCTTGCAGGACATATATAAATCTCATATACCAATCC
Organism: Pseudotsuga menziesii; assembly: GCA_001517045.1. Taxonomy (NCBI): domain Eukaryota; kingdom Viridiplantae; phylum Streptophyta; class Pinopsida; order Pinales; family Pinaceae; genus Pseudotsuga; species Pseudotsuga menziesii. The sequence goes on along the minus strand of LPNX010757477.1, from coordinate 39,078 downwards.
AGCACATGACCCTGAAGGGTGGTTGCTAACTGACCTTTATTTACATTGTTGTTAGTAGTCTATCTGGCAGTCCAGACTGCCTCACATAAGAACCAATATTGTTCTGGGTCATCGGTGTCATTTCCATGGAACATAGCTACCTGCATATCGTCTACCGCCATCCTAGACCTTCTTCCTACAGACGCTTCTTTACTACCAGATCTTGCTTGGCACATCGGACACATCGACGTAGATTGTGTATATTTTCCTAATGGTGGAGTAGTGTGTGGAGGTGTAGACACATTGCTACCGGGGTTTGAGCTTACTTCTACTCTGGGTATAGCCTGGGTCTACTCACCCTCTCCATCATTGTAGGGCCACTTCGTCCCGTGTGGTTTTCCTTCACGACCTTGTGTTCTGATCGTAGCAGGACCCTCCCATATCCTCTGCCTCTTATCTACTCAGAACCTTGCTCCTCCCCTTGTACAACCACTCTCCTACTTGGCTGCCCTCATAGTCTTGTCGAAAATTACACCCATCTACCCCTTATCTTTCCATTTGTCGCCCCCTTTCTATCGTGGTGTTCACAGCCTTTGCACACCAAATTTTTACTACTCAAGGTGCATCTTTAGTATGCCCTTTTCACAAACAAGCATCTTGATTGACAATTGTAGAGACAATAAGAACCTACCTCGTGGTCTGTTGAACAATTCATTTTCTTCTTCGATGTAGGACTTGTTGGTATCAATCATGAACACAATGATGTATCCTTCCATAATACTATCTAGCCAAACTTCAACAGCCTATGACACCTTGTTGTCCATCTCTTGTATTTCTTGAATTAGCTCAAGAGTCTAGGATGTCAGCTCTCCTCCCTGGAATTTGCACTTCTTGCAGGTGAATCGCTCCAACCACTCGTAGAGTAGGATGGGAAACTCACAGAAAAACCATTTGTGAGGACCGTCATGAATGTGCCTTGCCAACCATCCATTTGTCGTCAACTTCAGGTTCTGTTTCTCGGCTTCAGCGAACTCTCGTAGTCCTATGTGGAACCAATCTTGGATCTCTGGTTTCATCAGATGCCACAACATGTCCCCCTCTTTAGTCGCAACAAGGTCCCAGAAATGGAACCATTTGGTTTCCAAAACCCACCAACAAAGCCCCGTTGATAGGGGTTCTCATTCTGTCAACGTCCAACCAACACGATCTCCCTAAGCACCGGTCCAAACAGGGTTTACCCTTCCCGGAAACACCCGCAGAGTGGATGAAGTCTCACCAGAGATGTTCAAGGGAGAGCTGTCGGAACCAAGTTTCTGCTGATAAGGAGGAGGATTAGGGAATCAATGATTTATCAGCATAACTATTAGATTTAGCATAGCCATTCATCATCTATCACAGCATTCATCACAAATCTATCAGTATAACCATAGATCTAGAAAGATGGCATCATTTACTTATTCATCATAGCAGCATCATATCATTCATTCATAAAGCAGATCCATAAAACATCCATCATTGATATCGCAACACATAGGAACAAAAAATAAATAAAAGAAGATATCAATTCAAAGCAACATTTGTCATATCATATTACTTATGTGCAAAAGATCCTGAAACATACAATACGTCTCCACAGCCAGAGAATGATCACCCCACAAAATAACACATTATTTAATCCCTCTTAGTAGATATCTGTATGTGTCTCATGTATATCTCTGGTATCTCTTATGTTTGCAATTCTATCTCTATATATAGGCTTGCACCTTACATTCAAGGTCCACTTCTAACTAATTCCTAACAACTTCTAACTAATTTAACCACTAAGGACCAATATTCCGAAGAAATGGTCAATGAGTACAAACATGACATAAAAATATATAAAAAATGGACTATTTTCTTCCTATCGCGCTATATTTGCCTTGAATTGTGCCTCCTGAGTATGTGCAGTATCCTAGATGTTACGCAACTCACCTATCTCCAACCCCTTGCCAACAATATTGTCGCTCAGAAGTTGAGGATATGAAGAACATTTCATATTCATCCTACATGCAGTCATCATACCATTGAAAATTGTAACATACATCCTTGTTCCTAACCTTACAACTGTAAACATAACTGCTTACAAATATGGGAATACTATGAGAAACAAATATGGCGGTTTCCTTTAGTATTATCCTTAAAACCAAGTTTTATATGGGTTGAATATTTCAAAGAGCAGTATACTCCATTTTTTAGCAACACTAGTATGCTTATATGTCACAACCTTTGTTTGGATTGAAACTATAATGACAACGATGCCCAAACATATAAATGCGTCATGATAAAATGATTTCACATATACGTGTTTGCAAATCATAATTTTTTTCATGATTGCCATAATATCTATCTTTGGTTATATAGCAGTCACTTTATGGATTACTTTAACCATGTGAATCAATTGTTTGATCAAAAAAAAATCAAAGATAAGAAGTTGTAAGTTGGATATCTGGTTTTACTATGGAACAAGAACATTAAAAACCAAGGATGCCATTACAAGCTTGAAAGCGTATCACTCTCAACTCAAAATTCTATCACCTATGGATCGTATCCTATAGACAAAAGAGACCAATCTGAAAATTGTTTCAAGGCACATAGGTTGTGTAGCAAACTCTACCTACATGATGTCCTTTCACATTGTCCACTTAGAAAAAATCATGTGTTGTAGCATAGTCAAATTAGACCAACACAAATTTGGCCTGATGAGATGAAAGAAAGCTCAATCCCCAACCACATACCTCTAGATATTCCAGGAAACAGTACAAATCATGAACAATAGGAATCTCATTACACATTTATTCTTAGCTTGAATATTATAAGAGCTAATAGTTGACTGCACCATTTTGTTTTGTTTGCATCTTCCTTGGATTTATCTAGTACTCCCATTGACCTATTTGTGGTCATTTGACATACACCAATAAAATTATATTATCCTAACTTATCTTAGAAACTATCAAAAACTTGTCCATTTTATGCTTTTGGATCACTGGGGCTCAATGTTAGCTATTTCAACATTATCTTTGTACTCTTAAATGGATTTCCAGTTCTAATATATATGCCTTCACATTCCATTACTTACTCATTGTATTTTAAGAGTACCATTTCCTATAACAAAATAAGCACCCACATCAATTGATGAGGAAAGGAAGAATAAACTGCATACACCATAATATATTTGCTACTACCTCAATTGTTACTATATCGATTAAATTTATCATCATACTCCTCACATATCTCTTTCACTGCGATAGTAAAGTTAGTTTCAGCCTTTCCTTGAAATTTTGTTGACAACTTATTTTCCAACTAAGAGGTGAATGCTTGAACATGAGTAGCAGCATAGAAACCACTTTTCCTTATATGCGAGTGAGCCTATCATGCCTAGTGTTGGAACCTGGCTTTGATACCACATGTAACATCCCCTAAAATCGTAAATTAAAAAAAATCATTTACTGCATGATATAATAGAATTTACTAGATAGTATTTAGAGCGATGTTATTACTCATACTTCATTGATCATGCATTATTGTCGTCATGTACTTATGTCATTAATTTGTTCCTCCAATGGTGGCATGTTGACATGACACTACTTTTTGTCTTAACAAAATTCTCTGAAACTTAACTTACTATCACAAGTAGTTTGTCATAATTTGTTTCTTTGTGTTGGCAAGGGCTTTGGGGTAAGTGATTTGCGCAGCATCGCAGCAGCTGCACAAGCTCACGCGGTACTATGCAAGGGCAGATCAGCGCGATGAGTGGAAGAATAACCACTTTTTGAATATTTTATGTATATTTTGACCAAGTTTTGTTGCAATAGGTCAGTAGCGGTTAGAAGTCAATTAGTAGTGGACCCTCAATGTAAAGGTGTAAGCCTATTTATAGATCTATTTTTGTGGAGAAAAGGGGCGAGATTGTATCAGATAAGACCTAGTGAGATCTTATTTATGGAGAATTTTTTGTCTTAACAGTGATTTATCTAGGTTTTTTCATGTTGAATGAAGTCTTTGGTTTTGGAGAAGAATTGGGTAATGTGGTACATTTGCGCAAGGTTAATTTGATGTATGGCTCAAATCGTGTCTATTATTATAGATCTATTATGATGCTGTGACTCCATTTTGTCACAATGGCATAATGTAGATGCAATTTAGCCTCTTTCTACTATATCACTGCGATCTGTTGCTTTTAGGTCGATGCAATCTGTGTTTATGTAACTGTTTGATGCGCTATGAGTAATGATTTTCCCTAAATAATGCTGTGATATTGTGATACTGTTTGACGATTGCATAAGTTATGGTGTCCCTCTGTCGAATCCCCATATCCTCCTTTCCCACTTTCGAAAACTTGGTTCTGACAGCTCTCCCTCGAACACCTCGGGTGAGACCTCGTCTACTCCGCAGACGTTGCTGGACAGGGTAAAACCTATCTGGGCTGGTGCTCAGGGAGGTTGCGCTGTAGGGCGTCAACAAAGTGAGAACCCCTGTCGACAAATATTTGTTGGCGGGTTTTGCCAAAAAAAAATTCCTACACTTGAGTTGTACAAAGGAATGACTCTGAGTCTTATTTAGTCATTGTGGCTAACGCATGAAACCTCCAAAATCACTAAATGTGGGTTGCAAGGAATCCCAATATATAGTTAAAGGAAAACTCTAAAAGAAGACGACATAAAGAGCATTAAAAAATCCAACTAAGGTTCTATCATGAACCAATTCTTCCAGTTAACAAAACGATATGATACGTAACTAAATCATTACTCAGCTTCTTTCTTTATTAAAAACTAAACCTATCATTGTATGTTGTAGCATATAACACATTTATATGTTATAAGAACGAGGGTGGAAGTTCTTGTATAAGGGATATATCCCTATGCTATAAGCCAAGTAAAAGGGTTGTAACTTAATACAGGTATTACACTATAATACAAACTATAATATTTCTCCAATCCCCGTCGTAATATGTTATGTCAAGTATATGGTTTCAATTCAAGGTGATGTTTGGACACTTGAATTTAATCTTGATATCTACAAGGACAAGATACGCCTTTAAGACATGCCAGGTGACTAAGATACATCCTCCAACTGTCAATCATCAAATGGGTGGCAAATCCCTAGAATTTTTATTGCACATGGAATACGGTACTAATCGTTTCGATAGAGTCTTGTAGGAGTTCCGTTTTTCCCTCATTTCCTTGAATACTTTTGGATACTAGACCCCGCTACTTCAACTGCATGTAACAAAACAATGGGAAACCATCAAACTCAGACCCTACCATTTTAAGTCTAAGTTTTTGTGGACGGAGTTTACCCAAGCTTTGCTAACTGGAGCCTTTGGAGATCTAAAAAGGTAAATAGTTTTAATAGTAATCATCTTCTTGGTTATTTTTATATTGCATTATGACAATAAATTTATTCTAACTCTCGATCTGTAAATGCATGTGAAAAAATATTCTCTATCAAGAAAAGGAGTTTTTAAGCTTTCGTCGAGAATACCTCTCTTAACAGTTAAGACCCCTGTCAATTCTTGCGTGGCTCTGTGGATTCCACCTTTGGTTTTTACAGTGAGTTTTCCTATTGTTGGGGTTTCCACTTGGTACTATTGATGATGTAGAAACGATTTAGCGCTTAGTACAAATGTAATTTCTTTACTGCATTGGTAATTGAAAAAGTGTTGAGTCCTTAGATGACTCTACCACTCTATAATAAATTTTGTATTTGGATGATAAGATATAAAACTACTTCTATGACTTTATTGTCTTTCAACTTCGTTGTCTCGAGAGGTTTTTTATAACCTATCTTGTTTTATAGTGCTTAACACTTTGGCCATGAGCTTATTATGATTAAAAATGTTTTGGCCATAGAAAACCACCGTTGAGCACATTCTTGTTATCTGAGAGTTACCCACTGGTAGTGTCAAATTTTTATTCTTGATACATTTTAATGCATGATAAAAATCCTCTTGTTCTAGGTGTAAAAGAGAACTTAAGTTCTACCTCAATTTTCAATGGTAAACTTGTATAATTATTGTTAACAGGGAAAGGACCATGATGGCTTCACATCTTGCTTAGATTTTATTTTTAATGCTTAGTATCATCTCTAGATTTAGTTTGAAATATTCTTACTTGACATTATTATTTGTTTGATAAGCCAATGTCGCCATATTTAATTGTTTACGGATAAAATATGTTGATGTATTTGTAACTTAGGAATGTGTTCACTTATATTGTACCCTGATGTTCCTATCGGGAGAATCATTTGTATTTAATTGTACCCTTGATGTTCCTATCAGGAGAGTCATAAATATAATAAATTCATGCAAAGTCAATGAGGTTAACCCTCCATTGCAATTCGGGGTAGTAGTACCCACAATTGAGTTGAGGGTAACACTCCTTGTTGATCGAGGGGCAAAGTCCCCACAATTGTGGGGCACTAGGGTTATTAGACTCTCCTAGAGAAGTCGGCCATGGTAATTAATTATTAAGTGAGGCTGACTTGTTGGAGTGGAAATAAAGTGAACAGAAGAATATAAATAGAAGTGAGGCTCTCCTCATTTCTACACACACACACACTCACTCAACTAGGGTGCATGAGTGAGAGAGGAAGTGCTGGCACAACTGAGAGAGATCAGTTGTCAAAGATCATCTTTATGTTACAGGTTTTACTACAGCCATTGGTGCTCATTCTATCTCTAAGGAAGTTTTGGGTTTTTTCCTTTATGGTTTCCCCGAGGAAAATTCTTTGTGTCTCTTGTCTCTTGCGATTATGGTTGTGCATGTTATTCTCTCAGATAAGATCCTAAGATCATATTGCTTAAATGATAAAAATATAACATGATATCAAAGCTAACCTAAGAAGAAGACACTGTGCAGCTATAGAAGCTAGGGCTTCTTACTTTCTAGGTCTCTCTCCACAATCCATCAGCAAAAGGATGCTAGGATAACTCTCCATTGAAGGTCACATCTTTCTATCGAAGCAGAATTTGATTTTGGGCATTTTTATTTTTTGCTGCAGGAAATTAGGGATTTTTACATAAGAAGAATTTTTTAGTGAGCCCGGAATAGGATTTATTTCCTTATCAAAATCAAATTTTAGAGACCAAGTTTGATATTTTTGGTTGGGTGAAGCTCCGAGAAAGTCAAACCCTAATTTGACCCCGGGCCTGAAAAACCCTAAAATACTAAAACTAGTAGTTTTGGTACATTCGCTATATCTCAAGATTGAAGAAGTTTCAGGGGCCAAAATTTTCACACAAAAAATATTAAATATTGATGTACCCTGTGTAAATATTTCATCCTTGTATTCATTGTATTCTGGGAGATATGATTCCTCCAAATTAGGGTTCCAGCCTCTTCCAAGATTGATCCCTAAATAGGACACCTAGGGATAATTGCTATATCTCAGGCTAGAAAGGTCCAAATGAAATTTTATAAGATGTTCTAGAAAGGGCATGGACTATAGTTTCTAGGGTAAATATTTGAGACCTGGAAGATAGATTGGTGACACATGGAAGTATGTACAAGTTCACTCTTCTGAACAGTCATCAAACAAGTCACCTTGGGAAAACGTGCATAATTCGCAATTGTTGAACCGAATTCTGCTCAAATATGTGGTGTTGGAAAACAAACAGACGATGATAACTTAGTATGAAATTTCAAACATATAGGAGTATTACTTTCATAGATACTGCAGAAACAGTATCAGGAATTTCTGCAAAAGAAATTAGAAAACTAGGGCTTCCTGTTCCAGGATCTTCCCTCCGTTGTTTTCAGAAAAGCAGTACATTGGATAGCTCACCTTGAAGAGGTCTATATTTCTATCCATTCAGATCTGAAATATTCCAAGTTTTGAAAATTAGGGTTTCTCTGACAAACCCTAGATCAGCCAGATCTAGAACCAGGACAGACACCTTAAATCAGTAAGATCTAATATTTTGTTATTTACATCTGAGGTTCTCATTTAAAGATGATTAATCACACCAGCTTGATGACAAGCTTGGTGAAGCTGACAACTTCCAAGGATGGAAGTATATGATTTCATTAGTTCTTGAAGAAAATGAATTGGACACCTACATAAGTGGAGAGGTTCCAGTTCCAGAGGGAGATGAGGCTAAAAGCCTTACACAAGAAGAACTTGGTCAAGGCCAAGAATATCATTGCTTATTCAATTATACCACAAGTGTATTTCCTTAAGACACCTAAGGATATGTTTTATTCCTTGGCCAAGCTATTTGAAGAAAAGAATATAAATCGGATGAAGTGTAGGAACTCCATGATCCTTCAAGAAATTGACTTGGATCAGTATTTCAGTAAGAAAGGTCTAGGAGACAGAGGGAGATGAGGCTAAGGCTAGAGCCAAGAGAATAGTTGTAGATTCAATTAAATATCATCTCATCCCTCATGTGTCATCCCTGTAGACACCAAAAGGAAGTTTTCTATGCTATGACGAAGTAGTCGAAGAAGAATAAGATACTATTATAACCACCTTGAATGGTCTTCCAGGATCATGGGATTCATTCATTCAAGGAATGTGTGCCAAAATGAAGTGATTGATTTTAGCAGACTCTGGGAAGAGTGCACACAAGAAGAAGCTTGACTCATAATAACATAAAAGAAGATGGGAGCAACTGAAGATCAATCCCTCATGATTCAAATAGGATCCCTCAAGCGACGAGGAATATGAAGAAATAAATTCTTGAAGAAACTCTTATACATCTAAGCATTTGGATAACAAATGATGATGCTATGAATGAAGAAGATGATGAAGCTGAAAGAAGGAGTCTACCCACAAAACAAATAAAGATAAGTATTCAGTTGTCATTTCATGGTATTATTTTGTTATGCATTTGTTTATATTCAATTGATGTGTTATGCATGATAGAATTGACAGTATACTACTAATATGCATGCGATGGGTAAGTAGCCCATGGTGCTATACAAATATCCATTGCTACTTATATAGAATGAAACCTATTTTCTGACATATTGGATTAGTGCACAATCTCAATGTTGTCCTGGTAGTGATGGAAGGCATCTAGAAAGCTTCTGTAAGATATGGATAAATGTTGTATTGGCTAAAATAGTTGCATGATTATATCTTGATGCAAAATAATTTTTCATTATGAATATACCTTTTGAAATGTTTCTAACCATACAATTGGTGCATTTGACTTGTAGGAAATATCGCATACAATCTCCTACAAGAAACGAAGGATGATACTCATTCTGAAGAACAAGTGACAACAGCTCAAGAAAGAATCCAATATGAAGAATAATATGACGATACTTTCAAAGAAAGAAAGAGGCCTCAGAGACACTCTAGTTATGTGACACTATTGAGCGACATCATTGATGGAGAGCCTTCCAGCTATGAAGAAGTAGCCAACAAGAAAGGGAAGGAGAATACCAGTTCAAGAAGAATGATGTCTAGGATGCGATATCAAAAACCTGAAGGGAAGTCCGTAGTATCTTCCATATGGATATACAAGATCCAGCATGCAGTAGATGAAAATATCATGGGATACAAAGTAGGATTCGTAGCACGAGGCTTCTCACAGAAAGAAGGCATAGACTATGAAGAGAATTTTTCACCTGTAACCAGATACACTTCCATCATATCAGTACTTCCTCTGGCTGCACTCATGAAATGGAAGGTACACCAGATGGATGTCAAGACTGCCTTCTTGAATGGTGTAGTAGAAGAGGAAATGTATGTGGAGAAGCCACTTGGTTTTGAGACACATGACAGGGTGACTCATGTGTGCAAATCTAAGAACTACCTGTACGGTTTGAAATAGGAACCTAGGACATGGTACGGTAGAATTGACAACTTCCTGACTAGCTTAGGATTTACCAAGCCTTAAAGAAGATTCCAACCTTTACTACAATGTGGAATAAGGGAACCAAATGATGCTCCTACTATATGTAGATGACATGTTTTTAACACCTGTGCAGATGGGTTGATTGCAGACACAAAGAGGAAGTTGGCTGCTGAGTTCGAGATGAACAACTTAGGTATGATGCATTACTTTCTAGGCATTGAGGTGTGAAAGAATGCGGATGGAATCTATTAGTGCCAGAAATTGTTCTCAGACTACTAAAGAACAAGCCAACACAATCTCATAAAATAAAATTAAGTAAAACAGGTTTTTAGGGTTTTGGTTGAAAACTTCATCAATCATGGAAGAAATAAACAGCAACAAGCTAATACAGAACTGAATAATGAAAATTGGATAAACTGGGGATCAAACACATCTCAATAAGCCATAATAATTACACATGAAATACTAATTCCACCCACAGGCTACATGCATTTACATGAATAAACCTTTAAACAAGAAATGAAATTGTAGACTGAGCAATCAACCAGATCAGAAATGAAAAAGCATGACAGGTAAAAGGGCTTATCAATTTATATATAATAAATAACAGTCATCCACTTAAATAAGAGTTATAAGTGCTAGCTTGAGAAATCAAAGCTCCAAAAGCCTCTCCTTGAGTGAAAAATCCCCCCCAAAACTGTATGTTTGTCTTCCTTTTATCATTACAAAAGTAAAGTAGTTCCATAACTACCTTCTAGGTCAAAATTTGAAACAGTTACATCAATTAGTTACATGATAACTCAAAATATTTAAACACAATTAACCCAAAAATATCAAATCGAATTTGGGGAAATTTAGCGAATTTCTGAAAATTTGGGTCTCAAATACGCCTTCATATCTCTCGATCCGGGACACCTATGCAAAACCTTGAAAATAAGACACAAAGATGAATTCGAATCTCTCAAATGATAATAGTGTTGTAAAACTGAGAGAGGTTTTTGTGAATGAGTCTATTATGGACAAAAACCTCTTTTGGTTTTCCTGAATTCATTTCCATATCCTCGTAATTTGCTCCCAATGACAATGACAAAAATAGGAAAAAAATAGCTACTAGAGGAATCTCTTCATGAAAATATTTGACAAGGGACTCAAAAATGAGAGTTAGATTATAAATCAAAACTTGGAATAAACTTTTATTATAAGTTTTTGAAAGCTTAAAGATGTACATATTAATTAATAAGCCCAAAAGACAAACCTTAAAACTAAAATAATGAAATAATTCAACCATTAAAAGCATTAAATCCAGCCAAAATTATTGATTGTCCAAAATTCTTAAAATCAGCATAAAATGTAAAATCATTTTAAACCAACGGTTGAAAATTAGGACAAACAGAACAGATAAACTAAGAACAAGATCTAGTTATAACATCTAGCTCTTGATGCGGGATGAAGTCCTCCTTGTGAGGCTTCAAGAACCTATAGACCTTGTGCCTTATTCATTGGGTGATGGAATCATTTACCAAATCTCTGCAACTTTCTCAAACTCTGAACACATACCTCTGAAATGACAAAATACTGCTACAAACCAGCATACTAAAAAGAATCTACATGCTCGTATAACGAGCTTATTCTGCTATTTACTCCTACTTCCAATCGGATGAAACAACCCAATCAAGTGTAATCATACTTCCAGTGAATCCAAGAAACCATTTGACTGAGAATCATAATTCCATGAATGTTATTGTTTGAGAAAACCCTCAAAAGATGTGATAAATTCAATAAAGACTCTGTAGGAAGGGGATACTTATGACTAGAAATAGGAAGTATGCCAAAATCTGGAGCATTAGAAACCTTTGAAAAATACAACTCCATCCAAGAAGCCAAGGGATCATGAAATTTCTGATTTAAAACTTCAATGTCTTCATTATATTCATCATAAAGTGTAGCCTTCCCTTCCTCTCCATTGCTATTCTTTTTAAACTTTGGATCAAGAAGGGAAACCAGGGGCTTTTCAAATTGCTTCTTGACCTTTAAATAAAACCCTTGATCAAAACTTGAACAAATAAAATTCTGAAAGTGACCATAAGTCAAGAATGGCAATTTATTTCTTATATCAATAGTAAGAGGTTGAAGAGCAACAACTTCTTCTTCATAGCATGGTAATCTCATAGCAGGAACTAAGAAATTTCTACTATAATCCACTGAAAGTATATTATCATCTAAAATTTCAGCAAACTGATATGAAGAATCAACACAAACGTCATTTATATCCTTGTTCATATGAAAATTTGAAAATGATGAAGAAAATTGTCTTAAATCTGAATGATACCTATGTTCTTCTTCCTGTTCATAAGCATGTATATCTTCAACATGAGCCTGATCTCGAAGCATTTTGCAAGATCAGATGTTCTCCTCCACTCCTTTTGCATCCTCAAACAATTTCCTTAAAGATGATGATTTCCTTTCTAACAGGAAAAAGGCAAGATATGAATGTTGAGCCATAACATAATATACCATAGCAATTTTTTCTGAAGGTTTGATCTCCGAAGGCATACTGATATAAAAACTTTGAAACCTCCAATTAAATTTAGTAATTGGCTCATCATTCTCTCTTTTCAAACTATAAAATTCGGAAATAAATTGATCATAAGATTTATTCTTACCCCAATTTCAAAAAGACATCATGTAACTCTTCCCACAATCCAATTGAATGAGCTTTTAAATTTCGGAACCAAAACCCAGCATCTCCAGCAAAGGATTTCGAAAATAACCTCATGACAACATCCTCATGCATGATTTCAAAATTATCAATGAAATTATGAAAATATTCTAAATGCTTCTCTATTGTAATATGGTCTTTTCCAGTAAAATGGGAAATATATTCAACAAAGTAGGAAGGGTAAGGATGTAAGAGAGACGGCATCCTAAGAGGTCTAAACATATTCTGTCTGAGTCTAGACTGAAAATCTGTGAGTTGAAAATGACGTTCAACAAGCTGTTCGCAAGTTTCAGCAGTGATGGTAGAAGGTAATAGATCAGCTTTATTCTCTACAAGATGACCAGAATAATCAGCTTCAAGAGATATGAGTATATGTATATCATGCTGAACATGTATTTCAAATGAAGGAATAGGATCAACATCCATAAAACAAGAAGAATGCATATTTTCTTCTTCCAAAGAAAGATATGTACTTGAAGGTTTATGATCATTGGAATAGACAAAACAAAAATTAATTATTTTGACATGCAATGGGAAAGATAGGAAAGAACTGATGAATAAGAACAAAACCTCATGGAGGAAAGTAACAAGCTGATACCCAGTCTTTCCATTTGGATTCTTCATTTTAATGTCAACAAAATTCTCCTTGCAATGGAATCTTTAATCATGGAGTTGGCGGTGAAAAATTCTAGTCTAAAAGATTTTTGGACTTTGTTCACCTCTCAAAATCAGATGAATAATGATATCCCAGGGAATATATACTTCAGCTTCCTCCTCAGAAATGGCACCAAAGATGTTAGTGCCAGAAGTTTTTCTCAGACTACTAAAGAACAAGCCAACACAATCTCATAAAATAAAATTAAGTAAAACGGGTTTTTAGGGTTTTGGTTGAAAACTTCATCAATCAAGCAGGAAATAAACAACAAGCTAATACAGAATTGAATCATGCAAGCTGGATAAACTGGGGATCAAACACATCTCAATAAGCTATAAACATTACACATGAAATACTAATTCCACCCACAAGATACACGCATTTACATGAATAAACCTTTAAACAATAAACGAAATTGTAGACTGAGCAATCAACCAGATCAGAAATGAAAAAGCATGACAGGTAAAAGGGCTTATCAGTTTATATATAATCAATAACAGTCATCCATTTACATAAGAGTTATAAGTGCTAGCTTGAGAAATCAAAGCTCCAAAAGCCTCTCCTTGAGTGAAAAATCCCCCCCAAAACTGTATGTTTGTCTTCCTTTTATCATTACAAAAGTAAAGTAGTTCCGTAACTACCTTCTAGGTCGAAATTTGAAACAGTTACATCAATTAGTTACATGATAACTCAAAATATTTAAATACAATTAACCCAAAAATAGAAAATTGGATTTGGGGAAATTTAGCAAATTTCTGAAAATTTGGGTCTTTAATACGCCTTCATATCTCTCGATCAGGGACACCTGTGGAAAACCCTGAAAATAAGCCACAAAGATGAATTCGAATATCTCAAATGATCATAGTTGTTGCAAAACTGAGAGAGGTTTTTGTGAATGATTCTATTGTGGACAAAAACCTATTTTGGTTTTCCTGAATTCATTTCCATATCCTCATAATCTGCTCCCAATGACAATGACAAAAACAGGAAAAACATGGCTGCTAGACGAATCTCCTCATGAAAATATTTGACAAAGGACTCAAAAATGAGAGTTAGATTATAAATCAAAACTTGGAATAAACTTTTATTATATGTTTTTGAAAGCTTAAAGATGTAAATATTAATTAATAAGCCCAAAAGACAAACCTTAAAACTAAAATAATGAAATAATTCAACCATTAAAAGCATTAAATCCAATCAAAATTATTGATTGTCCAAAATTCTTAAAATCAACATAAACTGTAAAATCATTTTAAACCAACGGTTGAAAATTAGGACAAAAAGAACAGATAAACTAAGAACAAGATCTAGTTATAACAGAATCTCCCTGGGACAAGGGAAGTATGCAATAGAGATCCTAAAGAGGTTCAGGATGATGGACTGCAATGCCATGACCACACATATGGCATTGAACCTGAAGCTATTGAGTGATGCTTCATCCGAGTCGATTGATGCTATGACATATCATCAGGTGATTGGGTCCTTGATGTACCTGAAAAACATGAGACCATATATTTGCTTTGATGTGAACACATTGATCCAGTTCCTGATAGATCCGAGACATGTTCACTTAATTGCTGCAAAGCATATTCTGAGGTACACGACGGGTACAGTTGATTATGGGCTCAAGTATGAGGTGAATCAGAAGATTAACCTAGAAGGTTATGTGGATTCATATTGGGAATGCAATGCCATTGATAGGAAGAGCACTTCAGGGTGCTTCTTGTTACCATCTAAGTTGTACTTAGTGGTTTTTTATCAAGTGAGCCTGGTGAATGGAACAAATATTTTTTGTTCGAACTTCAAAAGACCTTCGAAAGTTCTTGTTGTACTATATCACATGTTCATACCCCCTTGGGGGAGTTGTAATAAATGTTCTAGCATGATAGTATATGTGAAAGACTCGGTCTCTTAGACTTTATTTTTCAATCTGACCAGCCCAGGGTGTTTTTTCCCTTGGTTATTATTGGTTATTGAATAAACGACTGATAATTTCTGAGTTTTTCACTCAATACCTCCAAATTTGGGGTGGTCGGCTTGGCATTTAGGCCTATTCGAGTTATTAGAGTCTATATGTCAATGTATAAACATGCTAGGCATCATGGTCGAGTCATATGAACATGTCTAAGTCCCCCTAGGTTTTTTAATTTTTTTAGTGTTTTTTATTAAAATTTAATTTTTCCAAAACTTAGGCTATTTTTTGAATAGTTTAATTGGAAAAATTGGTTTTGTAATAAAAGTGGGCTTAGTAATCAGTTTCAGTCATGTAGGTGCTCATTTTCAAGCTAAGAGCACCTAGTAAACCCATAGACCCATTATTTCCTAGTTTTGAGTGATTTTCCATCACTCAGGTCAGAAATCCCAAGACATCAATTATTGATTATTTTAATTAATAAATTGATGAATAATGGAGCAAATCCAAAATCCTAGATTAGTGGATTCTCAACCAATTTGATTGAAATCAGTCTCATCGGCACTAGATTGAATGGATCTGACAAATCCTTAACTGAAGGAGGTGATCTGGGTGGATCCAGAGTTGAACTTTAGCTTCCTTTATGGGGAATTGCACCCTCTCTCTCTCCTCCACACGTGTGGGCTCTTCTGGGAGCTCTGTGGTTGATGATTCACTTAGCAGGTTGATGTGTCATTTCAATCATCCCCTCGATTGACATTCGGACTCAATAGAAGCTCACTTTAGCTTCAGATCAGGCATTGATGGACTCTCCTTCAGCTATAGTGGTCTATCTCCTTAGGATTTGTGCCCCCTCTGGCCTGGGGTTTCAATTTTGTGTATAAATAAAGCATGGTTGCCTCCCTTTCGAGTTAGTTAGAGTTGGATTAAGGAGCCATTGCTGTTGTAATACTGTTTAATATCTTTTGCTATTGGAGTAAAGTGAATATTTGGAGGGAAGATGGTGTCATGCCATTGTATGTGTGGATGAGAATTGCCATGTGTCACTGAGGTAACCTGTATCTATGTTCATAATTTGCTTATTGTTTGTGGATTCATTGCTAAGATCGATAAAAAGTTTATTATAATATTGATAGGAAAGGAGTTTGTTAATAATTTTATTGGCCATCTCTTTCCTTTTTGATGCATGTTTAGAGATCTAGATTCAACATGTTTTGTAAGTTTATATGCATGTTATTCTGAAATCTCTATGTATGTATTAACCGGATCTCACAAGTATTTTGGCAAGTCTTTGGATTCAGTTGCAAGTTCCTAGCTTGGAGAGGATGCTGATCTAGTTTGCTTCTTCACTCTCTCCAAAACTATTCAAAGGCATAGTCCCTCGGCATTCCACCAAAAAGATCCACGGTTGATCTTCAAGGCTTCTAGCAACAAATGCTCTTCTTTTCCTCTTCCTCCTTCATTTTTTTCTAAAATCAGTCCCGTTACTTGTTTGTAGCTTTAAAATTGTTTACATCTATCAATTTCAGAATTTATTTTACATAGATCTTGCTGCCTTAAACCTCATAAACTAGATCTCATTCCTAAAAGAAAATTTACAAGCATTCTAGATCTAGTTTTAGGGAAAATTGTCATTTTTCAAGGCTATGAAAGTAGATATTGTTATACCAAAATCCTATCACCATCATGTGGTAAGACCTTTGACATACCTACTTTCCCTAAATCCAAGCTTTTGGAGTGAAGACTAAATGGTTTTTTTATCATTCAGTCATACAAATTCCCAGCACCACGCATGCCCCTTTTATCCAGGAGCGGTACCCCAGTTTGCACCACCTTTCATCGGTTGTCCACAAGCAGTGCCACCGCCCTTTGCCCTTGGTCCATAGGCGGTTATTACCATAACCACTCTGTCATAGAAGGAGAAGCATGGTACCCTGGGTAAAAAGGGAAAAAGAGAAGCTTCTCGAGGCTTCTAGATGATAAGCCTTGAGATATCCCTTATCCCTACTGTTGTGGGTTGGTTGAGCTGAAGATCCCTCATCCTAGGATCTTAGAGGCAACCTCACCCACTAATTTCTCAACCATCTCTATCCATTAAAGCCCTATAAATATTAGCTCATAGCCATGGTTGAGAGGAGAACATTTGAAGGTATTGTTATGCTGTTGGAATGATTCTTGGCCCAAGATCATTTGGAGACAACATAGAGAGCTAGAGTCAGAGCTTTTCGGGATGAAGAGCTGGTTTCATGGAGATCCATGGAAACGCTAAGGCTTGGTTGTAAACTTCTTCATATTTCTAGTGCAAGTTTATTTTATGTCCCATATATATTCTTGATGTTTGATTTCAGATATATATTGCTAGATTCCTTAGTCACTAGCATAGATTAGTAGATCATATTCTGGTTGCTTTGATTTGTTTCATGTTGATATTGATTGCAGGTACATAGGTGGACTATCAAAGCCTTGTATTCCAGATATATACAGTGTCTAGGGAGAGTTATCAGCCTCTATGATCTATTTGTTCTGGATCTTAACCATTCAGACCAGTGGAACACCTTGTTGTCCGCAGGAGGTGAAATATTCCAGCTAACAAATCTAGCGACTCCGCTGGGGAATGGTTGTATTTAGTTGTTCTAATCTTCCTCAGTCTAGAAATCTTGTTCGAATCCAGGCTCTATTTTCTTCAACTCTTTTCAGTCAGATCTACTTTCTGATTTGTATTATTTGGGTTTGAAATTTACAGATCTGTTCAGATCTGAGTCATTTTGGTTTTTTATGCTCTGTTACCACATTCAATTCAACATTATTTTCCTTGATCTAGTCTTTTTTGATATGATCCATCATTTTCTTTTTTGTTTTGGCCATCTACAGGGAACCGCAATCATGCTTTGTACAAGGAGCGGTGCCACCGCCTGAACATAGTGAGCAGTATGCGGTTCCACCACCTGTATCTGGTTTGCGAGGAGCAGTGCTACTTCGGAAATGCTCTTACAACACCTACGAAGCGCGGTACCAGGTAGGAATTAATCCAAAACTCTCTTTTTCCTCATTTTTCTTTTGTAAAAAATTGGAATTTTGATTGCTTTCAGTTCTGTTATCAGGCTTGTGTTATTGAATTTGATGTTTGTGGCTTGCTGCTTTGATGGTTTGAGATTGATCTAAGTGGAATTTCAAAATTTTGTTTAGTATTTTTTATTGTTCATCTGCTTCTTGCTTGTTGGTTGTGCTTAAAGAAGGATTTCTTGTTTTCTAAAAGTTAGGGTGCTCATTGAACTCTCTTTCCGTTACATTTACTGAAAGAAGAACATTAGATTAGCTTCTAGATTTCATTTCTTGCTTGCATAGTAAACTTCTTTTTCCTTCCTTCAAAAAAGAAAAGTTTTGCTTGAGATTAGGACATCATATTTGAGCGTTGGATTTGGGTTTTCAGAATGGATTTACAATCTTTCAGGACCTTTATGATATTTCATCTCTCATGCATATAGGACTAACTCGATCAAAATATATAAAAAAATGGTAGTTTTAAGTTATATTTGCTTATGTTTTTAAGAAATTTGAAAAGTTAGAGTGCATTGGCATATAGGTGTGCTTGGTGTTGTTCTTTTAGGAAAAGAGATTCTCACCCTTCTCATTTGGTTTCGGAAAGAAGAATTTTGTTTGTAGAAGTATTTGCTTGTCTTTGATTTGATGTTCGTGACTGTTGATTGGAATGATTTTTGGTTTTGAAACAAAAAGAAAAACACTCTCTTCCCTCCCGTAAGTAGGCATATTGAATGGTAAAGTGAAAATTTGCACAAGCATATTGCATGGTTTTACTTTTCTGTCAAAACATCATGCATTCACCTAACCGTACAAGTTAAAATTAATGGTAGTTGTAGGTTAAAATTTACGTAGTAACTTGAGTGATAGGTTAGAGACGTCTTCGGGCGTCGTAAAATGTAGGAGCTGTCATTATTTGTCAGCATTACATTCTGGGACTTACACGGTTCTTCCATGTACCGTCGGTATATCAAATGTCCTTTCACATACCCTTGAGGTATCTAGAAAGGTACTTCACGTACTCGATTGTATATCAGAATGCCCCTTGTGTACGGTTATGCATTAGACAACACTACTACCGATTCAAGCTCCCACGTACCTTGAGTATATTGGGAGACCCCACTAGGGTACCTTATCTATTTCAGTAAATCCCTTTTTCCATCTTGTTTGGAGCCATACACCGAAAACAACATTTGGGGAGATTACTACGCACGTACCCTCGAGGTATATCGCGAGTGGCACCTGCTTGACAATCCTAGTGAGAGACCTGACTTTTGAGCTCCTCCTGTCATGTTAAGTCTACTTGTTTTGACCTATAGTTTGAGTAGGGAAGTCTTTTGGTGTGTTTTTTCTAAATTTTCAGACCCTAGGTTAGATAGGAACTGTACAAACTGGCTGAGTTAAGACAGTCCAAAAGAGTACGTGGCTTGCCACCTGATTTTACTCCTGTTTCAGGACAAAATCCAATGGAATCTATCGACCAAGGAGCTGCTACCACCTCCCAAGTGGGAGATAATGTGGTGGTGGAAAGTGCAGTACCATATTCTTCACACTCGCCTCCCTTGGTTCAACAGCCTTCCCAAGAAGATTCATCGTTCCATCCTCCCTTGGAAGGTCATGTTGATGATACCCATCCGTACTTTGGTCCTAATGCTCCTTTTTGGG
Source organism: Pseudotsuga menziesii (assembly GCA_001517045.1). Classification (NCBI taxonomy): domain Eukaryota; kingdom Viridiplantae; phylum Streptophyta; class Pinopsida; order Pinales; family Pinaceae; genus Pseudotsuga; species Pseudotsuga menziesii. The sequence continues at coordinate 19,265 of LPNX010757477.1, read as the reverse complement.
AGACACCTATTGGACAGGCCATTGCCTCATTTGGCACTCGTGTAAGTTCTCCTAAAAGTGAAGAATATTGTAGGCAATACCTTGCTGCTATCCTTTGTACACAGGAGGTAGAAAATCAGATTGATAACCTACTAGGCTCCTCACCAGTTCCTTCCACATTCCTTTCTATGGGATATCGTTCACTAGCCAATTCTATGAGACCCATTGAACCGATTATAGATCATCCATTAACAACCCACATCCCATGTCAAATTTCCACCCCTATCACCTCTTATGTTATGTCTGTTCCAAATCCTCCCAGGTCTTCTACATCTGGGGCCCAACCTTCAGTTCCTGTTTCGTCGGTACCTTCGAATGTCGGGGGGAAACCCCAGAACGACCTAGGTTATCTGATACCAGAGTTGTACGTAGTCAAGAGCAGACCTCTAACTTAGAAACATCTACATTTTTTGTCCCTCCCACCCACACTAATGTGGTAAATTCCCCATCTAGTTTAGGTCATCCCTTAGGGGCACAACCTGTTACCATTCAGTCTGCTAGTGGTTATGGTTATCAAATACCTGTAGGTAATCATCTGTCTAATCCTATTGGAATCCCATACCCTAGAAACACTTTTACACCATGGGGGAAACCCAACTTGTCTTACATGCCAACCATGGGAGGGATACCTATACATACTGCGGGAGGTGCGGGAGGACTACCTTATGGAGGTCCTTCCCTTGGGGGACCTAATGGTCGTGGAGGATTTGGTGGTCCTCCTTATGGTCTTGGAGGTCCTAGTGATCCTAGGGGACCTAGTGGCTTTCCTCCTTATGGCTCTGGAGGGTTTGGTGGCCCTCCACCTAGTGGTTCTGGTGGCTCTGGAGGTTTTCCACCTCCTAGAGGCTCTGGAGGGCCTAGTGGTCTGCCTCCTGGTGGGCCTGGTGGTCTTGGTGGTCTTGGTGGTCCTAGTGGTCCCGATGGTCCTTGTGGTCCCAATGGCTCTAGCATTCCTCCTCCTAGAGGCCCTAGTGGTCCTAGCAGTCCTAATTCCATAAATCAACCCCCCATGGGCAAATTTTCTGGTAGTTATTCCTCACAGCAACCTATTTATCAGTCTACCTATGGCCCTACTGGTAATTACATGCCATATCAATATTACCAATATGTGGAGCCCAATTTGATTAATGACCCCATTTGACACAATCCCTCATGGCCTCCCATTCTGATAAAGTTACCATCGGATATTCCAAAATTTGATGGGAAGCAGGTTGAAGATCCTTGAAACCACATTATGACTTTCCATTTGTGGTGCTCCTTGAACTCCCTCATGGATGATTCTATTCGGTTACGACTCTTTCAGTGAACTTTGACCGGTATGGCCGCGAAGTGGTATATTGAACTCCCACAACATTCGTTTGTGGATTTCAGCTTATTGGCAATTGTATTTCTTATGCACTTTCAGCTCCCTATTCGTTATGAAATGGGCACTGATCTTTTAAATTCTCTATGACAGAACACCTCCACCCACATTTCTGATCATATTCATGAGTGGAGAAGGTGGAGAAGGCTTATTACAGCCCCTATTTTGGATCAGTCATTTGCTGAATGGTTCATTAAGTCCTTGTTGCCTCCTATTGACCGAGATGTGTCCATGGGTGGTGTCGTTATCGAAGAGAAGGCTATTAGTCGGGATCACTATCTAGACTTGGTTTATTTCCACTCCGAGACTCTTTATGACCTGATTCCTCAAGCTCCTCACCCCAGCACTGACCCTGCCAAGCCACCAGTAGAAGTACCTGTTGATGGGATTGTTGGTTCAATCCAGTCCCCATCCATAGCGAAACCTACCAATTAAACCCAAACCGCTACTCCTTTGAATCCCAAGGTTTCTTCCGAGGTCAATTCTATTCAAAGTACTCAAACCTCGTGTAATAAAAAGAAAGGTAAAAATCGAAATAAAAAACCTGGAAACCAACAGGAGACCCCACGATCAACCAATAATGAAAATGACAAAGGGAAAAGGATGGCTAAATATTCTTGTTTGTTGTGCGGTGGTGACCACTTTTCAAAGAAGTGTCCCCATCGGGATGAAATATCCCAGTTTCATAAGTCTAATCCCGCACCTACAATACTTACGAATCCCTTTCCCTCTCAACAACAACTGGTAGACCACATGTCTAACCAGGGTAACTCTATTTCATCGAAGGAAATTCATATGATTTCCTCAGATACCATCCATCTGCAAAATCAAAGCCAAAATTATGATAAACCCGCAGATTAGAAAGAAGATCAATATTCTTTAGGGAAAGCTCCCTCTACTAGATCTCTGGAATCCTCGTCTACTATTCCCTTGTCTATCGAGAAGCCTACTCTCGACATGATTCTGTGCCCACCAAAGAGTACTCTTCGAAAGGTTGTCTTGAATCCCAATGCCCGAGCTGCTCAATTCTATAATGTGGTTGAAGATCTCACTCAGGAACTTTGTGCGATGTCTACCCTAGAAGTACTCCAAAGTGGCCCTACACAGTGCAACAACTTGTTGACCGCATTAGGAGCCGTAGACCTGGATAACACTAACTTGATTTAGTTCAATGTTGAGAACTATAAACCTAGATTACCAAATAAACTTTCTTTTTAGATCATTACGAAAGTAGTGGGAAAGAAATTCTTTCGAACGGTACTAGATGAAGGAGCTTCGACCTCAGTGTTATCTCTAACTTGTTGGAAAGCTCTTGGCTCTCCTGAGCTTGTTACATAACCTACAACCCTTAAAGCCTTTGATGGATGAGGTTTCCAACCCCATGGCCTCATATCAGCCCTCGCATTCGAGCTGGGGGATAAAATCATTTCCATCCAAGTAGAAGTAGTAGATGCCCCTTTGGATTATAACCTCCTTTTAGGAAGGAATTAGTTCTATACCATGAATTTTGTTGCTTCAACAATATTTCAAACAGTCCAATTCCCGCATCTTGGGAGAATTGTTACCATTGACCAGCTTGATTTCTATACATTGGGTTGTTACTACCTCCATGGCTAATAACATCCCCATGTTAGGTCAGTCCCCTCCTCCTTACCAGTCAATTGGGGTAGGTATGTTGAAGGATTCATCCCTTATGGGGTTTTTTCCCTCTACTCCTCCTAGCACGGATACCATGATAGTACATATGATTGCCTCATTTGATATTGAGCCCCAGGGCCAAAATGTTGTTGATTCCACCTCATTGAGCCTACACGAAGCTATGTATGACACCATTCAAACTTGTTCCGATGATCACACTGATGACAATCATTTCGTGGCTTCGAATCCTTACCATTTACCGTATTGGTTATAACCTTCTCTTCCAATTCTAGATTATCTCTCTGAGACTTTTCCTTCCGAAGAGTCCATTATAGAGATCATGAATACAGATAAGCCCATTTGGGAGGATCACCATCATAGATCCATGTTCCTCCCCAATACCAATTCGAGCAGCCATGATTTCCCATCCTTGTTTCCTATTGATATTATCAACATTCTGCAAAGTCCTATATTGTTGCAAGACACAGATTCTGAAGGAAACCTTTGCAACATTACTCAGATGAACCCAATTGACATATCATCCAAGCCTGATGTTATTGCGCACATTCATGTTGGGAAGAACTACTCCACAGATGAATTTGAAGCATATAAGGCACTTTTTAAGGAATTCCGTGATATTTTTGCCTGGTCCTATGAAGAGATGCCAGGGATTGACCCTTCCATTGTGGTCCATAAGATTAAAACTTATCCCATGGCTAAACCTGTCACGCAGAAACTTAGGCAAGTCCATCCTAGGAAGGCCACAGCTATTAAAGATGAGATTGAGAAACTTCTGAAAGCTGGTTTTATTTATCCTGTACCTCTGACGGAATGGGTATCGAACGTTGTACCTATCATTAAAAATCAGGGCACCATTAGAGTCTCCATCGACTTTAGGGATTTAAATAAAGCTTGTCCCAAGGACAACTTTCTTACCCCACACATCGATCAGATTATCGACAACTGTGCTGGAAGTGTCATATTTTCATTCATGGATGGCTTCTTTGGCTATAATCAGATTGAGATATTTCCTTCTGATCAGCATAAGACAGCATTCATTTTCCCATGGGGAACCTTTACATATAAGAAGTTACCTTTCGACTTGAAAAATGCTGGAGCTACATTCCACCGTGTGATGTCCTATGCGTTTCATGACATTAAACATATTGTTGAACTGTACCTTGACGACCTCCCTGCTCATTCATAGTGACAAGAGGACCATCCTGGTCATCTTAGAGACATATTCCTGAGATGTTGTCATTATAATATACAGCTCAATCCGCATAAATGTGTTTTTTCCATTGATAGGGGATGTCTGCTGGCTTTATGGTATCCAAATATGGCATCCAGATCAATCCTTTGAATATTGCCGCTATCATTAATCTACTAGCCCCAGCCAACATCCTTGAACTCCAAAGTTTGCAGGGGAAGGAAAACTTTCTCCGTCGTTTCATGTCCAATTTCGCTGAGAAAACACACGGTTATATGCGTCTCCTCAAGAAGAACACTCCATTCTTCTGGGATGACCAAGCCCAAAGCCTTTGATAATCTTAATCATGCTCTGACTCATTCACCTATGATACACCCCCAGATTATTCAAAGGATTTTCTCTTGTATATTGCTTCCTCCGCTACTACCATCGCTATGGTTTTAGTACAGGACAATATCTAGGGTCAAGAGCATCTGATTTATTACGCTAGTAAGAATCTTATTGATTCTGAAACTTGTTATTCACATGTGGAGAAGCTAGCTTTGGCCACGGTCATTGCAGTGCAAAAATTTTGTCACTACATTCTGCCTCGCACCACCACCATATTGGCAGACCAGAACCTGATGTACTACATTTTGACTCGTCAGGTACTCGGGGGAAAGTGCTTTCATTGGATCGTCATCCTTCAAGAGTTTTATCTTGAGTTTTCCAAGGCTACATCAAAGAAATCCTTAGTTTTTGTCGAGCTTATATGTGACCTTCCCTGTGCTACCACGGAATTTAAGCCCAGCGATTCATTTCCAGATGAATTCTTGTTCCTAATTAGCACTACTAATCCTTGGTATGGAGATTTGCTGATTTATCTCCAGACCTAGTGTTTTCAGCTGCATCTATCCCACGATGATCATCGCCACATCCGTCACCACGTGAAGTACTATCTTATCTTAAATGATACCTTGTATAGACGTGGGATCAATTCCATTCTCCAATGATGCCTCACTCATGAGGAGGCTGAACACGTGTTGAATGATTGCCACTCTAGAGCATGTGGCAGCCATTTATCTGGGATGGCTACAGCCGAGAAAATCCTTCACGCTGGCTATTTCTAGCCTTCTATCTTCAAAGACTGTCATGAGGCTATTAATAAATGCCCACCTTACCAACATTTTTATCCCAAAAAGTGCACCCATCCTGCTCCGCTTCGCCCCGTCATTACCATTGGCCCTTTTTCCAAATGGGGGATTGACTTTATGCATTGTAAACCTGCCTCAGTCAAGGGGCATGGTTACATCATCGTAGACGTGGATTATTTCACAAAATGGGCTGAGGCCATGCCTACATATGCAAAATATGGTAAGACTGCCACTCTCTTATTATTCAATCATATCATAGCTAGATTTGTAGTTCTGTAGTTCATCGTCATTGATCACAGATCTCATTTCTGTAATCAAATGATGGAGGAATTGAGTGCCAAGCTAGTGTTGGTTTACTGGGCAGACCCGGGTTTACTGTAATGTACCAACAACACCCCTAGCTCACTGGCCCTTTCGGCGACAGACAGTGGAGCGGCCTGAAGTCTCACCTGAAGTGATTCTAATGGGTTGGCCAAAAGATTCAAATGTCTTCGACCAAGTTCTATAGCATCCTAAGGTCTCGCAGCTCTTCTTAGCCAGCGAGGTCTCTCTCCGCGACGTGCAGTCTCTCTTACTCCCGGGTTCTGACAGGGGAAGGACTCCTATTGCATTGCAGTGACTCTGGTGACGCGCAACTCCCTCTTCCTCTTAACCTACAATTTGCCCTATCTCACACCACAGCTCCTCTGATGGTGCGATACCACCTAGTGTCAATGTGATATCTACTATAGTACGGCCCACTGCGACCCTCACGGTCCAATGTCTATCGCACTGGGTGGAATTACTTGGCTAACTTTCAACAAGATATTAAACACTCTGATGTGAACTTCCACAGTTCAACACACTCTACCTCAACTATACTTACTGTCAAATAAGTATACTGGAAACACTTTAACAAAATGACTTATTACTATGTGAAACAAGCACTGATAAACTCATATGCAGACGCTTGATAAATGTAAATCCACCTTTAACCTTCAATACTGATGTAGCTGAATGAGGACATACAGACATTTACTAACTGATATACAACATTCATGTAACAGATAACAGATATCAACTAAGTAAAGCACAATCACATGAAATAATCACATAACACACTGGTTTTACGTGGTTCACTTCTAGGGTAGAAGCTACATCCACAGAACTATGTTTATTATATCTTGAGAGAGTACACAGTTCTGCTGCAACCTGTTGTGCAGCTGGAGATCTTCTGGGTAACTCCGCACTCACTGCTAGGAGCCCTTCTCTCCTAGATCTCTTCTCTTTCTCTATATTGCCTTCTTACAATATTCTCTCTCTCTCTCTCTCTCTGTCGATCCCTGCGGATTGTTACATACATGCTTCTATGAGCCAGTTGTTGGTTACAATAAGATACTACAGACTGAATACAGAACCAGAGCTCGACTCTGTTACAATACAAAATAAATAATGAGCTAACAGACTAACTAGGTACAGGTTATCCAACTAGCTAACCTTTTACAATATTGTTTTCATCCCTTTATAGGCGGCCCGAAGGTCTTGCCATTACAACACTGTGGGCCTGTCCCAACAGTAACCCAAAACACTAACTAGTGATAGTTGGCGTATGTGTACTTGGAGTAGCCACTTTTCGTCACGCCACTACTCTCTGCAGTCTTCCATGCTTCCCAGCATTGACCATGGGTACTGGGCACCGCTTCCCTTTCTGTCCTTCGCCTTCAATACCTCGGCCTCGTTTCCCTTTTTCCTTTATGAGGGTAGTTGAGCCCTTTTGTGTTCCACCGCTGCCTTCAATGCAGTGGGTGAACTCTCTCTTCTTGGCCACTGAGGTACTGTCGCCTTATTTGACTTTTCTGTCCCGATAGTCACAGTTTCCGGCTCTGATTTGCATCTAGAAACATGCTATGGCGTCGTAGCTTTACCTTATCTCTTATATCTTCACCAAAACTATCTATCTGCCAAAATGGCAGCTTCTCCTGTAGCTGCGGGACCCTACTCCAACAGTCCCCCAACATTTACTTGTGGCTCATCCCCGAGCCACTAACAACGAGCTTCTCCTGTTGTAGCTTCTCCTTGGCTTCCTGCGAAGTCTTTGTAAGTTTCTGCTGAAGTCCTGCGACTTCTTTGTCCATAGTTTCTGTAACTTAGTTTGTTGGTCTCTCTTATTTTCCTTCCCTTATTGTCATGCTCTCGCTCTCGTCGCTTGCGAGACCTTTTAAGGATCTTCAAGTTTTGAGAAGTCTTCCATAGATATCCTTTCCTCTTTATCTGGGTTAGAACTTTTATCACAAGGAAAATCTGTATCCTCCAGCCTTCTCAAACATTTCATTCAGTTTGGATCCTTTTGTACAAACTATACATGCCTTGAATTCCATTCTGAGAACCTTTGTTCCTTTCCTTTTTCCTTTTGTTTTTCTGCATCTCGGATGCCTGTTTCTTGGTCCTTTTTTCTTTCCGTGAGATCTTCTGGGAAAATCCACGTGCACAACCATCTGAGTTGGCCTTCTCTTTCTGTTTCTCACTTTTACTTTCCTCCTTTTCCTTTTTCACTGTTCTAGGGTGGACTCATCTACTTTCTGAGCTTGACTCCTCATCCTTGGCAGCTATTTGGCCTGTGATGAACCTGGTTTCATACTCTTGGGTGGCGTTACCATAGAAGACACAAGGCCTCCATGCTCGAATCATCTCACAATGTCTTCTAGAGGTTCCTCCTTGGACAGAACCCACTCGGCGTAATACTCCAGATTGGAAATGGCTGCGAAATGGGGAAATCACAGCACTCTGTAACGAAACTAGCTCTGCACAGGGAAAAATTAACAACTTACTCTATAGCTCTTCAGATCTTACAAAAGTAACCGTCTGTTGAGGCCTGAAAAATCGCAGATGGAAAAAGTAAAGGGATTCTCCCCAATCAAGGTTTCCAACTAGCCCATTGACTGTTTGGGATAGGGAATCCGTCCAGTTTGCGGTCCGGCTACCGTAGGTCAAGTAACAAAACAAAGGCTTTACCGGTTGCGGCCCGGTCCACCGATTTTTTTGTGTTTTGACTTAATATATGAAATGCAAGTGCCTAACTAAATGCAGGGTGATAAAGATGCAGGGAGCGGTCACAATGTGATGTGCATGTTCTTACCTCTCATCTTAAAGCTCACAAACATTCAAATCACAAACAACAGGAAATAAACTAACTATCTACTCTATCCCTAGGGAGAAAGACTTGTCATTTCTGGTGAGTAATACACTTAGCACATGCGCTACGAAGAGTTACAGTTAGCTGATACTCCTTTCAAAAACACATGAGCGATTAAAGATATTCAAACAACCAGATAGCCAATTGCTTTATATAATAAAAAAAAAAACACATCATCTATTACTCACAGTGGAAAATATCCTAAAAGATACCGAAGAACATTTAACAAGAACATAGGTTCAGGAAATCAAATATTCTCACAGTACATGAACACAGCTGAAAATGAAATAGTCCCTCTTCAACATAATTCATTGAATAGCATTGATACATCCCATTTTACTCTTTCCGACAGGTAAAATTGCAGTTTCCTGTGCAAAATGAAGTAGTTCCTCTTACAAGCAAACATTTACAAAATTTTCCAGGGAAAAATCCCTCTCTCCTTCCTACTTTCAAATATTTAAACTGCTATAGCTGACCCTTCGGGCTCCCCCCAAACGTGTGGCTTTTCCGTTACCCAAACGTTTCCGGTCCCCCATCTTTCAACGCACATTCATGATTGGTTGGGTAACTACCGGGCCTTTCAAAACTTTGTGTTTGCTGTTAAACGGTCCATCTTCCTCCACGCCGTGCAATTTTGATCCCTCCTCCACGCTCACCTGCAATCGATCGACAAGCATCATCCACTGGGATTATGTTATAAAAAAAAATAGTCAGATCTTCTCATGAAACAACCAGCCCGCAAGGAAATCACCAGGCGCCGATACCACTACCTTGATCATGGAGGGAAACTTACTGAAGGCTCAACAATACTTACATCAGATGGGTAGACCACTCCACAAGTGGGAAATATCATTAATCAGACGTTGGAAGGATGGTACATCGAAAGATGAAAGGATCTCCCAATCGAAACGACGGATGAGACAAAGGCTAAAGGCAAGCGACGAGGGCAGGAGGAGGCTAAGTTGGACATCGGCAGACATTAGAATCGGAAGTTAAAAGAAACTCCCAGCTGAAACAGTGGATGAGTCAGGGATACGGGCCAGCGGTTTAAGGTTAACACAAATTGGACGTCGGGGAGATTTAGAGAGTCGGACGCTAAAACGATCTGAGAGCCGCAACGGCAGCGGAACAGAAAACTCACAGCTTTCGATCTGAAATTGAGAAGAGGCCCGATCGTAAGAAAAATTCAAGTGTTCAAATAGTTTTAAGGATCAGCCACAGCTAGGTTCGTTCTTTCTCCGAAAAGGCAACTCTGAGGAACAAAGATTTTCTTTTTTTCGACCAGTAAACCATACATCCACAACTCAAACCGAAATTGAACACGGCATAAATAAAATGGCTGACATCCATCTTCAAAGTGAAACGAAAGGAAGACAAGCCCGCGAGGCTCAAGAATTTAACGATCAAACCAAACAAAAAGATGAGGAGGGGCCCAGAAAATAAAATTAAATTTGGGGAGAAAAGTTGCGGTAGCAACAACTGGCAATTTCCTGGTGAACCTAGATCTCTGGGTGACTTTTCTTTGAGTGGCATACTGTTTCACAACAAAATGAATCAAATTTATTCTTCCAGCTATCCGGATTTCTCAAATAACCGAAGTGTGTACCTTAATCATTGATACTAGTCCAACTTAGGGAAGTGGAAACCAAGACCTTCAAGTCTAGATAACTCTGTCGGGGCCAGAGTATGAGTTTCATTATTACCTCTGTCTTCAGGTAGCTAACAGCGTGGACACCACAGGATTGTAGCAGATAGTAAACAGCAGTATTCGTCTGTTCCTCGTTCCCATGCCATTTTAGCATTTTTGTGCTTTTGGACTTTTGTCCTTTTCAATCTGAGTCCTTCTGTACGCCTTTCTTACTGAATTTTAATTCAGGATCCTCTATCACATAGTGTCCTTTTGTGTGAGTGGTGTACTTCAAGTTTTGGCTCACGGACGGAGAGGATATTTTGGCAATTTAGTGCTTATGATTTAGCACCCGCTTTGATATATGACGCTTTTATAGAAGTCTTTTGACTCTTTATTTGCCTTTTGGCATTCGTTTCTTGGCATGGGATCATTTATGTTTAATACACTGTTCACCTTGATTCTTTCCATGGGTCCTTTGTTGTTGCTCCTTAGAACATTTTAAATGTGACGTGGATGGAGCCCCGGCATAGTACTCCAGACTCCTCGAATCCGGTTTATTTTACAGGGGTTAAGCAGGACTTCAATGAACACAGAATTTTATTCGAGAAAACTGTTAGGATGGAAGCATTCATTTAGCAATACACAGGCTGGCACTCAACATATTTGCTATTCCCAGAAAAGATCTTAATATCCTCCAATAATCGCAAGTTCGTCCCCTTTATTGAAAATCAACAACTCAAATTTAAACCAAAAGAAAACATGACTCGAAAACAAACAAATAGCTTATTTATATACAGGAGAGAAACCTCAAGGAAAACTCAAGAAAAATAAGGCTTGAGAACCAAACCATTAACTGGTAAGTTCTCCTCCCATCCTTGTAAATCTTGCAGCTTATAAGTAGCAGGGCCAAGTTTTGCTGAGATTTAAAACAGGCCTACCCACAACTGCTGGAACTTAGTATGCTTTCCCTTCTCATCATGGGGATGATCCCATTTGAGAACTAGGTCTCCTACTTCCAATTCCTTTTTCCCAGCTTTATGTTTGTCAAACCATCTTTTTACTACATCCTGCTGTTGCTTAAAACGTTCTTTGGCCTTGGATCTGGCCTCCTCTGCCTTTAGGAGATTATATATTCTCATTTGTAAAACTTCACTCTCCAACCCACTAGACTCTTGAGCCAAAATGGAAGACGGTAGCATGATATTGGGAGGTAGGATGGCTTCCTTACCGTACACAAGGGTATAGGGTGACACTCCTATTACAGACTTGGGGGTGACTTTGTCAGCCCACAGGGCAATGGGTAAGGCTGAGTGCCAACTTCTCTGGTTTTCGATTACAGTCTTCTTCAGAATTCTAATGAGGTTTTTATTAGAGGATTCAGGCCATTCCCTTGCGGATAGTAGTTAGCAGAATAATGTAATTTTATCCCTTTATCATGAGCAAATGCAGTCAATTTAATTGATGAAAAGTATTTAGCATTATCAAAAACTAATGCAATTGGAACTCCAAACCTAGTCATGATATGATCTTGTAGAAAGCTAATGACTTCATCTTCGTTTATCTTGCGCAGTGGGATAGCTTCGACCCAGTGAGTGAAATAGTCCGTCGCAGTAAGAATGTACTTGTGCAGCAGGGAAGAATTCAGTTTTATCTCTCCAATAATGTCCATCCCCCATTGCTCAAATGGTTCTGTGATCATCACAGGATTTAAGGGCGCTGCTGCTTTAGGCTGTCTCCCACCACACCTTTGACAAATATCACATGTCCTGACATGTGCATGTGCATCCTTAAAGAGAGTAGGCCAATAGTAACCGGCTCTAAGGATTTTGTGGGCTGTAGTGTCGCCTGAATAATGTCCCCCAGCCAGACCATCATGTAGTTCTGCCATTACTTTCTTTGTGTCTTCCTTTTCCAAACATCTGAGGAGAATCCCATCATAATTCTTTCTGAATAACACTCCTTCAACAAGTTGATAGGAGGCCGATTCGAGACGCAGAGCTCTTCTTTGTTTGGAACTCCAATGTTCTGAAAACAGCCCTGACCACAAGTAATGCACAAGGTCTCTATACCAAGACTCAGGAGCTGTAAACAGAGGACATACATCCATTACATGCAATTCTACTTCATCTTCCCATGCCTGTTCTTCGTTGTTTCTGTTTTCAGTCATCAATCTGCATAACCCTTGACCTTTCACTATAGTGGCTGGCTTGAATTCAAGGTCATATTCTTGAAGGGCTGTTACCCAGTTGCCCCTTCTTTCTCCTAACTCTCTCTGAATGAGAAGGGATCTCACATCTGGGTAAGGGACTATTACCTTGGTTCGATTTTTTAAAATATAAGGCCTGAATTGTTTCACTGCTTTAAACACTGTGTACGCTTGTTTATCAATGGCTGGGTAGTTTAATTCAGCCCCTTGTAGCCTAGTGCTCATAAAAGATATTGGGAATTCATCACCCCCATCCTCCTTTTGCGTAAGCACAGCTGCCAATGAATCATCTGATGCAAATGTATACATAATAAATTCTTCGTCAAAGTATGGAATTTTCAGAGAGGGCGCATGTGCAATAGCAGTCTTGATCTTACTGAAAGCATTCTTCTTAGTTTTAGTCCACTTAAATTGTGCATTTTTCTTTACCATCTGCTGCAGTGGCTTAACAGTCTGGGCAAAATCAGGTACAAACCTACGTACAAAATTTAATGTTCCCATGAAGGATTGCATTCCCTTTTTATTATGGGGCATAGGGATTTGTTCAATGGATTTAATTCTTTCTAGGTCTATAGATATACCTCTCTTTGAAACTATATGTCCCAGTAACTTACCTTCTGTGACCATGAATACGCACTTCTTAGGATTGAGGGAAATACCATATTTCCAAATGCATTCGAAAATTGCTTTAGGTGGAACGCGTGCTCCCCTCTTTTCTTCGAGAATATTGTGATATCATCCAGGTATACCACGACACTTTGTCCAATCAGTCCTCGGAAATCTATGTCCATAGCTCTCTGGAACGTGGCTCCAGCGTTAATCAGTCCAAAGGGCATCCTTCTATAGGCAAAATTTCCCCATTTCATTCTGAACATTGTCTTCAATCTATCTTCCTCAGCTACTAACACCTGGTTGTAGCCAGAGAACCCGTCCAACAATGAAAACAATTCAGAACTAGAAACCATCTGTAGCAATTGCTCCATGGGAGGCACCGGATAGTTGTCTTTATCTGAGGCGTGATTTAAGTTTCTAAAGTCCACGCACAGTCTAATTTCTCCTGACTTTTTTCTGACAGGCACCAAATTCGACACCCACTCGGAGTGCTTGACTTTAAAAATAATCCTAGCGTCTAACAATTTCTTTACTTCGCTCTGAATTAGTGGTTCCAACTTTGGGTGCATCTTCCTCAACGGCTGCTGATATGGCTTGATGCCTGCTTTAATAGGGATGATATGCTTGATGATGCTGGTGTCGTAGGTTTTCAATTCTTCGTACGTCCACGCGAATACATCCTTATATTGTTTAAACAGACTAACGAACCTTCCCCTTTCGGTCGGTGAGAAACATTTACCGAGATTTACAAATTTAGGTTTTGCCTCATTCCCCAAATTAATTAGCTCGAACTGCAGCGTAGAGCTATGATTCTTTACATTGGAGGGTCTCCTAAACTTTTCATTCAAGTCAAACATATTTTCTAACATTCTGACCCCTTTCGGGATGAAATTATCGTATTTCATCTCAGCCTGATGCTCTTCATCATCTATGATTTCTCCTTTAAACACCTCTTCATTCGTCAAGCATTCTATTATCTGCTGATCATCATCAAATACCCGCAAGTTGGTGATCATATCCGGTACAGAAGGCCTAAAAAGAAGTTCGATAGAACAATGATTATTAGTAGGCACGAGTCTAGCGGCTGATGTGGCCAACAGATTAGCAGCTGCGTTTTTTATTCTGGGAATTGAAATAATATTAAATGCATTAAAGTGTTTCAGCAGATCCCATACCTCATTCTGGTAAGCTTTCAAGTGAGGAGAAATACAGTGGATTTGATTCCGGATTTGTTTCACAATCATTTCAGAATCCCCAAAAACTTTCAAATTATTTACCTTCAATTCAATCGCTTTCTTGAGTCCCTGAACCAGTGCTTCGTGCTCAGCTGTATTATTAGTACACTCAAACTCTAATCTACAGGAAAGAAAATGTTTATTTTTTTGTGGGTCGATCAGGACACAACCGGCCCCTGACCCTTCTAAAGTTTTAGATCCATCAAAAAACAAAGTCCAAAAAACATTATCTACTGAATGTGAATCTATTCCTACTGCTAAATCTACTGTGTTACAATCAATCTCATCAGCCTGAGAAAATCGAAGGAGATCAAGCTAGGTTTCAGATGTGTCATTGGCTTCTTCCGCTTGATAATTCCCTGGTTCCAATTCAAGAAAATAGTTTCCCAATACAGAATCGACTGGTATATTCTTCTCATTTAGTTGAGTGACATTGTACTTCATGTGAGGCTCTCCTAAAATTTTAATTTTGTTTGGACTTCCCTTGTATGGAAACCACATATGAGACCAGTTTGAGGTGAAATACCCATTTAATTTAGCTGACCAATCTCTGCTCAGGACCAGACCATAAGCGTCTGGTATATCAGCCACCATGATATTAATGACTTGGCATACTTTGCCATTGGATGCCAGACGGATTAGGACATCTTCCATTTGACCAATTACCTTAACGTCTGTCTTATCCAATTGAACCACCCTCCACGTGGTTGGCTTAGGCTGCCCATTTATTTTCTTACAACTGATATCGGCATGACATTTATTGACGCCCCTGAGTCTACCAAACAATTGTGCACATTATGATTAAAAATTACAAATGTTAGGAGAAAAGGTGGATGTTTGCATCTAGACTCACCTCCAATGCTGGTTTCTCCAATTTCTTCTTCGCTCTGAGGTTGATTATCAGTAGGCGGCTTCTCATCCGATTCCTCAAGTGCTTTCAGTAATCTTTCTTTCTGTTGAGGCACTTTGCACATTTCAAATAGTGGGACGTTTGCTTTTATCCTTTTTAAATCTTCCACAATGTCATAATTCATCTGTTTTTCAGTAGAGATATATTTATCAGCATTCACCTTTTCTTCGTTTGGCTTGGGCGATGTTCTGTTCTGCTCAGGATCTTGGCTAGTAATAGTAAATTCAGGAATTATATCAGTCACGGGTTTATGTTGGAATTTCTTCTTAACGTTTCTCTGCAGCCTCCTGATCTTTGGGAGCATCTGACTATCATCTTTAACCGTCCCTTGACTTCTTGTTGTTACGTTGGCATCCACAACTTCCTTGTATCCTTGACTCCTTTCCTCTTCAGCATCGAACAAAACAACAGAATTCCATACAGCCATGGTTTCCTCTTCCTGCTCTTTACTAGTAGTAGCAGAAGAATTCTCTTTTCTTTCTTCATCGCCTTCCTCTGTTAATCTTGAATCCAACATTTGATTCATGACTAGTGTCATTGAATTTATCCATTGCGGACAATTCTTTTCGGAGTGAGGCTGCTGGTGAAAAGTGCAGAAATTTTCCATCCCTATCTCTGTCAGATTCATAGACGCAGTATTGTGAGGAGGAGGTTGGGACTGATTGTTTTCTTCCCTTTTCTTATAATAAGGTCTGTAGAACTTCTGTGTTTCCTTCTCTTTCTCTAAATCTATGATCTTATTAGACAGCTTTTGCATCACTTTGGCCATACTTTCATAATCTGGTGCTTTCTCCTCTTTAGGATTAGTGAACAATAATTTTTTCTTTCTCTCTCCTGATTGTTCGGGGTAATCTTCAATACTCTCTCTTTCAGCCTCTACCACTTCTACTTCTTCATAGGTTTCTGTAAGAGTAGGCTTGGCCCTACCTTTCGCAAACATGGCCATATCAGGACCCAAAGCCGAAGTATAGTACTCAATCAGTACTTTGTCTGAAGGCTTCTCTGTTTCAGAAAAGTTCTTAAGATATGCTGCGAACCTTTGTGTGAAACTGTGTACTTTTTCCTTTTTCTCTTTCTTCAGTGCACATAGTCCTTTCATAAGGGCTGCGTGAGTCTTTTGAACTGCATACTTACTTCTGAAAATTCTCTCGAAAGTATCCCGATTCGGGATAGAATTAGCAGGCAACCCAAAGTACCAAGATGCAGCAGCCCCTTTAAGGGTATGCGGGAAAAGTCTGCACACTACATCTTCATGTTCCCCAGCCCTCAGACCTTCTATTGCCAAGTAGAAACTTTGTAGGTGATCGTCCACTAGGATCTTCTCATTGGGGTCAAATTTAGGCAATAACTTCTCAAAGGCTTGAGGTAGGTCATGCAAAGGGGGAGTTAGGTTTAGGGGTGACCTGGCTTTCCATGCAGGTGGTGGATTCGGTGGATTGGGACGAGGTTGATTGGTGTTAACACCGGCCATGAGTTGAGGTGGAGAGTGAGGAGGTGAACCAACAGGGGTGTGAACAGGAGAAATGTAAGGGGTTTTTGGGATTTCTTGATTCAAAGGTAGCTCAACTTCTTGCAAAGCAGTCTCTACAAGTTCTTCCCAGTCTCCAACCAACAATGAATCTTCTGGATTGGGACAGTCTTTCTTCTTGTACTCTCTTCTAGGTAAGTCAGGGATAATTGGCAACCCTCCAAGATTCTTTACGTATGCCTGGGTGTGTCTTCTTAGGTCGTTAACTACTTCGTTACCAACAGCATATAGATGTTCTCTTTTTTCTTCTTCTGGAATTGGATTACGCGGTCCACTAATTTCAGAACTGTAACTAGCGGAATAATCACGGGAAAACGGGTTTCCTCGGCCAGCCATGCACTGGCAGCCCTCCTTCTAGCACCAAAACTGTTGAGGCCTGGAAAATCACAGATGGCAATAGTAAAGGGATTATCCCCAATCAACGTTCCCAACTACCCCGTTGACTGTTTGGTATAGGGAATCCGTCCGGTTTGCGATCCGGCTACCGTAGGTCAAGTAACAAAACAAAGGCTTTACCGGTTGCGGCCCGGTCCACCGAGTTTTTTGTGTTTTGACTTAAGATATGAAATGAAAATGCCTAACTAAATGCAGGGTGATAAAGATGCAGGGAGCGGTCACAATGTGATGCGCAGGTTCTTACCTCTCATCTTAAAGCTCACAAACATCCAAATCACAGACAACAGGAAATAAACTAACTATCTACTCTATCCCTAGGGAGCAAGACTTGTCATTTCTGGTGAGTAATACACTTAGCACATGCACTACGAAGAGTTACAGTTAGCTAATACTCCTTTCAAAAACACATGAGCGATTACAGATATTCAAACAACTAGATAGCCAATTGCTTTATATAAAAAATAAAATAAAAAACACATCATCTATTACTCACAGTGGAAAATATCCTAAAAGATACCGAAGAACATTTAACAAGAATATAGGTTGAGGAAATCAAATATTCTCACAGTACATGAACACAGCTGAAAACAAAAAAGTCCCTCTTCAACATAATTCATTGAATAGCATTGATACATCCCATTTTACTCTTTCCGACAGGTAAAATTGCAGTTTCCTGTGCAAAACGAAGTAGTTCCTCTTACAAGCAAACATTTACAAAATTTTCTAGGGAAAAATCCCTCTCTCCTTCCTACTTTCAAATATTTAAACTGCTATAGCCGACCCTTCGGGCTCCCCCCAGACGTGTGGCTTTTCCGTTGCCCAAACGTTTCCGGTCCCCCATCTTTCAACGCACATTCATGATTGGTTGGGTAACTGCCAGGCCTTTCAGAACTCTGTGTTTGCTATTAAACGGTCCATCTTCCTCCACGTCGTGACATTTTGATCGCTCCTCCGCGCTCACCTGCAATCGATCGATAAGCATCATCCACTGGAATTATGTTATAAAACAAAATAGTCAGATCTACTCATGAAACAACCAGCCCGCAAGGAAATCACCAGGCGCCGATACCACTACCTCGATCATGGAGGGAAACTTACTGAAGGCTCAACAATACTTACATCGGACGGGTAGACCACTCCACAGGCAGGAAACATCATTAATCGGACGTCGGAAGCTGAAAGGATCTCCCAGCCGAAACGGCGAATAAGACAAAGGCTGAAGGCAAGCGATGAGGGCAGGAGGAGGCTAAGTTGGACGTCGGCAAACATTAGAATCGGAAGTTAAAAGAAACTCCCAGCCAAAACGGCGGACGAGTCAGGGCTATGGGCCAGCCGTTTAAGGTTAACACGAATCGGATGTCGGGGAGATTTAGAGAGTCAGATGCTAAAACAATCTGAGAGCCGCAACAGCGGCGGAACATAAAACTCACAGCTTCCGATATGAAATTGAGAAGAGGCCCGATCGCAAGAAAAATTCAAGTGTTCAAACAGTTTTAAGGATCAGGCATAGCTAGGTTCGTTCTTTCTCCGAAAAGGCAACTCTGAGGAACAAATATATTTTTTTTCGACCAGTAAACCATACATCCACGACTCAAACCGAAACTGAACACGGCATAAATAAACTGGCTTACATCCATCTTCAAAGTGAAACGAAAGGAAGACAAACCCGCGAGGCTCAATAAGTTAATGATCAAACCAAACAAAAAGATGAGGAGGGGCCCAGAAAATAAAATTAAATTTGGGGAGAAAAGTTGCGGTAGCAACACCGTCCTGAATGAATGATCTCTACTTTTATGCTGAAGGCTATAATCCCGGATGCAACGGTCATCTAGGATGAACCCGTCGGTGGTATTAATTACATGGACGAGACCACACCCGTCATTTCAATCCTCATTAAATGCTGAAATCCGATCAAATTTCCCTCGAAACCTGTGTACAGGCAGCGGTCTCGTCGAAAATTTACTAAATCTGGAAAATTTATTATGCTATTGCCAAATCTACGGTAAGGTATACCGGTCATTTCTTCATTAACTTCCTATCAGAAGGTGAATTGACTGGCCCTCTGTCGTTTCTCAAAACTAGATACGTGGCACGGGGAAGCATCACCTTGCTGCGATGCCTCACTGCATCACCTGCGCAAACAATTTACTCAAATATATATATATATATATACTGCATCACCTGCGCAAACAA
>LPNX010757462.1:45905-57528 GCA_001517045.1 Pseudotsuga menziesii | reverse complement strand
TTATAGTAACTTCAAGAAGAAATAGTATTGTATTATAGTACCTATAATATAGCAATATGTTATATGGTATAACATTAACATTCAGGTATTATATTACTGAATATTAAAGTATAAAAGCAATATTGTTTACAAACTGCAGAACCGGGTTAAAAACCCTAGATTTATAATTATTGCAACTAAGTAATAAATAAATAAAAATGGACATTATTCACTACAGTAACCTTATAATAACAATATTATAAGACTGTAATGAGCCTGAAGACTATTAATATATTATACAGATCTAAAACAAGTAATGATGTGTTACATAAATCAAGGTTTATCTGTACCGAAAGGAGAAGGTATGAGTACAGGACGCTCGACAATCGAGCTTATGTTTATAAACCTAATCAGTAACCTAACGAGACAAATGTCTCTTCATCCTAAATCTTATTAAATAAAAATAACTAATAACATTTACAGCTCGGCTATTAAATGAAGCACAATAAGCATTCTTTTGTTTTCTTTTATCTTTTCAATACAGCATTAAGTAAATACAAGAAAAAGAACCAGTTTTCAAAATATGGTAGAACGGAGGGTAAAAACCCTACCCATGATAAGTAATCACATAAGACTGAAAACTCTGTTCATTTATTAACCCATAGCTGTAAATGCAAGGCTCACGGCCTGTAAAACTTTAATATAGTAAAAGCAAGGCTCACGGCCTCTAAAAACTCTTTAACACAGTAATAGCACGAAGGTTTACAGCCTGCATTTTTTGTTTTTATAAACCCTACTGTTTTTAAAATCGAAACCTTACATTCACGACCGTAGCCGGAGGACTCTTTTCAAAGCTAGGGTTATACCCTTAGCGTAAACATTAAAACAAACAGCTCAAAAACCACGAGGACAGAATTGCTGTAGTAACAACCAACGCCATCCTTAAGATACAGACAAAGATGATAAGCCATGGAAGGACCCAGGGCTTACCGTAGCTGGAGTTGTAGCCCTGAATCCGGAGAAGGCATCGAAGTGTAGCAGGTTCACCTGCGAGGAGATTTATTTTACAGCCGACTGTTAGCATGTATTTAAAAGATAAATAATAACTATAAAATTTTACTGTACAATAAAAATAACCAATTCAAGTGTTACCTTATCAGCTGATAGCCTCGATGTGAAGCCGTGACTTGTTCCAGCGAGGAGGTTGCCATTCGATGGCAGAGTGACTGGTATTCTTTTATCATTCAACCTACAGCACAAAGGAGACCCCAGATAAACCCTAACGTCACAACCTTCTTCTTATTGTTTTTCACCGACCGGCTAACAAAATAACAGCCACGTTATTTGAAAGGATAATCCACTCGAGGGTGCAAGAAAAGGGCTGGACTGTCACCAGTCGAGACAAGTAAACCTACGGTGGTTCCACAGAGGCAAATCAACCCGAGGTAAACACTCTAAAGAACTCACAGTGTAGTATTTGAAACTCGCGTAGAGCAAGAGTAATGAAGGTGCAATGGCGGTCAACACATTACCAGCAGGGTTCTAAAATGATGCAGAGCGGCCAAGAGGCCCGAGGGCGAAATGCAATGAAGAGTTAGGGTTCAGTCAACCACTTATAATGCCAACAAATGGATAATATGCACCCACGTAGCTCTTTTAATAATTGGCATCATATGGTTTTCACTCCAAAGTCCACGACTGATGATTGTTGTCAATCAAAATCATCGCTGGAATGATTTATAATAAGTTATAAACCTTGATGTATACCTACACCATATCGCCACAACGCATGATTAGTAACAAGAATTATATAGATTGCATGCTACAAAGGGTTTAATTCTTTAGTACTTGGAATATACATATTGTATAATATGTTTTGTTTAATATATTCTATGCTACGTATTGTTTGCAGTTTAATCCATTGTTATGATCATAGAGTTTATATGGTTATACCATAACATAGAGCACTCAAGCCTAAAGGTTTGTTATGTGTTTTAGGATAGTAGATTATGATTTTTGTTTAGTTTTTATAGTTTACAATCTCTATGCCAACTATTTGGGTTTCAAAGGAAGATGATAAACCTGCCTATTCCTTGAGGTATGTATTTTTTTTATAGAAATAAATGGTGTCTCTATTAGGTTAGTCTTCATTCGATTTAGTTGTCTTATTTAAATAAATTAGATATTTATGGATAATGATAACTCATCCTTGCTATAGTCATAGCATTCTTTTAGTGACAACTAGACTATATCACACCCAAACTCATAATTTTATGAGAGACTCCCTAAGCAAGGTAGAATAGAACTGAAATACTCTTTCTATCTTCTTTATTGATAATCTAATCTTAATACATCATTAAATAATTGAAGATAATGAGTTTAGGATTGATTTTAACAGCTTGGGTCTCCGACCCAATGATTACTTCTGGAATGAGTTAAGTCTTCTAAGGGATTATAGACTTTTTAACTATAAATGGGATACTTGTTTCAGATCCTAAATCTTAGATGTTTCAGTAAGAGAATTTATGGATTGATTTTAATAATAGTCCTCATCAGTTGAAAAACCGAACAGTATGCAAGCTAATAATGGAATGTTATTATTATAACTTGACAAAAAGGGATAAACCTGTGAAGCTGTGATCTTTCTACCATATTAAGCTGTTAGGTAAAGAATTTAGTATATAAGTTCTTATACTTATTTTCAGGAGAAACATTTAAGTTTTTCATACTTATAAATCTACTAAACCTCATGACCGTGTATGGTATAGTCTTCTACTGTGTGCTTATGAAAAATGCATTTCATTTTAGTAATAAGTCCCAAAGGAAAGTATAGCAGAAATAACAAGATTTTACCTTGAGAAGTATGATATTTTTCTGTCTAGCATGTATAAACTTTTACTAAACAAAGTGTGTGCAGAATATGAACTGTAACTTCAAAGACTTGTTAGCATCGAACCATACTTCTTACCTGTATATCTGTAATAGAAGAAAACGGTTGCGTTAGCTCGAAAGCTAAGTAAGCCCAGCCCTTACGACAAATCACCTTATGTCGCAAACAAAAATTTAAACAGTAGCTGAAACGAAAAATGCTTTTCAAAGTATAGAATATTTAAATAACTATTCGGTTACATTTTAAATAGCATAAACTAATCAACCAGTTAACAACTGCTTTTAATGTGATTATATGTTATTTTAAAAGTTTTAAATTTTTCGAAATTTTGGGGTTTTGACAAGTTTTGACTTGTGTAGACTTCCTCAAAGATGGCTATGACAATTCATGAATTTCTTGGAATTTTTTTGTATCTACATCTTCTTCTTCGGGAGGTTCTTCATGAGCATCTTCATGAACATATTCATGATCCTCCCCTCTTATTGATGACCGAGTCTGCAACTGAATTTTTTGAATCTATGGTTCTTCTACCTATTTCATTTAACCATCTTCTAAATATGACTTCATGAGTGACATTTCATTAAATACAACATTTTTGTTTATGATGATTTTGTAGGAATTAGGATTCAACAATTTGTATCCTTTAACACCGTCACCATATCCAACAAAGACATACTTCTTTGATTTCAAATCTAACTTAGAACGCTGGCTATTTGGAACTAGAGCATAAGCATCATAACTAAAAACTTTAAGATTCAAATAATTACAAGGGTGTCCTCTCCATACCTCTTCGGGAATATTACAATATGTTGCATTTGATGGTTATTGATTTACTAGATAGCATGATGTAAGAACTTCGTGTGCACACAATTCCTGTTGCAACTTGGCATTAGTGAGCATACACCTTTCTCTCTCTAGGAGAGTCTTTTTCATGTGTTCAACAACATCGTTTTGTTGCAGAATATAGACCGTGTTTTTATGACTCTTGATCCCAAATTCCTTGCAATAATTCTCAAACTCCATAGATGTGAACTCACCTCCATTATTAGTCCTTAAACAATTGGTTTTCCTATTTATGGTCTTTTCAAACAAATCCCTAAATTGCTTAAATACATTGAACACATCATATTTTCTCTTTAATAAATAGATCCAAACCTTCCTAGAATAATCATCTATAAATGTCACAAAGTATGAAGATCCTCCATAGGAAACTGTAGGGGATGGACCCCAAACATCAGAGTGAAAGTAATATAGGATACATTTTCTAACATGCATTCCTTCTTTAAACTTCTATCTAGCATGTTTACCAAACACACAGTGCTTGAAGAAATCAAAAGTCAGAAAATTCATAATTGGGAGTAACTTATGATCCATAAGTAGCTTCAGCCCTTTCTCACTCATATGTCCCGAGCACTGGTGCCATAGGAAAACAGGGTCACTTGCAGCTTCAGACACAACCACTACTTGAATTACATCATAACTCCCTTCTAGCTTGTACAAGTTCGTGATCCTTATTGCTTTCATGATCCCTTGGACACTTTCATAACTGCACCTTGAACTGCAAACATGTAACTAGCATCATCCAAAACTCCCATAGATATCATATTCTTTCTTAGTTCAAGAACATGCCTCACCTCAGTCAATGTTTCATAGTGCCATCATGCATTATGATTTTGATGCATCCAATTCCAAGAATTTTACAAGAAATATCATTTCACATATAAAAAGCCCCTTCATCAATTTGTTGATACGATGAAAACCAACTTCTGTCAAGACACATATGGTGAGAGGCGCCCAAATCCAATAGTCAATTATTATGATGTTGATGGACATTGGAAATAGATAGTACCTCATCAACCATTTCTGGACTTACTTATGATACATTTGCTTCCTTCGTGGAATGATCTTGGGATTAATCCTCCTTAGATCTTTTCTCTTCCAACAATGTTTCTTTAGATGACCTCATTTCTTGCAAAACCAACACCTGAGCTTAACCTTCTTTTCTTTTGACTTTGACCTAGATGTATGTCTTGAACGTTTCTCTTCTTCACTTAATAGACCTGTAATTGTTATATTATTGTTGATGAAGAACTTTTTTTCTTATTCTTTCTACGCTTCTCTTCTAATAACAAGACTCCAACAATAGTTCCATAACCAAAAGATTCAGGATTACTGAATGACATAGAGGTAATAATATGACCCCATGAATGAGACAGTGTACACAGCAAGGTTATTTCCTTCTCTTCATCATCAAGCTTCATATCCACACTAGTTAAATAATAGACCAAATCACTAAAGGTATTTAGATGATCATGGATATTCGTACCATCAGTCATTCTCAGGGTATATAGCTTCATCTTCAAAAAGATATGGTATATAGCTACCTCTTCAAAAAGATCTTGTTGGTCAGGGACGTGGTCATATACATGATTTCCATTTTAACCCATAAGCATGATCTTGAGTCTTCTTCAACAATGTTAAACAAGACATCGTCTTCTAAAAACAACTGGATGGTGTTGAGGGCTCTTGAATCCAGATATTCCGAGTCTTCATTCGACATGTCCATTGATCTTTTTTATTTTCCCGGCAGGGATTTCTGCGTCCCTTGTTGCACAAGCAGATCTTTCATCTTGAGTTTCCATAACTCAAAATTGATCTTCCTATTTAACTTCTCCACATAGATCAAATAAAAACAAGAAAGCAAATAATGGAAAACACATAATAATGAAGGCAAATATTTAATGTGGTAAAACCCTCTAGATAGAAGCATCCACAAAGCAAGTGTATCTGTCTACTTGTTATTCAAAAATGGAGATTACAATCTTCTTTGAAGTAGCATATAGCTATTCTTCTCTTATGGATTCACATTAACTCTTTAATATAATCTCACACCTCTATGAACTCTTATGGATTCACATTAAGTCTTTAATATAATCTCACACCTCTATGGACTTACACATAATCATATACAATTGTTCATTCTAACTTTTGTTTCTTTAAAACAACACAAAATCAAAATACAAAAAACTAGATTATGCTAAATCAATAAACCAGGAAAAATGAGTTGTTGCTATTTTGAAAAATGCCAACTTCTATTTTTTCAAGAAATTTGTTGTCATCCTTACCAACATTACCAATGAATTAGTCATGGAAAACCTCATTAAATTTAACCTGGAATGCTACTTGTAAGAATGTGTATAGGTTTTTTTTTCCTATGAAAACAACAACAAAATGAACGTGGATGACTTGTAGGAAAACACATACACAACTTCCATGGACGAAGAAGCAAGGATAGCTTTCACGAGGGTTCTTATGGTTCTAATTGACAAAGTTTTGCTGGGAGAAATAGTTCTGGCCAAGGAGGATAATTTAGGAGATTTAGGGGAAGAGGAAGAGGCAAATAAATTGGTTGAAGAGGAAGTGTAGGGGTTTTGTGAAAGGTAGAAAAATTGAGACAAATTTACGCTTCACTGTTACTCCAGACCTCCTCACATTTAATTTTTGCTAGTAACTTAATTCATTGGAGAGATTTATACAGTTAAGATTTGTAAAATCTCAAAAATGTGTATTTAATGAGCTCGCAACACATTTTTTCTTCATAACTTTAATACTCTTAATCGTATATAAACACACCATATAAATTTGAAAAACACATAGTTGCATAATTCATTGGAGAGATTAGCATAAACACATTATATAAATTTAAATCAGAAATCAATGGAATGGACGAACTTACAGGCTTTTGAAATATTTCTTTGAAGCGCTCAACAATGAAATAAATCTACAAGTTTGAGAAAACCATAGTTGCATAATTCGACAATATTGATATGGTCGTTCCTATTTATTAATGTATAATTAAGTTTTTAAAACTAATTGAAAACAAATATTAATTATTTAAACAATATAAAATAGAAAAATTATTTAATTTGGTACTTTCTTATTAAAATAATTAATAATAATTAGTTGTGTTTTTTTAGGTCTCTCATGATTGCCATATCTGAAGTATGTGAAGTTGTTGGGAATTTATATTTTTGTATTTTAATATATATTTAGTTTTATTATATAAATTTGTATGTACATTAATAATATATTTGTGATATTTGATTAAAAGTATGATGTATAAAGAGTATATTTGTGATATTTAATTAAAATTATGATGAATAAAGAGTCCACTTGTTAGAATTTTATATATTTTTGGTTTTTAATATATATATATATATATATATATATATATATATATATAATTGTCTATGGATTATTTGTGAATATTATGCATAAAAAATTTATTTGTGAATATTTGTATTTGTAGCATATTTATGTCCGGTAAATGTTTCTCATTGCCACGAGACGCAGAGTATTAATAACACCAATACATAACTCATTAAGGTGTTTGTTGCTAGATCGTGGCCTCTTGAGAGAAGAGAATGGATGATTGTGATAAACTGCTAGTGCATAACAAACTAGATATAAATATAAATAAATGACTAAATAAAGAAAATAAAATAAGCCATGCATGCAATGCACACAACTAGGTTATTGATTAAGGATAATTAAAACAACACCATTATTAAATTTTTCGAGTACTTTGTTACCAGATTATGATGTATGTGGAGTTTGATTAGTTACAACAACCACATGTTATTGAATATTGTTTGGCAAGACTCTTGCTTTAAGTGGAGCTGCATGTTGCTTTGTCAAAAGTTCATAATGTTGAGTTGCATGTTGCTTTCTCAAAAGTTCGTAATGTTGATATACAAATTCAATTCAATGACAATTATGTCAACTAATGAGCATATTGTGAATAAAGTATGACAATATCAGTAAAAAAAACATAGTGGAGTGTTTGTGATAATACAAGCACGAAACCCTACCGTATGTTAGGTTTTGCATTTTTTAAGAAGACCAACACACTCCTTTTAGTGAGACATCGAAAGAAAGAGAGCGTTATCTTAGCAACAGATAGCATAATATATTCAATCCTTGAACAAGTTCCATCAATTTTTTATGAACGATAACACAGTAATGACACACAAACATTTTGTGTGACACTGTTGAGATGTCCCACATGGCACTTTTCCACACCTCCTCAATAGAAGAAGAAGAACAAATTATTTTTACATCCTCGGGGCTAAAAATAGCCTATGGGACAGATTGTCTTGCTTGTTGATTTTGCATTTCCACCCTGTTCACGTTCAGCCTGATGATGAGCTCCCCCAATTTCACCACGGTCCCTTCATTGAATAAATCAACCCAAGAATTAGTTGTCAAGATATTCACATAACGGTCTCTGTTGTCCTTGAAGGCCTTGCACTCTAAAATGAAATGCTTTTTTGTTTACACTTCTTCAGAGGTGCAAAAAGTACACACTCTTTCTTCCCAAGCTTCCTTTGGTCTTTTCCAGTGTCCAGTTTCACAACGCAATTGGTGGGAATTGGTTCTTAGCTGAGCAATAAGAATTTTGGCCCTCCATGATATATTAGCCCCTATATAATCTTTTTGATGATGGTTGTAGATGGGATTAAACTCTTCAATATAGTACTTTTTCTTTCTCCCCATCCCTTTTCTCCAAATTTGCTTGTGGAACTTGTTGATAACAAAGGCCTTTATCTCTTTACTGTTTGTAGGATATGTGTTAAGGTAAATATCCCATTTACTAATCCATTTGTTGTTTTGTCGCATCCAAGTCTTCTTTCTTTTGCATAATATGTCAGTGAAGACCATCTTAGGCCATCTGTCATCTTCCATTTGCTCAATATTTTTTAGATATCTTATGAGTCGCACCATAGCAATTGCTTCAATGGGGGATGCCCCCACTTCACTAAGCAGGATATCATAGGGGACTGAGCTTTTAATTTTGAACTTGTTGATAATCAAGTGTTTTTTAATCTTCTCAATTTGTTGCCACTATAAATTAGAGGTATTGTTGGCTCACACTTCACACCCATAGAGAACAACCGGGATCACTAACAACCCAAAAAGAGTTTGTGTAGTCTTCCAATCCCATAGCTCTGCTTCTCTACATCTATTTTGAAAGGCGTATAATGCTTTCCAACCTCCAAAAGTTCTTTTTTTCCTGCAACCTTCCCAACTTATTTTTTTGTTGAAGTCAACCCCAAGATATTTGTAATCTACCACTTCTTCAAGAGTGTTGCCTTCAAAGTAGAACTTATGTTGGTTATGTTTTCTCTTGCTAGAGAAGACTACTACTTTTGTCTTGCTAGTATTAACTTGCATCCCTACTTCTCTACAAAAGTGCTCAAGAGAAAGTAAATGCTTTTAGAAATCAAAATAAGTTCATCTGCATGAAAAAGAAGCCTTATCACAAAATTTCCCAATAGAACACCTTCCCCATCCTATAAGTTTAACCACTCTTCAAGTTTGTCAATATATAAGCCAAACAGGGTAGGGGAAAATGGGCACCCCTGCTTGACCCCAATTTCACTCCTGAAACTTTCAGAGATACCAGCTGACGTTCTGATTTTGACTTTAACGTCCTCGTATAATCTATGGACAACTACTCTAAGATGTATAGGAACCCCAAGTTATTCCATTCTGTGCCAGATCTTGTCCCTAGGGACTGTGTCAAAAGATATTTTGAAATCAACAAAGCAACAAAAGGCTTCCTCCTTTTTCTCCCACACTTTCTCAATGATGTGTCTTAACGTTATACCGTGATCACCCATGGAGTGTTTGGGTCTAAAACCTGCTTGTCCTTTGGCACGCTTACCTCTTTCTTCCGCCCACTTGCTAATTCTATTTTCTAGCATGCTTCCGAATAGCTTTATAAACAGGGGATTTATCATTATGGTCCTATAGTTGGAGGGATTATTGGCATCGCCACTCTTGAAAAGAGGTATTTACAGGCTAGTTGTCCAATCTGTAGGGAAACCCTACTAAAGGATGTTGTTGAAAATTCTCGTGATGCGAGGCGCAAGAGTTTTCGAACCCCACTTCAGATACTCTACTTGGAGTTCAACTAAATCCTTCGCTTTTCTAACACCCAACTTATTAATGCCCACCTCAACCTCTTGCACTGTGAAAAGATTAGTAGCGGTGTTGACTAAGGGGGGGGTGTCATCCTTGGGATATTATTCATAAATTTGTTTTGCATATTCAATCCATTGATAGGCTGTGATATTGTTTTCATTTTTCTTCTTTCTGGTTTGAAGTTCCTTCCAAAATAACTTGGGGTTGTTTTTCCCAAGGAATATTAGTTCTTCCCTTCGTGAAATCATGAAATCAACTTTTTTCTTTCTTAAAATATGCTTGTAGGATTTGAACTTAATTTCATTCTTATTTGATTCTTTCAAATTTCTCCTTGATTTTTTGCATTCCTCATCAAACCAAGCATCAACCGAGAAGCAATTTGTTTCATATTTCTTATTTTTTGTTCTTTTGCATTCTGAAAGTGCTCTTTGGATTAGATCTGTTAACTTGTGGCTATGAAGGCCCTAGGATTCAGTTTTATCCTCCTTAAAAATCCTCTCTAATGCTATCTTGAAGGTATTACGATTTTTTGTGTCAAAAGAATCCTACCCTTTGGGGGTGATTGCTTAATGCCCTAAGGTTTTATCTCGACCTGTTGCTTTTCGCTCCAAGTGAATTTTAGATATATTGGTTTGTGATCAGATTTCAGATTCCAGATCTGATCCCCAATCTGAACTTCCTCCATTTTTTCACACATGCCATGTGAGAAAATTGAATAATCCACCACACTTGTGCCATTATAAGTGTTGCATGTGAAATTTCCCAAATTCGCCCATCTGTCTAAACCATTGCAGATGACTAAGTCAAAATTTCCACATAGGTTAAGTAGTTGCTCCCCAAAAACATTGCAAATTTTGTTGTCCTCTGAAAATCTTGTCCACTGCTGATTGCTTTCTTCTGTGAGCCAAATAGGATTGCAGTCTTCCTTACTACGGAGGATACTAGCCTTGTCATTTGCTATCCTAACATTGAAGTCACCCACTAAAAGGACTTCACTTAGTTGGGAATATGCTACAATGTCATTTTTTAGGGTTGTAAAGGGGTCTTTGTGGTTAAGCCCTCTGCCTTTGTAAGTTTTTGAAACTTGCGGGGAAAAATAACATGCTGCAATTCTAATGATATTTCCATTTTCTGATATTTTAAACCAAATGAATTGTTTATTTGAGTCTTCCTTTTCTAGTTGAATGAGATGTCCTTTTTTTCCCTTACTAAGACCATGATACCCTCGTGTCCCTTGTCATTCTCTGCTACCTTGTTCTAGACTGCCACCTTCAAATACCCTTCAAATAAAGGTGTTTTACACCCTTCACGCTCATGTGTTTCCACTAGACAAACTATGTCTCTGTCTTCCGCAATAGGCCCTAACCCAGGTCCCCGCCTTGAAGGATAGCCTCTACAGTTCCAACAAACTAAACTTAAGGAAACCTGAGGAGATTTTGACTATTATTTGTTTTGGCATGCCAGACTCAAAGTCGAGTCCTCGCCCCTATTTTCCTATGCCATCTTTGTTTCGTATTTTTTTGCTAAGCTATTCGCTAACCTTTCTTGATTACTGCCTTGTTATTTTGTTTTAGGAGGGCCAAAAAAGGCAATAACTGCTTTGCCTTTGTACAACCATGCCCATTTTCCCTCATCTCTCATTGCTCTAACCTTTGACATCTCTTCCCTTCTTTCCTCTTGCTGCCTAATAGTTAAATCTTCTTCTAGAAAAGAGCGATCTAGCATCTTAAGAGTTGCTTCTTTCTTAGCAATATTTTCTTGTCACGT